>CM034309.1:5047494-5402494 GCA_019925795.1 Dendrobium chrysotoxum
CGCCCATGACCTTGCGAGCCTCCTCGTTGTTGAGGCAACGCAACCACATTTGGTCGAAAGAACGTCGATACAAGGTATCGTTCACATAAGTGAATGATAGGGCTCTCTTTCTGACCTGGGCAGCAAGAGATCTATCATCTGGAAGCCTGCCATGCTTCAAATACTCTATAAAGGGTACTCTCCAGTCTGATTCTTCCTCAACTGAGAATACTGTGAGGGTCTGATCGGGAGAAGACAGGTCTGCGGGGCATAGGGCTTGACGGCACTGGACAACGATAGACAGTGGGTTGCCAGTTGGGTCAGCCAGTTCCTTTGCTAACTTAGCTAATGCATCTGCCTTGGCCATTGGCAGATCTAGGGATTTTAGCTAAGATCACTTCAGGAATCAAACACAAGAGCTCCATTGCCTTGCTGTAATAAGGCAAGAGCTCAGGTTTAAGCACTTTGTAGACTCCCGCTACTTGATTTATGATCAGTTGTGAGTCTCCAAAGATTTTCACCCGCATGACATTCATCTGAATGGCCAACTCTAGTCCTAAAATCAGAGCTTCGTACTCAGCTTCATTATTGGTACGAGGTTCTGAAAGACCGTAGGAATATCTCAGAGTGTGACCTTCAGGGGATACGAAAATGAGGCCCAGACCTACCCTAACTATAGGAGTTTCGTTCGGGCTCAAGGCTCTAACGGATGACGCACCGTCGAAGTAAAACTCCCAAGTAGGGGACTCCTGCTCCTCCACACTCATGATTAGCTCGTCAGGTAGCTCGTCGTTGAGTGGGGAATCTGCAGGGATCGGGTGAGCAGCAAGAAAATCAGCTAGAGCCTGTCCTTTAAACGACCCGCTGAGGGACAAAAGTGATGTCAAACTGCAGTAAGATCATAGACCATCGTGCTAGATGACCTGAGAGGGTCGGACGGGTCATGAGATACTGCAAGGGGTTGACTCGAGAGATTAGGTTGATTTTATGTGAAAGCATATAATGCCTAAGCTTCTGTACCGCGAAGATCAAAGCTAAACACTGCTTTTCCATCACGGGGTACTTCAGCTCTGCGGGTATCAATCGTCTACTGAGATAGCACAAGGCATTCTCCTTGCCTTCCTCATTCTCTTGAGCCAATAATACACCCAAGGACTCATCCAGGGCCGTAGTATAGAGAATTAACGGCCTCCCTGGGATGGGCGCAGCTAAAACAGGGGGGTTTATCAGGTAGCATTTTATACTCTCAAAGGCTTCCTGACAATGCTCATCCCAGTGGAAGCGGGCGTCTTTCTTTGCTAGGGCAGCAAAGGGGTGACACCTACCAGACAAATTGGAGATAAATCTCCGCAGGAAGGCTAACTTTCCTTGAAAAGACCTTAGCTGGGTAAGACTTTTAGGGGGTTTTAGATCTACTATGGCTTTGATCATGGAAGGGTCAATCTCAATGCCACGGTAGTGAACTATAAACCCCAGGAACTTTCCTGCACTAACTCCAAATGCGCATTTTAGAGGGTTCATTTTCAAATCATATTTGCGTAGGCGTTCAAAAACGATTCGTAGATCTCGAAGGTAATCTCCACGGACCTTGCTTTTGACTACCAGATCATCCACATAGCATTCAACTTGCTCGTGTATCATCTCGTCGAAGATAACAGTCATAGCACGTTGATAGGTGGCCCCGGCATTCTTGAGACCAAAGGGCATCACCTTGTAGCAGAACACACCTATAGGTGTGCGAAACGCAGTAAAATTTTCCTCTTCGGGGTCCATCTTTATCTGATTGTAACTAGATGAACCGTCCATGAAGGAGAAAATGCTATGGGACGACGCTATATCCACCATAAGCTCGGGGATAGGAAGAGGAAAATCGTCCTTAGGACATGCCTTGTTTAAATCACGAAAGTCGATACAGACACGAATCTGCCCGTTCTTTTTCCGGACTGGAACAATATTGGCAAGCCAAGTAGGGTACTTCTCTTCACGAATGAAATCGGCCTCTATAAGCTTCTTAGTTTCAGCGATCACCTGTTGTTTTATTTCTAACCTCATCCTACGAGGTGCTTGTTTAACAGGGACTGCATCAGACTTAATGGCTAGTTTATGGACTGCTACATCTGGATTTAGACCAGGCATCTCGGTGTAGTTCCAGGCAAAGCAATCTTTAAACTCTGAGAGTAGCTCGATGTATTCTTGAGCCTCTGAGTCAGATAATAAGACACTATAAAAAATAGGTCTAGGATCTGATTCAGTGCCTAAGTTTACCTCACACAATTCGTCCATGGCAGAAGTGATGCCATCTTCAAACTCTTGAGGAGCATCGAGTACTCTATCCTCATCATCACCCGGGTCTTCTTTATCAGTAAGAGAAACAATCGGGTATGAGTGGAAAACCGCTCGGATGTTAGCATGGTTGGGTGAGCTCTGCTTGACATAACCTAAACCTTGCTTAGTTTGAGGCATATCAGTCCGCCAAACACGAGCCTGTCGTAGAGCTTGTTCATCTGACCAAGTCGAGATGACTGCACCCCGCTCTACACAGTCTTCCACGAAAGGGGAAAAATAACGAGGGGCAGTTGTGACCCTGTTATCCATAGCGGTCTCCACTGAACCCTGACTCCCAGGACCCAGTGGGGCACCTACACTATGGGATAACGAGGCACACTCACTAGCTCGTGGTGGCACAAAGGTTTCGTACAGAGGAGGCGGAGGGCGACCTCTAACTTGTAGTGCACCACCATCACTAGTGGAGGGGGTAACCAAAGATCTTTGGTGAGACTCCTCAACTCTTATTCCACGTATCTGACGGGAAAGGGATTGTTGACTAGTGGTCTGACGTCGGGGGTCTACTTCCTCGTCTGAACCACTGTCAATAACTAAACCACCCTCGGGTATCAGGTACCTACAAAAGGTAGGTAGTGAACTATAATCAGTGAAGTCCGGGGCTGGTGAGGGAGCTGAGCGATGAGGGGTAGTGATCATCTCATCGTCAGAGGAGTCGGACTCGACAGTCAAAGGAGAAGCATAAAGATATGAGGGAGGAGGGATTTGAGTATTGTAGTTTCGCGGCGGGCGAGTCGATCCTTTACCTCTACCTCTACCTCGCTTTCCCCTACCTCTACTAGGGGGAGCATCGTGCCCAACTGCAAATTGGAAAGGAGATCTAACAGGATCTGCAGTGGAGGTATCTGCCTCAATACTAACCTGTGACGGACCTTGCGCAGGTAGCTGTACAAGACCCTGTACAGTACTGGCAGGTGTCACTGGTGACTGGGCAGAAGGAGGTTTACTCTTCTTACGAGGTATGTAATGCTCAGCATCATCGTAAATAGAGACCTCATGCACGGAAAAGGGTTGGGTATCCCCGGGAATGGAGTACTCGACTTCATTCCTCATATACTTCATACATTGGTGCAGGGTAGAGGGCACAATTCCATACTCATGAATCCAGGGCCTTCCTAAGAGAGCCCTGTATGAAGTATCTGCCTCGATCACATGAAACTTTGCCTCAGTAAGGAAATTTCCAAACTTCAGGGGTAGGGTGATAGACCCTAGGGCACGCTGTCCTTGGTCATTGAAGCCTTTCAACATAATCTTATCGGAGGTTAACTTCAAATGACCCAGGGAGAGGCTCTTCAAAGTTTCATAACTCAGAATATTTACTGAAGCTCCTTGGTCAATGAGGACCCTGTTCAACTCATAACCATTGACTTCAACGATGACATACAAAGGACGATTGTGATCAGAGGTACCCAAGAGGAGATCACGATCTGAAAAGGTAATGCACGGCATCTCTCTCAAAAGGCATGCATCTCCAACAGATTCGGAAGCAAAGAAGGCTTGATAGGACTCTGGTTCGAGTAGTGCTTTTACCAGGGTCTCTCTCAAGTCAGAGGACATCATCAGAGCGTCATAGACACTGAGAAGGGCAGGAATTTTCCTTAAATGGGCCAACACATTGTAATCGACCTCCAGCTAAGGGCCTTTCCCTTTCTCCTTAGACTGCTCTTGGGAGGAAGGGATAGGATCGTCCTGCTGGGTAACAATGTTCTTATCTTTTTCTTTTATATTCTTAGCCATTCTAGGTGGAAGGACCTTCCCTGAATGCAAGTGAACTTCCTATATCGAGTCATCTTTGACAGGAGATTCACTTGGTTCAACGGTGATGGCATGTGTTGGCTCCAAGGAAAGTGACTGGAGTGGGTTCTCGGATTCATCTTCTGAATCCATGTAACAACCACCCTCCGGAATCATAAAGACCGGTTCCTCATCACACTCAGACTCTTCATCACATGCAGAATCATCACAAGAAACATGTAAAATACTGAAAGAGCGGGTGCTAGAAGAAATAAAAGTAGGAGCGGAACACCAGAAGTAGCCAGAATCACCTTCTTCTATTATTTCATCATCAGTTGAAGGGAGAACGAAATCCTTCAGCGTAAGTGCTGGAAGGCGTCCCGTCTTCCCCTCAGAAGTTACAACAAACTTTTCCTTTTCATACATCTTTTTATTACATAAAATAGGAAAAGAAATGTGCTCAGTAGGCACTACAACAGGAGAAGAAAAAGGTGCTGGCGAAGAAACTGGGCTGGCAACTGTCGATTTGGCCTGGGTAGGCCTCCTCTCAACTGCCTCTGAACTCTGAACTGTCTGCCGGATCATCTGCCTCGTCTTCCGAGAGAGTGCTAACTGCCACTCCCCCTCAGAACCTCTGGGTGATCTACTACGACTGCTCTGTCTGCCACTCTGGCTGTCACTACAACTACTGGAGCCCGAGATCATCTGAACTGTCTGAGGTGTCTTGCCCTTGGGCTGAACCAGGTCGCTGTCCTGTAGGTGGATCTGCCCACTAGCCATGAGCTTCTCAACTCTGTCCTTGAACACATAGCAGTCTTCTATGACATGCCCGATATGTCTGTGAAATGGACAATAGAGTGGGTGTTCTGTCTGCCCCTCCTCTTCCACTCTATTGTTGTTCGGGAATGTTAAGATGTTTCTCTTAGTAAGGAACTTGAAGATCTTCATCACACTTTCCCTTTTAAAGGGATATTCATTACTAAGCTTCTCCCGTAGGTACTGCTGACTCTCTGGGGTCCTACGGGAGGGTCTAGACTGCACTGCTGACTGGCCCGGTGTGTGGGACTGCTGAGGTGGTGCTGAACTGACTAAGGGCTTCTTGCCCTTATCTGATGGTCCATAAGTACTGTGTACCTCCCCTCTCCTAGGTGGAGGTGCTCCTGATGACTCCTACCGCTGAGGTCTACGTGAAGGTTGACTCTCAACCTTAGGAGGGACTGCCTCGGGTATGCTGTCCTGCAAACTGATCACCTTTGTCAACAATTTCTGAAAGGTTCTGATGCTGAAACCCTTCAGATAAGGTGCTATCAGACCATCTATGTTCTTCAATAAAATTTCTACTGCATGCTGCTCCTGTAACTGGGGCTCACACTGTAGGCTGAGATTCCTCCATCTGACTATGTAATCTGGGAGAGGCTCTCGGGGCCGCTGTCTAGTCACAACTAGCTCTCCAACTGTAACTCGGTGCTCTACACTGACAAACCTCTGAACAAACAATTGCTCCAACTCTGCAAAGGTGCGTACTGAATCGTTGGGGAGGTCGGCGTACCAGGCAAAGGCCACCCCAACTAAACTGCTGACAAAGAGTCTCAACATCAGTGCATCGTTCCCTCCTATGTTGCAACAGATGGCTCGGTACTGGGCCACGTGCTGCCTCGGGTTCCCAAACCCATCAAAGACTCTGAACCTAGGAGGGACAAAACCAGGGGGGTAGGGCTCGTGCTCGTACTCTACTGGGTAAGGACGCCCCCTGCTAACTACCTCTCCAGACTTCCTGGAGGAAATGGCCTGTTCGACCTTCTGGGCAATCAGATCCTGAATCTGTCCGGCTGATAACTGAACTGACTGACTCTGGACTGGGGTAGTAAAAGCAACTGCTGTCGGTGCCACTGGAACTGCTCTCTGGGCCCTGTCTACTCCCACAGGACCTGGTGCTACTACAGGTGGTGCTGCTGGCTCGTCCCTGGACGTAGCAGGAGTGCCTACGCCCGTCATCTGGGGCATCGCCCCCAAAGCTGTCAACTGAGCTATCATCGCTGCCATGGCCCTGGCCATCTCTGCCATCTTAGTCTGTAACTGTAGCACTGTGGCATCTGTCTCAACTGACCGGGGAGATCCTCCTACCTCAGCTTCTCCCTGCTCATCATCATCATCTGCCTCTATCTGCTCGTCTGAGTGGCCACGTCTAGTAACCACGCATACTCTGTGTACCGGTATATCTCCATCTGACTCCTCCTCGAGTAAATCATCCTCAAGTGCATCATCCTCGTAGAGGGTCTGATGGAAGTCCTCTGCATACGGACTCAAAGGGGAAGAAGTCTCGTAAGGGCTAAGGGCTGGCTCAGCCCGAACCGGTGAACCACTAGGAGAAACTGCAACATCATCGTCCGTTACTGCATCACAGACCATCGGAACTGCCTCTGATCCGGAAGGAACAACTGCCTCTAACTGCTCAACTGCCTGAACTGGCTGTACTGCATCGACAGGGGACTCTGCCTGTCATCGTCTCCACACCCATCTACTGCGACGGGACCCAGTAGGGGCAACTGACTGCTGCGGGGCTACTACAACTGAAGGGAGCTGGGGTCTGGGAGGCTCCAACTGCTGCCTCTGTCCATGACGACGTGGGCGTCGTCCAACAACCGGAGTAACTGTCTGTGGTCTCGCCAAGGGAACTGAACTAACAGGCTGCCTGGGTGGCTGTCCTCTCTGCCACCTGTACCTCTGTCTAGCAGTCTGTCTCTGCAACTGAACGGACACCTGAGAAATCTGGTGGAGTAACCTCTCTCGACTGACAGGGCCTCGACCCCGTGCTAAGCGGATAATACTCCGAATCCTCTGAGAGAGGGTTCGAGCAGCATCATCCCTGGGGACCCTAGCGCGTGGTAAAGTAGTAGCGACAGGAGGGGCCGTCGTAATGCGAGCAACGTCCTCCTCATCACCACTGTGTGTCAGTGGGGAGAAGCGTCCTCCCTGAACCGCTGCTATCTCAGGGGCAACTGTAACGTCCGGGGTAGGGGAAACTGCAACTGGTCGTGGTGCCCGCTGCCTAGGGACCACTCTCCTCTGAACTGGCTCCTGGTGAGCCAATGAATCTGCCATCCGCTGTCTGTCTGCCTCGGATGCAGCCAACCAAAGTCTACGGTTTCTATTCCTCCGGGCCCTTCTCCCAAGGCCGGAGGCGGAAGACGAAGCAACATCTGAACCCACCACCTGAGTGGCAGGGGGAACAGGAAGTACGGGAAGTGTCGGGGTCTGCATGAGGGTCTCTGGGTGAGACAGTCGAGCGAAAGCTGAAACCCGACGGGAGGAAGGCGAAGGAGCCTCGGTCTAGGCACCCCTCTTCCTGGAGGAAGAAGGAGGGGGAACCCGAACACGAGCTACCTCTGCCGGAGTAACAACAGGGGTAACTACTGTCTGCCGGCGCTGAGGGGCCGGGGCAGTCTGAACAACAGGTGCAGTAGGCACTGGTCACCTAACTGCTGGACGAGTGGGCTGAACTGGGAGTGGTCTAGGCACTGGCTGCCTAACCACAGGGTGTGCCGGCTGCACACGAACAGGAGTAGGACGAGCAGGTGCCCGGGCTGTCCGCCGAGCAACTGGACGTCCAAAAGGTCGCATGGCTGCGCGAGCCCTCCTCTGGGGAGGAGAGTAGGCAGCAGCCTCAGCAGGGGTCTGCCCGCCAAGAGTGACGAAGGCCGAGTCAGTGAAGGAACCAAAAGTGATTCCTCCAGCGGGAGGACTGGCTAGCAGGGACTCAGGAAGTGTCACCCGCGCGTCAGAACCAAAACTGAAAGTAACGGAAGGCACGAAGGAAGCCATGGCACTGTCTGCCAAGAAGAAGAAAAGAAATTTAAAATGATTAGTAAGAAATAACGAGAAGATGAATAATGGATAGGGAACGGAATGACCTAGAAGGTCAGAAGGAAAGGAAGCTTGGCTAGGGGGAAATCCTAACTAAGAAGAACGAAAAGAAGGAATCCTAGCTAGGGGGGAACCCTAACTAAAAAAAAAGAATGATCCTAACTAAGGAAGGACCCTAACTAAGAGTGGGACGGACCTAATCTAAGGAGTACCAATCCCGGAGTACACACAAGAAAAGGATAATATAGAATCCAAAGATGGAGAGAGAAACCTATCCCACCGTGGTTGCCAGAAACCTGTGGACCTCCGAAAGGATTACAAACAAACACCGCCCCGCAGGGGCAGACAGTATCTGTTGCCAATTGGAGGGCAGATTCGATCACACATATGATTAACTATTGAGGATAGCGGCTCTCACCAGCACACCCCGATGGGTAATAATATATATGATCTAATCACAACGGGTTTCCCCCACCCGATATATTAGCTCGAATGGGGTTTATTTGAGAGTGGGATTCGGTTTCCCATGGGTGCAAGCCCCCGTGGTTAATTACATCTCAAGCCGGAGCCTGAGAATACTCTCGATTAAGGATTCTATATTATACTTTCTAAATTGGGATTGGCACATAGGGCGAAGACTAGGAAGTCCTACTCGAAGGGAAAGAGAGGTTCAATTAGGCTTAGTCAACATGCACGACTCACATCAGCATCCGAAGGGACTAAGGTAGTGAGAAGAAACTGGAAAAAAATAAATGAATCATGCACTCGAAACATGCAGGAGGGAAGGATGGAGGTGGCGTCATCCGTGTGATGCAGATATGTAGGGTTTAGGGTCTCTGGAAGACAGAAGACCTACCTACTGATGAGGCGTACTACGAAACAATAGTAGCCTCGAATCCTAAATCTAATGGGTTTAGTGTTCTACGCAACACTAACACCCGTGTCCTAACTAATGCAATGCAAAACCTGGACTTACCCTGGCCTGGAAGGGGGAGCCAGCTAACCACCTAATCGCTTTAAAACCATGCTGTCCAGTCATTTATGAAGGATGGGTAGGTGGGTTATAATTCTCGAAGATAGGGCCGACATCTAGAGGATTTCCTAATTGGCCCCAGACTGATGTTGGGTGAATGCTTCTAGAGCTAATGCAATCAAAATTTTGATTTAGTTAGTTTCTAATGCAATGCATGCTAGTTAAAGTATCCGAATCAGGTATACATAGAACTTTAAAAAGGCTTATAAAAAATAATTTTTAGAATTAGACTGGGCTTCCCCAGGTCCGGCACCTCATCCTCATAGGTCAGATTATCCAGACTCTACCCACGGGCGGGGAAGTGTCTTATAGAAGGAAAGAGAGGAATACAACGATATGCATGCTACCCCGGACGATTCCGGCAATTCCCTAGGTCGTTAAGTTTCTAAATTATTTAAATCTTAAAATTTGAATGTTAGTTGGGAGTAGAAAAAGTTTTAGTCCTTAAAGAGCCTAATGAAATCCAGGCTAAAACAAAAGCGGCATGCAAAACGCCAAGAAACTAAGAAAAGCAAACAATCCTAGAGGCACACAATCATAAAACACATCAAAATTATCCAAACAAATTAATAAATGTCCATAGGCCAACTGCCCTTAATTACAACCCAGGGTCTGCAGAAAATTAAAGTGGCCGGGCACCACTGCCAACAACCCGGATTTCTAATCCTAAGATTGACGCAAGTTATTTTGAGTGGGATACTCTCGGTCTTCATCTTCTTGATCTTCTCTTTCTTAGACTCCTTGGATCTGAGCTTCCTCGGGTAGTAGAATGATCCAAATTTGGATTCTCAAACATAAAAGGACTATCCTCATATTGGGTGTCCTTTTCTCTTTGGGCATCCAACCTTTGGATTCTTGTATCCCCACTCAAAATAAACTTTCACAACTCAATACCAAGTTACAAACCATTTACATTAAATGAAAGCAGTAAATCTAGACTCTCCTGCAAGGTTATCCTAATAAAAATCAACCCAAGCAATTTTATATTATCCCAAGCAATTTATATAGAAATGAAAATAATCATCACAGCCACACTTGGCCATGCTCTTAATTATTTTGAGGGCTAAGCAAGCTCTGGAGCACCTGTAGCAATTTATAATGATTTTCAATTAGCCCTCATTTATTTAGGGGGGCTGAGCAATTTCCGAAGCACCTGCATAAAATGACATTAGTATTTAAATCATGATTATTGCCCCCCTTTTATTTAGCGCTGCATGAGCATGGCCACCTGCAGAAGACATCGTTAGTATCAACCTCGATCCTAATCCTACGGGTAGTCTATCGTGCAATCACATCAAATCCCAGGGTACAATGAAAGTAAGCAAACACATCAATAGTTCAATCACAACATGCAACGAAATCCGAAAAAGCTCGGCACGCAGCAGAAAGGTAAACACCGGCCTAGCCTAAGTCTAGAAGTGGTGCCCTAGCAAACAATTCTACAGTCTGTGTAAGAGCCTGTGTGGCTGAGGTAGATCCTAAGCTAGGTAGTTAATTACAATTGCCTACTATCCAGGTTGGTTGTAGGTCTGAAAAGGGAAGTTTTATTTAAAGTCCAAATATTAGTGAATTGAGATTTATCTTAGTTGATTTAATGTGTGGATCAATTTTATTTCTTAGGGTAATAATGTTTAAGGTTTAAATTGCGTTAATGAGTTTTAGGGATTTCGGGGTCCATCTATACACTAAGTAAAAGGGGGGGTCCAAAATTGACTTTTTGATTAAAGGGTATTTATGACCAGCTAATATTTTTATAAAATACTAGGCCTTAACCTGATCAGTTAGACAGTTAGCATGCCCGATTTGGATTCTTCTATCCAAAGTTATGGATTTCTGAAGTTTTGATCTTGTTTTGAACTAAGTTTGACTGGATTGTTGACTTTTTGATTTTGGTTGGTTTCTGGAATCTTAATATTTTTAATAAATACTAGACCCTAATGTGAGTTGAATGCCTTTTAGTTTGCCCATTTTGGAATTTTCTATAATTAGTTATAATTTTTAGAAGTTGGGGCAATTAAAGGAATTATCGAAATTGCCTAATTAGGGGTATTTTGGGGGTTTTGACCCAAATCAGCTCCAAACTGATTGGAATCACCCCCAAAGGTCAGAAATGACCTAAGAAGGTGTTCCCAAGTGTTTGGGGAAAATTTGGGATTTTTAATAATTTTTAATGATTTAATTAAGGCAAAAAGGTGATTTTTGATTAAGGTTGAATTAAAGTCCAGATTAAGGTCCAATTAGGGGGCCCTAATTATCTAAGGTTGGGGAGTGAATTCTGGAGAGTTTGAGGTATTATGGGTATTTTTCTGATTTAAAATGCATTTATTAGATTTTTCTGAAGTTTCTAAGGCTTAATTAACGGGTAAGTTAGGGTTTGCTAATTAAGTGTTTTAAAGAGTCCAGAAAATTCTAGAGGGTTCCAGATGTCACTATGTTTAAGTGTTTCAAATTTCAAGTCATTCAGGGTTCTACCCTAATTCCTGGAATTTTTCTAAGTTCACTAGACGATCCTTAATTGTTGTCCTTAGGGTGTCACTACGTTATATAGGAATGAAATGAAGTAACTAACCCTTAGGCATAATACAGAGGGTAAATGCAGCAAATATAAACACACCAAACCATGTCCTTAGATCTAGGAGAGCCTAGGCTACGTGCTTGTGCAACCTACACATGCAAGGACTACGAAAACACTAAGTAAATAAACCTAATGAAGTGATTAGTGAATGATTGGGACACAATCATTCACTAATCCTTCTCCCACATGAATTCTGCTCACATATAGGTCCTAGGTTTAAAGTTTCATAAGGGGTAGACTTCCCAAAATTGGGGGATTTAAATAATATGTAATTTTAAAATTATCTTTAAAATACATAAATATTATAAATAATGATAACGTAAGTTTAAAAATAAGATAATTGAAAATACTTCAATTCATAAGCATGGGAGGTCTACCAGCCACCGAGGGGGTTTTAAAATAATTTTTATTATTAAAATAATTATTTATATTAATTAGATAATATTTAAATAATTAAATAACATAGGAATACAGAAAACATCCAGAAATGACAGAATCACATACAGGGAATAATTTAATATTAAAACTCATATTTTTCTGAAAAGTTTAAGGTATTGTGCGTCAAAATCTGACTTAAAATGACAAAGTTATGAATTTTCGAAGTTAAATAGGTTTAAAGGTAATTTTAAGATAATTTAAAATAGTTAACATTTGAAAATAATTAGTAATTTTAAAATAAATCAGATATGATAATATCTGAATTTAAAATGCATTTAAATAATAATAGTCAAAATATTATAATAATATGAAATAATAAACATTAATATTATAGTGATGTTAATATTAACATAATAATACTATTATTAAAAAAATAATAATAATAATAATAATAATAATAATATTACTGATTAACAATATTAATATAATAGTAATAATAATAATAATAATTAATTATTATAATAATAATAATACTCATAATAATAACATTATTAAAATAATAATATTATTAATAACAAAAAAAAAATAATTGTAATAATAAAATTTTAAAATATATATATATATATATATATATAATAATAATAATAATACAATTATCAAAATAATAATAATTATCATAATAATAATTTTAAAATAATGTTAATAGTAATAATACTAACAAAATAATAATAACATAATAATATTATAATGGAATAACCTAAAGTAATAATAATAATAACATTATTATTTAAGAATTATAAGAATAATAATTATAATATAATAAATTAATTAAAATAATAATAATAATTAAACATAGTTTTAAAACACTAGTAATAATCATATAATAATAATAGTATTTGAAATAGTTTAAAATAATAATAATAATTGATAATAATAATAATAAAATAGTAATAATTAATAATTTAAAATAATAATTAAATAGCAATAATAATAATATTATAATAATATAAAAGTAATAAAACAATAATAATCATAATAATGATGATAATAATAATTAGTACAAATATTTTAATAAATATTATTACATTTCTTTTATTTTTTTTTTTAAAAATAGTTTTAAATTAATTAATTAATTAATTTTAATTTAAAACAGAATTAAATAAATATAAATTAAATTTTTTTTTGATTTAATCGGCGATGGCGGCGGCTCGGGATGCCACGTGGCAGTTCCTGATTGGGCCCCGAAATCGCGGCCAATTATTAGAGAGAGGAACAGCGGCGACGGCAACGGCGGGCCACGCATCGGGAGCGGAGTGGGTCCGCGATTGTGGGAAATGATTGCCGATGCGGCAATCATTGCCGCAATGACTGCGGCAATGATTGCCGTAACCGCAGCTCGACTAATCCACGTAAGCAGGGCTCCCTCCGCCATCTGATCTTCCGCAGCGCTGAATCAACGGTACTGATCGCACCAGACGGGAAACGGAGCCGCGGATCTATCCCTACGGTTAAGGAGAAGCCACGGGATGACGAAATCTCTGCCGTTGATCAAATAATCAACGGCGGAAGTCCCGTACACCCAGATCTAGGGTGAAACCGAAGCCCTGACTCATTTTTGGCCTCGTTCTCGAGATCGAGTCAATGGTTTTTGATGAAATTTTAAACACAAGTTATAATTATGAACAGAAACCATGTGGTGGTATTCGTTTGGATTAATATGCACTAATGACTTTGCTAATTAACCCTAAGTGCTCTACCCTAGGGTTTGAGATTTTACCTAAAATACTCAACGGATTTTCGTGTTCTTGGGCTTGTTGAGCTTGTAGATTGTCCCCGCACAAGTTCCTAGTTGGAGTCGTGGCCAAACGAGCTTCGGATTGATCGGTTCGAGCCCTCGGACGTCTTTAGCGTTTGGCTCGTCGGATTCTCGCCGCCGGCGGGGTTCCCACGGTGGGGTCGGGTTGGGAAGCGTGAAGGGAGGTCAAGGGAGCCTTCTCACAAGAGATCTCGGGTTCTAGGAGTCTTGGAAGAGAGCAAGCATCAAAAGTCCTCCTAAACGAACCCTAATGTTCTATTTATATCCTTAAGCCTTTGATTAACGGCCAAGATCAAATCCTTGATCAATTAGGAGGGAAAAGGGCTCAAATAGCCGTGGTCTTGAGTTTTGAGTGGATTAGGAAAGGATTAGAGCTTTAAATAGGATCTAAATGGTCTTTAATGGGTGTATTTGACCCATTATGACTTGGGTTGACCAAGTCAACCATTGACTTGGTCAACCTAGTCAAATAGACCCACAAGATGAGGGGATTTGGTCCATGGGTCAAGGGATGGGTAAAGGTTTGATTCAAATTTGATTTGGGTTGATTTAGACCCATTAGGGTCTATATGGGTCAACCTGGGTTGACCTGGTCAACCAGGTTGACCCAGGGCTAAGACCTAGGCCCAATGGGTCAAGCCTGACCCACTAAGTCCAGTGGAGGAGAGAATAGGGCTTGGAGAGCCCTGGATTGAGTTTGGGTTTGATTTGAACTGGTTTTAGACCCATATGGGTCTAATGGGTCATCCTGGGTTGACCTGGTCAACCAGGTTGACCCAGGGCCTGGGTCTGGGCTCAGCAGACTTGGCTTGACTCCCTGGACCCACTGGGATGGGTCCTAGGGTCTAGCCTGGTCAAATTTGACCAGGTCAGCTCTTTGACCTAGGTCTGGGGGAAAACAGGGGCAACATTTACTGCTAGCTGACCTCATATAATGTTTAGTGTTTGCCTCTGTGCTAGATTTCAAGCTAATCCTAAAGAATCCCATCTAATTGTAGTTAAGAGAATTCTTAGATATCTCTTAGGGATCCCAAACTTAGGAATCTGGTATCCTAGACACAACACTTCTTTTGAGATTATTGGATATTTTGATTCTAATTTTACAGGGTGTAGGGTGGATAGAAAGAGTACTTCTGGAACTTGCCAATTCATAGGACAGACCTTAGTCTCCTGGTCTAGTAAAAAATAAAACTCTATTGCACTTGAAAGTGCGAATAGATTGTTAGACTTATTAATTACGTCCCTAGGCTAACCATGAGGGGGGGTAAATTGGTACTTTTAAAATTCTCTTAGAATTTTGGAAAACTTTTAATCAAAAAACCTATGTAAATCATACAGTACGATTTATGTTTATACAGTACGAATAGAGATAATTTTTGATGTTTTTCAACCACAGAAAAATAAAATGCTATGCAATAAGAAAATACAGTAAGTAAAGATAAGAATAGAGAACACCAGATTTTATAGTGGTTCGGTCAAACACGACCTACATCCACTCCCTAGAGACTCCTTCTCTAGGTATTGCACTAAACTAAAGTGACTCTCCTTTAGCCCCCACTGCAAGGTGGAGAAGCCTTTACAAAAATCTCTTCCACTAAATTTCGATGCGGTAGAGAACCGTCGTCCTTTTTCACCCACCTGATGAAGGCAGAGAACCCTCTCATCCTTTCACACCCTCCAAGTGTCGGCAGAGAACTGTCATTCTTTTTCACTCTCCTGGTGAAGGTAAAGAACCCTCTCATCCTTTCACACCCTCCAAGTGTCGGCAGAGAACAATCATCCTTTTTCACCCTCCTGGTGATGGAAGAGAACTAGAAACCTCTTGAACAACTTTCTTGCAAGAGCCTCCAAGGAGATTAGGAAGAAGCTTGAAGTACAAATAATAAGATCCTCACAATTAGATAATTTTATGAATCCCCTCATAATTTTCTCTTTAAAGATCTCACAACACTCACTCCCAAACACTCTTCTAATCACTCTCTCTTTCACTCTTAAGAAGTATTTTTGCAGAAGGATCTGACACAAGTCAGTTTTTAGGACCCTTAAGTACTAAGGACAAGAAAAACCGTCCAAAAACTAAAACTCTCAAGTTTTACGCATCCCGGTCATCCCGTACGATCGTATATCGTACGGTACGAATAATTCATATTACTGAACGATTCATCCCATACGATCCAATACGAACCTAAACCGAGCCGTTCGTACCTTACAACCTTATGTATGAATCACCTTTCATACTGTACGAATAGTTCAAAAAATTGAATGATTCATCCCATAAGATCCAGTACAATCCATTTCGAGTCGTTCGTACCAACGGTTCATCCCGTACGAACATGTCGTATGAACCATTCAGAGCTATTCGTCCTAACGGTTCATCCCGTATGAACATATCGTATGAACCATTTAGAGCCGTTTTTCCCAACGGTTCATCCGGTACGAACATGTCGTATGAACCATTCAGAGCTATTCGTCCTAACGGTTCATCCCGTATGAACATATCGTATGAACCATTCAAAGCCGTTTGTCCCAACGGTTCATCCCGTACGAACATGTCATACGAACCATTCAAAGCCATTCGTTCCAACAGTTCGTCCCATATGAACATGTTGTATGAACCATTCAGAGCTGTTCGTATCCTAAATCCTTATGTATGAAGTCCATTTCGTACTATACGAATAGTACTTAAAAAAATTTCAGTCAGGCTGGTTCGTTGCAGAGGAAAAAATTACATAGATCATCCCGTATGAAGTGAACTTCGTACTATATGATCAGTTTGAACTATCACTCCTCCAGTGTGTGTGTGCACAGTTATCCAACTTACAATCACACTCTCTCAAACTCAAGAAAAAATAAAAATATATACTTCACTTATAATAACCATTAACAAATAAACTTGAAGTCTTCAGCAGTCTGGAGTGTGAATTTCCTGAAAAACATGTTAGTACACATAAAAAGAAACTCTAATATTTTTTGGGAGAAAAAATAAAACAAATAATAAGCTTTTGTAATCATAAAAAATAACTTGTATCAAAATTCACTTGAATGAACTGATTTGCACAAATCATAACAATCTCCCCCTTTTTGATGATAGTAAAACATTTATTGTTTGAATTAAAAAGTAAATCCACATTTCTCCTAAACGCCCACTAAATGTAAGCTCCCCCTAAATAAATGATCTCCTAAGCTCCCCTAAACGGAAACGCCCCCTAAAGAAATGATTTACAATAACCAAGGGGTAAAAGGAGGTAAGAGGAGAAGGGGGAAAAAGAAAGAAAAGAAAAAAAAATAATAGACAAAGTCAAGCACAAGCAGGCACATTAAACATACAATGCAACAAATGATGCAACTAGTCAAACAATACAAAACTTATACAAACTATCATACAATGCAATATACAATGCAAAATGTAATAAGACAAACAATATAAATACAATAAGACATATAATACAAAACTCCCCCTTTTGATAACAACAAAAAGGGAAGACACTCAAAGAAGTTGGTGATTTAAATAATGTTAAAAGAAGATTAACAGTAATATTAAAATCAAATACAAAAAGTAAGGACTCAAAATGATTTAGAGCGCATACTATAATAAGGAGAAGAGAAGTTGATCTATGGCAGTAATGAAATAGGCAGATTAAGTAACCATAACTATTGCACAAATGATGAAATAAAATTACCAAATCTCTAAGTCAAAAGTGACGATCATTGATTAGTGAACTTGGAGAAAATGTTAAAGGAAAGAACAATTGGTAATATTGCGCATCTTTTCAAATGAAGGGGCACATTTTGTGCACTTAGTCAATGTTTGAGCTAATTTTGTGCCTCTTTATAATTTTGGCGACATTGCGCATCTTTTACTGTATGGCACACTTTGTGCATCTTTTCAAGCTTTGCTCTTTTTATTTTTATTAAATAAAATTCTTTCCAACAACACTATCCCTTGATCATAATTACAATAATAAACACTTTGATGTAGAAATCAAGAATAATATTAAGACATCAAATATACAATAATTTAGGCTAAGTAATACATGGCTAAAATAATATAAAGTAAGATCTTCTAATCTACACCAAATTATAATGAAATCTAAATATTTTGAGAAATTAAATTATGCACTGAAATTTCTATTGTAATCTAAATTCAATTAACATTTTAGAAATTTAATCAACTACTATCAAGTGTTAAAGATAAGTAAATTTTCAGTCATAGTCATAATCATAGAATAATATGCATTAAAACTAAACTTTTTCATTCCATGATGATCCAAATATATGAAATAGCAAACTTTTACATTCAGGACAATCTCATAAAAGAAAGCTTACTAATACAAACGTCTCTATACAACAACCAAAGAAAAATAACAAGAACAAGAGTCACAACAATCAAAGCCTCATAGAACAACAAAGCAAAGATCAAGCTAAAAAACAAGAAAAACATCCCTAATAGTTTGAGGGACCCTGATCTGGAGGAGGTGGAGGAGCAGCAAACATAGCAAAGTAGCTATTGAAGGTTGCAATGTTGGTGTTCATCGACTCAAACTAATCTCGAATCCACACCATATTCTCATTATATCAATCATCCTGCCTCTTCAAATGTGCCTCCATATTATCAAACCTTTGATTAAGCTAATTAAAATGCTGGACCATATCCTGACAGAAATTTTGGTTGGGTCCAGTTGCAGGTGCAGGAGCAGGTGCAGGAGTAGGTGCAGGTTCGTCCTCAGAACTATCTCCATTTCCATCTTTCCCAAAAAGTGCCTGAAAAGAAGCATTAGTAAAATAGAGTGGAAGTTCAGAAGATCCATTAAGGTGGACAAAATTGTACTTCTTTTTAAGAATGAAGCAAATCATATGACCTAGGGCAATATTCTTCTTTCTTTTTACACTAGGCTGATCAATATCGGTGAGAGTATAAAGATAGTCCAAGATTAATTGGGCTTCATCAATGGGTTGGCCAGACATAATCAAATATGTAATAGTAGAAAGAAGGGGGGTCATGTTTACTCTATCTCTAGCTTTGGGAATGATGGAGGACCTAAGTACATATTGAATAATTCTTACATTTTGGTTTACAGAGTCAACTCTAGGACAGTGAGTTGGTTGGCTAATACCCCTAAGAATTTGATTGACTTTGGATCAATCATAGTACGATCTAGTGGTAAGAGTATGAGCCCGAATCCCCAAAGTTTTAATATGGAAAAATGAACCAAGGTCCTCCTTGGTTATTTCTACCCTTTATTTTAGAATGTACGAAGTGATCCTGATATGGTCCTGATTAAATTTCATGTTGGCTAGAAAAACATGGAAAAGGTCTTTGATGTAGGCATATATCAGGGTGAGAAGGACTGAAAATTAAGTTGAGTCAAAAAGTGGCATTACTGCAAAGTGAATGTTCTCTTGTAGTAGGATACGAGATGGGGTAATTTTTGAAGCAGCAAACCTATAGTATGCTTCTTCATTCTGAGCACTTAAGAAATTGTCGTCCCAATCCTACCTGGACGACGAATCCCTAGATTATCGTACTCTCTTTCCACTTCTTGACATATCTACTTAATGCTTAGAAGGGTTTGAAAATGAAAGTGAAATGAAAGAAATGACCCTCCTTTATATAGAAAAATAATCAATCGTACTGTACGAAAATATTTCGTATGGGACAAAATATATTTCATAAGGGATGAACCAATTTCGTACGGGACGAATGAAAACGGTCAAAAATGAAACAACTTTTCATAAACTACCCTTCCCGAGGCATCCTTTCTTACAGGCTTTTTGACTTCCTGATCATACATACGATGACATGTTTATCCGGGATGATCAGAAAATTAAAGATCATTTAGGCGATGGTTAGGTTCATCCTCATCCGAAATGACACATTGATCGTACAGATGAATAATGTGTTCGTACGTATGATCACCAATAATAACTGTTGCTAACCGTAAAACTAACCCATTCATACAAACGAACATGTACATATCGTACGGTATGATGAGACCATCGTACAATACGAACAGAACAAGAAAATACAGTTCATCACTTTAGCTCTACAATTTTTTAACACTAAAATAATGAACAAAACACAACAGATTTTTCATTTTTCTTTTTAAAGAAGACACAAATGATAACCATAAAACACAATAAACTAGAAATAAATAAACTAACAAACACATAAAAAACAAATTTGTAGAATTTTCAATCAAGCATTAAGATCAATCAGATCTAGCCTTATCCTTAATATGCTAAAAGTGTCAAAAGCTAGGGGTTTTATGAAAATATTTGCAAGTTGATATTTAGTAGCGACATGATGTAGTTGAATTTTTCCTTTCGCTACATGATCTTTTATGAACTGATGCCTTATATCAATATGCTTTGTTCTAGAATGTTGAATAGGATTCTTTGAAATGCCAATGGCACTAGTGTTATCACAAAAGATTGAAATTATACCAATAGAAAAACCTAAGTCAACCATTTGTTGTTTCAACCAAAGCACCTATGCAACATAACTCCCTAAGGCAATATATTATGCTTCAGCTGTAGAAAGTACTACTAAATTTTGTTTCCTACTGGACCAAGATACTAAAGAATTTCCAATGAATTAACAAGTCTCAGAAGTACTCTTTCGATCAACCCTACAGCCTGCAAAATCAGAATCTGAGTATCCAATGATTTCAAAAGAAGAACTATCTTAGGATACCAAATCCCTAAGTTTTGAGTTCCCAAAAGATATATCAATATTCTTTTCACTGTTGTCAAATGTGCTTCCTTTGGATCAGATTGAAATCTAGCACATAAGCAAACACTAAACATAATGTCTGGTCGGCTAGCAGTCAAGTAAAGCAATGATCCAATTATTCCTATAAACTTCTTTTGATCAACATATTTTCCCTTTGGATCCTTATCTAATAGTACTGAGGAGGTGTAGTTACAGGTTTAGCATTATCCATTTCATACTTTTTGAGGATGTCCTTAACATACTTAGATTGACAAAGAAAAGTTCCTTCCTCATTTTGCTTTATGCTAAAACCAAGAAAATAACTCAAATCACCCATTAAACTCATCTCAAATTCACTACTCATTATTTTTGAAAATTCATCACATAGATTTTTATCAGTTGATCCAAAAATGATGTCATCCACATATATTTATACAATGAGTATTTCTTTTCCTATTCTTTTCAAAAATAGAGTGGTGTCCATACTTTCTTTAACAAATAATCCTTTTAATAGAAAAGTGCTTAACCTATCATACCAAGCTTGAGGTGATAGTTTTAGTCCATACAATGCCTTTTTTAATTTAAAAATATGATTTGAGAATTTAGAATTTTCAAAACTTGGAGGTTGCTCAACATAAACATCCTCTTCTATCACCCCACTCAAAAAGACACTTTTAACATCCATTTGATATAATTTAAAATCTTTAAAACAGACAAAGGCTAATAACACTCTAATTACTTCAAGTATTGCTACAGGGGCAAATATCTCATCAAAATCAATCCCTTCTATTTGATTATACCCCTTAGCTACCAATCTAGCCTTATTTCTTATAATAACTCCTGAATCATTCATTTTATTTTTGAACACCCACTTAGTCCCAACTACACTTTGATCCTTTGGCCTTTCAATTAGCTCCCAAACATCATTTCTTTTAAATTGATTCAGTTCTTCTTGCATGGCCAAAATTTAAAATTCATCAAAAAGTGCTTGATCTATATTAGTGGGTTCAATCATTGAAATAAAAGCTGAATAATTTACTTCTTTCCTCAAACCATGCCTAGTCCTAACTCCTTCACTTGGTTCTCCTAAAATCAACTCTTTAGGATGACTTCTAACAAATTTTTATTCTTTAGACAATTGGTTTTTTTCTTCATTTTTAACCCTTTCTTCAACTTTTTCATTTTCAAGCTTTTGGGTTACCTCCTCAACCTCATCTTCACCCAACTTAGACCCTTTACTATTATAAGATTCATCAAAAATAACATGAGTGATCTCCTCAACTACCAATATTCTTTTATTAAAAACTCTATAGGATTTTCCAACACTTAAATAACCTAGAAAGATTCCTTCATCAGATTTGGGATCAAATTTTCCTAAGAGAGTTTTACCATTATTATAAATGAACACTTTACATCCAAAAATATATAGATGTGAGAGGTTAGGACTTCTACCTTTAAAAAGTTTATAGGGCGTCTTATTTAATTTAGATCTAATGTATACCCTATTCAGTACATAGCATACTGTGTTAACTGCATTGGCCCAAAAATATTTTGAAATTAAATATTCTGCCAACATGGCTCTAACAGTTTCAATTAATGTCCTGTTCTTTCTTTCTACAACTCCATTCTATTGAGGTGTCCTAGAAGCTGAGAAATTATGTTCTATTCCTTGATATTTGCAAAAATCATCAAATAATTCATTTTCAAATTCTCCCCCATGATCACTTTGGATAGATACAAATTTAAAACCTAATTTTTTCTGAATCCAAGTGACAAAATCTATAAACTCCTCAAATGATTCACTCTTATGACTTAAAAATCTAATCCATGTGAATCTAGAATAATCATCCACAATTATATACCCAAATCTTTTTCCTCTAAGACTTAAGGTACTAACAGGTCCAAATAGATCAATGTGAAGAATTTCTAAGGGCTTGCTAGTCCTAATTTTTTTGATTGAACGGAAAGAGGATCTGACTTTTTTTCCTAATTGACATGCATCACACAAATGGTCTTTAGTAAAGTCTTATTTGGGTACTCCTCTAACTAGCTCATTTTTGGTGATTTTCCTAAGATTTCTCATACTAGCATGACAAAGCCTTCTATGCCATAACGATGATTCATCAGATATAGTTTTCAAACAAAAAGAAGTAGAAGGTTTTATAGAATTCAAATATAGCATATAAACATTATTCACTCTATTACCATTTAACACAACACTTCCATTTTGACTAATAACATAACTAGTAGGCAAGAATTTTATATGATAACCTTTGTCACATAATTGACTTATGCTCAACAGATTATATTTTAAGCTTTCAACCAATAGAATATTTTCAATCACAAAATTTCTAGAATTTCCAATTATACCTATACCTACCACTCTCTTGGTAGTATTGTTTCCAAGTATAATCTTGCCTCCATTCCTGGCTTCCAGCGTTATAAATTAATTTGCATCTCCAGTCATATACTTTGAGCAGCCGCTATCCAGGTACCAAATACTCTCACGAGATCTTGTGTGAGAGCGAACCTACAAAATTATCAAACGTTAGACTTGGGAATCCAAACAAGTTTGGGTTCTCCTCTTGGCAATTTTAAAATAGATACATGTGTGATATGTTGTGTTTTATGCATCTTAGGTTTCCACACTAAATATGTTCTATGATAAATAGTATAAGTGTAGGAAATATGTCCAATCATACTACAAGAAAAATATTTTATGCCTGGAAAAGGATTCACTAATCTTTTTGTACTATAAGATATTCTTTTTAATTTTAAATCAATTGACTTGTGGTAAATTTTGTGAAAATCTTTAAGTCTAGGTGGTTTCCTATTTTCCTCAAGTACTTTTATCTAAACCTTAAGATATACATTTGCACTTTCTAAAATTGAATTTTTAATCTTCAAGTTATGCTCTATACTATCTGATTCATCCATAAATGTTTTGAAATCATTTTCAAGTTTAGTGTGTGATGATTTTAAAAGTTCATGTTGTTTATTCAAATCATCAAATTCATTCAATAAAGTCATGTGATTGCTATCAATTAATGCATGATCTTTCCTAAGGATTTTGTATTCTTTTTGTAACTCTAGATAATCCAAATTCAATTTTGCATGCAATTTCTTTAGTTTCTTATATATAGAATGAATGCGTTCAGAAACTTTAAATAGTTCTTCATAACTTAAATCACATACCTCCTCTTGATCCGAATGATCAAGATTATTAACCATTAAGTACAAATTTGTGACTTCCTCTTCAGGAGCTGTTTCTGAAGAATCTGAAGCTGAGTCTGCACAAAAAGCTCATTGAAGTCTCTTCTTGCCCTTTCTATCCTTTGGTTTCTCCTCAGCTTTCTCCTTGCTAGGATTAGCCTTGAGATTAGGGCAATCCATCTTTATTTATCCTTTCTTCATGTATTCATAACAAATAACATCATTAGAAGCCTTAACATTTTTTATGGAACTTATCTTTGTTCCACTGTTGGTTTCTTCTCTGCTTCTTCTTTAGGAAACTCTTGAACTGCCTTGTCATAAGGCAATATCTTCCTCATCCTCAGGTAGTGACTGATCACTGTCTGAATCTTCCACCTTCAAAGCTATGTTCTTCTCCTTCCACTTGTTACCTGCATCAATCTATCTTTGAGTCACAGATTGCTCGTAAGTAATTAGTGATCCAAGAAGATTATCAATAGAATAGACATTTAAATCTTTCGATTCAGTTATTGCAGTTATCTTTGCATCATAAATAGTAGGTAAGCAACGAAGTATTTTATTAATTTTTTCTGCATTCATTAATTCCCTACCTAAGGCATGCAGTGAAGTGGCTATATGTGTAAAATATGTATACATATCTGAGATTGATTCATTCGATTTCATGCGAAAGAGTTCATAATCGTGCAAAAGAATGTTCAACTTAGTTTTCTTCACTTCATTTGTACCTTCATATGTAATGCAAAGTCTATCCCATATTTCTTTTACAGATTTACAAGTAGAAACACACATATAATCTTCAGATTTAAGAGCACAAAAAAAGCTATTCATGCATTTTGCATTTAGTTATGCTAATTCCCTTTCTTCTAAAGTCTGATCAGCAAATGGTGTGTTAACTCTTATGCCATTTACAAGTCTAGTATGTGCAATGTAACCATCCTGAACTAACGTCCACATGCAATAATCAAGAGATTGCAAAAAAGTTGACATGCGAGTTTTCAGAAATCAAATGGAATGTTGTCAAACAAAGGTAGTCAAGTGATCGAGTAACCTTCTAACGTGTTTCAGTTTCCAAAATTAGCCATGATCAAATTTCAAAAAGTAATCTAAACAGTGATTTTTGAAACAAGCTTTGATACCACTTGAAAGTGAAAATAGGTTGTTAGACCTATTAATTACATCCCTAGGCTAACCAAGAGGGGGGTAAATTCGTACTTTTAAAATTCTCTTGGAATTTTGAAAAACATTTTATCAAAAAACCTAAGCAAACCATACAGTATGATTTATGTTTGTACAGTACGAATATAGATAATTTTTGATGCTTTTTAACTATAAAAAAATAAAATGCAGTGCAGTAAGAAAATGCAGTAAGTAAAGACAAGAATAGAGAAAACTAGATTTTATAGTGGTTCGGTCAAACACGACCTATATCCACTTCCTAGAGACTCCTTCTCTAGGTATTGCACTAAATCAAAGTAACTCTCCTTTAGCCCTCATAGTAAGGAGAAGAAGCCTTTACAAAAATCTCTTCCACAAAATTTCGGTGTGGCAGAGAACCATCATCCTTTTTCACCCTCCTGGTGAAGGTAGAGAACCCTCTCATCCTTTCACACCCTCCAAGTATCGGCAAAGAACCGTCATCCTTTTTCACCCTCCTGGTGAAGGAAGAGAACCCTCTCGTCCTTTCACACCCTCCAAGTATCGGTAGAGAACCGTCATCCTTTTTCACCCTCCTGGTGATGGCAGAGAATCGAAAACCTCTCGAACAACTTTCTTGTAAGAGCCTCCAAAGAGATTAGAAAGAAGCTTGAAGTACAAACAATGAGATCCTCATAATTAGATAACCTTGTAAATCCCCTCATAATTTTCTCTTCAAAGATCTCACAACACTCACTCCCAAACACTCTCCCAATCACTCTCCCTTTCACTCTCAAGAAGTATTTTCGCAGAAGGATCTGACACAAGTCAGTTTTTAGGAACCTTAAGTACTAAGGATAAGAAAAATCATCTAAAAACTAAAAATTTCAAGTTTTACCCGTCCCGATCATCCCGTATGATCGCATATTATACGATACGAATAGTTTATATTACTAAATGATTCATCCCATATGATACAATATGAACCTGTATCGAGCCATTCATACCTTACAACCTTCTGTATGAATCGCCTTTCGTACTGTACGAATAGTTGAAAAAATTAAATGATTTATACCATACGATCCAGTACGATCCATTCTGAGCCGTTCATACCAACGGTTCGTCCTGTACGAACATGCCATATGAACCATTCAGAGCCGTTCATCCCAACGGTTCGTCCCATACAAATATGTCGTATGAACTATTTAGAGTCGTTCGTCTCAACGGTTCGTCCCGTACGAACATGTCGTACGAACCATTTATAGCCGTTCATCCCAACGGTTCGTCCCATACGAACATGTTGTATGAACCATTCAGAGCCGTTCGAATCTCAAATCCTTATGTATGAAGTCCATTTCATACTGTACGAATAGTACTTAAAAAAATTTCAATTAGGCTGGTTCGTTGTAGAGGAAAAAATAACATAGATCGTCCCGTACGAAGTGAACTTCATATTGTATGATCAATTTGAACTATCACTCCTTCAGTGTGTGTGTGCACAGTTATCCAACTTACAATCACACTCTCTCAGACTCAAGAAAAAAATAAAAATATAGATTTCACTTATAATAACCATTAACAAATGAACTTGAAGTCTTCAACAATCTGGAGTATGAATTTCCTAAAAAATATGTTAGTACACACAAAAAGAAACTCTAATATTTATTAGGAGAAAAATAAAACTAACAATAAGCTTTTGTAATCATCAAAAATAACTTGTATCAAAATTCACTTAAATGAACTAATTTGCACAAATCATAACAGCTCTTTCCACTACTGAAGCTGAGTACATTGCCTGAGGAAGTTGTGTGGCCTAAGTTCTTTGGTTGAAGTAATAAATCTTGGATTTAGGATTACCTGTTGGCATAATTTTAGTTCTGTGTGATAACGCTAGTGCCATCTGCTTCTCTAAGAATCCTATCCAATATTTAAGAACCAAACACATTAACATAAGGCATTACTTCATTAGGGACTATATTACCAAAGGGGATATTGAGCTACACCATGTAGCAACTAAAAACCAACTGGCTGACATCTTTAATAAACCACTGGCCTTTGACTCATTCAGTATTTTAGGGTCCAGATTGGGTGTGACTGATATAGATGCATAAATTTGATGATCACTGATTTCTGAAGTTTTTGTTTTTTAGTTTTCCTTTGTTTTTATTTGATTTGATTACTCTTTTTTCTTTCTAGTTTTAATTCTCTGCAGATTTGCATTTTTTCGTTGTTATTTTTCTGATTTGATTATTTATCTTTATGCATTTTCCTTCTTCCTTTATTGATTTACTATTTATTTTCTTAAGAATCAGATCACTGCTCACTACTGCTGATAAATTGGATTTCTAATTGAGAGTTTTTGCTTTATTTTTATTTGAAAGCTTGTAAGCAGTGATTGACTCCTCTGAAATAGTTAAAGGGAAGAAATATTGATGATTATTTCTCTTCCTCTAACTCCTTTAATAGTGTATTGTTCCTTTTGGATAAAAATCATTTTCAAAAATAAAAAGTTAGTTTTTGAAACAGATATCTATTTTATCTTCCTACAGTAATCTATCTCATATGAATGGTATTTTGAAAGCATTGAATCATTGTTATATTTTTCTTAATCAGGTGATTGCACTTATCATATGGAGTATGATTTTGTTCTATGAATCACTCCTCCTTACTGTAGAGAGTGAGCTTTTTCTTCTCTTATGACTGGAAGGTAATTTCACAACTGAGATTATTTAGAGATTATAAAAGGAAGCAAGCTTGCAAAAGAAATAAAAAGTGGCACAAAATGGGCCTAAAAATAAAAAGATGCGTAATGACATAAAAAATGAAAAGATACACAAAGTGTATCAAAAATTAAAAGATGCGTAAAGTGTGTCAAATAAATTAAAAAAGAGGCACAAAATGATTCCATCAAGAAATAAGCTTTCTCTCCTTTCGGATCGTTAAATATCTTAGAAAAATCTATATGCCACTTAATACATTCAAAAGATTGAGATTGAAAATCATGATTTTTCATTCCTTACTTTTTAATACTATTTTATAAGATATTTTTTTTGGAATGAGGCTTGAAAGGATCTCTTTTTAAATCTAATTTTTTTTCTTCTAAATTGGACTTTTATTTGAAAGGAATTCGAACCTATAAGGTGTTCGAGGTAGGAGTTACGAAATTAATTTTTTAACTTTTCTGGATTTCAGCGTTGTTAATTTTCTTCTTATTGGCTTTTGAATTAAAAATTAACAAAAAATTATGATTTATTGGAGAAAATAGATTAAAAAATATATATATTTATTTTTTGCTGTTATTTTTCTCATGTTTATTTTTTTTTTCTTCTCTTGCTTTAATTATTTTTTATTTTATTTTTAGTTTATTTTTATTTTTTGGGGTTCTCTGATCATTCCTCTCCATCCTTAAGTTTTTTTGCTTTTTATTCACATTATCCTAGACGATCCTCACATCGTCTTGGATGATCCTCATATCATCCTGGACGATTTGATCAAATCATCCCCATCTTGATCCAACGGCTAATCTGAATAAATTATTAGTGATCATACTAGATGATACTATTGTAAATCTGGTTTGAAAAAGTACAATTTTGATGATGATAAACATATTTGTATTCTATTTTGCTTGGCTAATCCATTTCAGGTTTAAAAGATTAAAAGCAACTCAAGTTAACTCAAGATCGGGTCCAAGTGTGTCTAAATGTAATGTTTTCCTTTTCTTGAGTCAAATGTAATATAACTGATCCCCTAGCTAAGTAACCTTACACACACACACTCTGGGGGAGAGCTTGAGTGAATTAGAGTTCTGTTCATTTTTTGTTCAGATCGTCCTGGACGATATTGACATCATCCTAGACGATCAAGTGAAAATAGACACCCTAATTAGGGCGACCAATTGAAGTCTGTCTAAATAAGCCGATCATCCTGGATGATCCATACATCGTAAGGGACGATAGGCTCAAATCAAAAATTTTCAGCCGCCAGATCAAGTTAGGAAAGTTTTATTTTTAGAGATTTGATCTGATCGTCCCAGACGATACGTGTATCGTCCTGGACGATCCAATACAATCATGCCTAAATTAGTCTGATGATTAAGGAAAGTAATTAATATTTAATTGATACGATCACATCATTCAGGATGATTGGAAGATCGTTCGGGATGATCATGATCGTCTAGTGTGTTTCAGCTGTACGTCCAGAGCGGTGATCAGGATAATTTTGGCACTTTTTGAACTAATCATATAGGACGATATCAATATCGTCCTGGACGATCAAGTCATTTTTAGGTTGTCCAGCATAAGTTCCTCTGGACGACCAGAGCGATCTTCTGGATGAAATTCCTGAATTTACACTAAACATCCCGGACGGTCGCAAAATAGTACGGGACGATGTGAATAATTTTTTTTACTAATCATCCAGAAGAGCCAGATCATCCTGGCTGAAACAGGTGATTTTGAACTGATCATACAAATGATCTATAGATCATCCTGGATGATATTGGTCAACCAGTTGAGATTTAGGGCAAATTTTGAGCCCTCCTATAAAAGATCCTTTTCTTCCAATAAGAAAAATATTTTGCCACTTTCCTTTACAGAGAAACCCTAGAGAGAGAGAGAGAGTTTGGGAGAGAGAGAGAGGATCTTGTGAGGGGGAGTTTGTAAGCGATTCACAATGGTTACTCCAAGCAAGGATCAGAGTCAACTTCTCTATATGTCATCTCTCGTCTGTCGGTGTTCTCTGTGGGAGGATCATTCGCAAGAAGATCTGGGTTCTCTGCCCACTTCAGGAGGAAGCAAAATGAGTTCAGGTTTTCCGCCTGCTTCAGGAGGAAGTGAAAGGAGTCCAGGTTCTTTGTCTGCTTCAGGAGGAAGCAAAAGGAGTTCAGGTTCTCTGCCTCACCAGGTTGGTGAAAAGGAGTTTTATACAGGCTTCTCTGCCTTACTGTGGGAGCAAAACGAGAGTCACATTTGTGTTAGTGCAATACCCGGAGGAGAGGCTCCGGGGAGTGGATGTAGGTCAAGTTGACCGAACCACTATAAAATTTGGTGTGTTCTTTCTAATTATTTTTTGCACTTTAGTTTTCTATTATTATTTACTTAGGTGAAATCTGTGGTTGATCTTTTCGTTTATGTGTTTACTTGGTTCCGCTGTAAATCATCGAAAAGATTTTTCTTGTTGCCCTCGAATTTTTAAATAACCAATTCACCCCCCCTCTTGGTTAGCCTCGGGACTAGTTCATCAGGGCTTAACATCCCTATCGAACTTTCAAGTGGTATCAGAGAGGGATTCATAAAATCTAGTTTTGAAAAACTTTTGAATTTGATCCATGGCTAACTTTGGTAATCATAATACTACTGAAGGTTATTCAATTACACGACCGCCATTGTTTGATAACATACCTTTTGATTTTTGGAAAACTCGCATGTCCACTTTTTTTCAATCAATTGATTATCGCATAAGGATGCTTGTTAAGGATGGATATGAACCACCGTTTAGAATGATTAACAATGTTAAAACTGAGCTACCTTTCACTGATTGGACTTTTGATGATCGTGACTTAGCCCAACTGAATGCCAAATATTTGAATTATTTTTTCTGTGCCTTAAAATCTAGGGATTACATACGTGTTTCTACTTGTACAACTGGCAAAGAAATTTGGGATAGATTATGCATCACTTATGAAGGTACAACTGAAGTCAAATAATCTAGGTTAAACATATTGCTTCATGACTATGAACTTTTTCGCAAGAAACCTACTGAATCCATTTCTGAAATGTATACGAGATTCACTCAAATTGTCACTTCTTTGCATACCTTAGAAAGAGACTTACAAACTATGAAAGAGTGAATAAAATTCTTAGATGTTTGCCTTCTACGTATGATGCTAAGATAACTGCAATCAAAGAATCTAAAGATTTGAATACTTACTCTATTGATAACTTACTTGGATCACTCATTCCTTACGAGTAAGGGGTGAACCAAAGATAACTTGATGCAGGTGAGAAGAAGAAGGAGAAAATAGTGGCATTGAAGGCCAACGAGAGTGATACTAGTACTTCTGGATCTGATAGCGATGATGTTGCCTTAATCACTAGGCAATTCAAAAGCTTTCTAAGGAAGCAACACAAGAACTTTTAGAAGTGGAATATGGGTAAGTCCAGCAAAAATTTTAAAGGTTCATCTGATACTGTTTATTTTGAATGTAGGAAGCCTGGACACATTAAGGCTGATTATCCTACACTTAAAGCTCACCCAAGCAAGGAAAAGAGTGAGGAGAAACACAAGTTCAGGAAGGACAAGAAGCGGATTTAGAAGGCGTTCTAGGAAAATTCTGCATCCGACTCTTCTAAGACTGAAGCTAAAGAGGAGGAAACCAACTTGTGTTTGATGGCTGATGATCATCCTGGTTAGTTTGACCAGGAAGAGGTATGTGAGCTTACTTACGATCAATTATTTAAAGTATCTAAAAGAATTCACGCATCTTATAGGAAACTTAAGAAATTGCATGCTAGTCTTCAATTTGATTTCTTAACCTTACAAAAAGAGTATGATTCTGTAGTTAAAGATCATTCCACACTTGACAGTAATCACATGTCTTTACTTGATGAATTTGATGAGCTGAATAAAAAGTATTCTAATTTAATCATTAAACATGATTTACTGAAAACCTCGCATGTTGATTTAGAGAAAACTTTCAAAGAATTAGACAATCTGGCATGTGAAGTGGAGAGTAACAATGGTGCATTGAAATTTAAAATTATAAGTCTTAATAAGGAGAATAAATTTTTAAGAGTAAAAATTAGTGTTTTTGAGAAAAATGAAACACCTCCTACTTTTGCATAGTTTTATGCACCTCCACTTTTGAAGAATTTGTTTCAAAATCATCAAAGCATGTTTCATACAAACCTAGGAAGAGGCACTATCACCCACGTAGATTAGTTAATCCTTTTTCTAGTGTTAGATATTTTTCTTATGGCATGTTAGGACATATTTCTCACACCTGCACTATTCACCATAGTACACATTGGTGTGTGGAGGCCCAAATTGCCTGTTTCACAGCACAACACACATGCATTGCATTTTTCTTTTCATAAAAAGGAATCAAAACCTGTTTGGGTTCCTAAATCTGATATTTAATGATTTTATAAGTGTACTCTCACATAAGACCTCATGAGAGCATGTGGTACCTGGACAGCGGATGTTCAAGACACATGACTGAGATGCAAATCAGTTCATTTTGTTGGAGGCCAATGCTGGAGGTAAGGTTACTCTTGGAGATAACACCACCAGGAGGGTGGTAGGCTCAGGTATAATTGGTGATTCAAAGAATTTTATGATTGATAATATTTTGCTTGTAGATGGATTGAAATATAACCTGCTGAGCATCAGTCAGCTCTGTGACAAAGGATACAACATCAAATTTCTTGCCCACATACTGCATTTTAAGCTTAAATGACAAAATTACTTTGCAGGGACAAAGGATCAATAATGTCTACATGCTGGATGTAAGTTGTATTAAAGCTGATAATTCAATTTGCTTAAAAACTGCTGCTGATGAGTCTTGGTTATGGCATAGGAGATTATGTCATGCCAAGATGAAAACCCTTAGGAGAGTCACACAAAAGGACTTAGTTAAAGGTGTCCCCAAGCTTAAGTTCACTAAGGACCACCTATGTGATGCCTGTCAATTAGGGAAGCAAGTCCAGTCCTCCTTTCACTCTGTTAAGGATATTAGCACCTCTAGACCTTTAGAAGTCCTTCACATGGATCTCTTTGGACCCATTAGCACTGTCAGCTTAGGGGGGAAAGTTTATAGTTTTGTGATTATTGATGATTACTCGAGGTTCACTTGGATTAAATTTCTGTCACATAAATCAGAGTCATTTGATGAGTTTAAGTCTTTCTCCACTTGGATTTAGAGGAAGTTAGGTTGTGAAATCTTGACTATTCATAGTGATCATGGTGGAGAGTTTAAAAATATGAAGTTTGAAACTTTCTATGAGGAGCAAGGGATTAGTCATAATTTGTTAGCTCCTAGGACCCCTCAGCAGAATGGGATAGCTGAAAGGAAGAACAGGACCTTAGTGGAAGCTGCTAGAGCCATGCTTGCTGAGTATTCACTTCCAAAATACTTTTGGGATGAAGCAGTGAACACTGCCTGTTATGTACTTAATATGGTGATGGTAGATCCAATTTGAACAAGACACCTTATAAGATCATTAAGATTAGAACCCCAAACCTGTCCCACCTCCATGTCTTTAGCTGTAAGTTTTTCATTCTGAACAACGGGAAATTATCCTTAAGGAAATTTGACCCCAAATCTGATGAAGAAGTGTTCTTAGGCTATTCTAGTCTGCGGAAATTCTTTAGGGTATTTAATAAAAGGACTTTGGTGGTGGAAGAGACAACTCATGTGGTGTTCGATGAATCTGATCCTAAGGTGACTAGAGTTGAGGAAGAAGAAGAGGTAGGGGAGATTACCCAAGGGGTTAAAAATGTAAATCTGGAGTAAATGGTAGATCCTCAAAACACTTTGCCTAAAGATTGGAGATATTTTTTGAGTCATCCTAAAGAACTGATCTTAGGAGACCCTTCTGAAGCTATTAGGACTAGGCATGGACTTAGGAAGGAAGTAAACCACTCTGCCTTTACCTCAATGACTGAACCCACCAACATCAATGAAGCCTTGAGTTTTGGATCTTAGCTATGCAAGAGGAATTGAATCAATTTGTAAGGAATGATGTTTGGGAGCTAATAGAAAGACCTAGGAATCAAAGTATAGTGGGAACCAAGTGGGTCTTTAAGAATAAGATGAATGATTCTGGTGTGGTGGTTAGGAATAAGGCAAGATTGGTGGCTAAGGGGTATAATCAGATTGAAGGGATTGATTTTGAGGAGACTTTTGCCCCTATAGCTAGATTGGAAGACATTAGGGTGCTACTAGTATTTGCTTGTTATAAGTGATTTAAGCTGTTTCAAATGGATATCAAGAGTGCCTTTTTAAAAAGGGTAATAAAAGAGGATATTTTTGTAAAATAACCCTCAGGTTTTGAGAGTTTCCAATATCCAAATCATGTTTACAAATTAAAAAAGGCCTTATATGGATTGAAACAGGCACCCAGAGCTTGGTATGAGAGGCTTAGCACATTCCTATTAGAAAGAGAGTTTCTTAAGGGGAGCGTAGACACCACCCTTTTTCTGAGGAGAATAAGGGATGATTTACTCATTGTCTAGATCTATATTGATGATATAATTTTTGGATCTTCTGATAAATATTTATGTGATGAGTTTTCTAAAATAATGAGTATGAAGTTTGAGATGAGTATGATGAGAGAGTTATCCTACTTTTTGGGGTTTAGCATAAGGCAAATGGATGATGGAACCTTTCTAAATCAATCTAAATACACTAAGGATATTTTGAAGAAATATGAAATGGAAAATACCAAGCCAATTAACACTCCCATGTGCTCCTCTGTTCAGTTAGATAAGGATTCAAGTGAAAATTCTGTTGATCAGAAGAAGTATAAAGGAATAATTGGATCACTGCTTTACCTGACTGCTAGCCGACCTGATATCATATTTAGTGTTTATCTTTGTGCTAGGTTTCAAGATGATCCTAAAGAGTCCCACCTGACTCCTGTTAAGAGAATTCTTAGATATCTTTTAGGGACCCCAAACCTAGGAATCTGGTACCCTAGGCACAGCACATCTTTTGAGATTATTGGATATTCTGATTCTGACTTTGTAGGGTGTAGGGTGGATAGAAAGATCACTTCTGGAACTTGTCAATTCATAGGACAGTGTTTAGTCTCCTGGTCCAGTAGAAAATAGAACTCAGTTTCACTTTCCACTACTGAAGCTAAGTATAATACCTTAGGAAGTTGTGTTGTCCAAGTTCTTTCGTTGAAGCAAAAAGTCTTGGATTTAGGATTTCCTGTGGGTACAATTTCTATTCTGTGTGATAATACTAGTGCCATCTACATTTCTAAGAATCCAATCCAACATTCTAGAACCAAACACATTGATATAAGGCATCACTTCATTATGGACCATGTTACGAATAGGGATATTGAGCTACATCATGTAGCAACTAAAAATCAGCTGGCTGACATATTTACTAAACCACTAGCCTTTGACTCATTCAGCATTTTGAGGACCAGATTAGGTGTGATTGATATAAATGCTTGATTTTGATGACTACTGAATTTTGATTTGTCTATTTTTCATTATTTCTATTAGTTAGTTGATTTGAATATCTATTTTCTGTTAATTTTTATTTTTCTACTGATTTTTATTTTAATCTTGTTATTAGTTTGATTCGAATATTTATTTTGATGCGATTTACTACTTTATTTTTACTTACTATTTTATGCTTTTCAAAATTCGATCACTACTCACTACTTTTGATAAACTAGATTTGTGAATGAAAATTTTGCCTTGTTTTTTGATTTAGAAGCTTGTAAGCAGTGATTGATTCCACTAGATCTGTTAAAGGGAAGAAACATCGATGATTATTTCTCTTCCTCTAACTCCTTTAATGGTCTATTATTTCTTTTGGATAAAAATCTTCTTCAAAATTAAAAAGTTGGTTTTTGAAATAGAGATCTATTTTATCTTCCTATAGTAATCTACCTCATATGAATAGTATTTTCAAAGTTTTGAGTCATTGTTATGATTTTCTGAACCAAGTGATTGCACCTATCATATGATGTATGGTTTTTTCTTTGTGAATTATTCTTCCTTATTGTGGAGAGTGAGTTTTGTCGTCTCCTATGCCTGGATGATAATTTCACAGCTGAGACTCTTTAACGATTATGAAAGGAAGAAAGCTTACAAAAGATGCGCAGTGCGCCAAATAAATTGAAAAAGAGGCACAAAATGAGCCCAAAGCTGAAAAGATATGAAATGTCGCCAAACTGAAAGATACACAAAGTGTATCAAAAATCAAAAGATGCGTAAAGCGCCAAATAAATTGAAAAAGAGGCACAAAATGAGCCCAAACCAAGCTTTCTTCCCTTTTAGATCGTTAAATGTCTTAGAAAAATTCGTGCGCCACTTAATACTTTCAAAAGCTTGAGTTCGAAAATCTTGATTTCTGATTTCTTACTTTGTAATACTATTATATCATATATTTTTCTGGAACGAGGCTTGAAAAGATCTCTTTTCGAATCCAATTTCTTTTCTTCTGAATTGGATTTTTTGTTTTGAAAGGAACTTGCATCTATAAGGTGTCCGAGGTGGGAGTTACGAAAGTTGATTTTCTAACTTTTCTAGATTTCAGCGTTGTCAATCATCTTCTTATTGGTTTTTGGATTCAAAATCAAGGGAAAATTCTAATTTACTAGGGCAGATCATTTTAAAAAAAATTGTTGTTTTTGTGTTTCTCATTTCGAGTTTTATTTACTCTGCTTTTGTTTTTTGTTTTATTGTATGTGTTTTTGGGATCCCTGATCTTTCATCTCCATCCTCCATCTTTTTAACTTTTTCTTAATATCATCCTGGATAATCCCCACATCATCCTGGATGATCTTCTTCATCCTGGATGATCCATAAATCATCCTGGATGATCCCTTCAAATCATCCCCACTTAGATCATATTACTGAGATACACTAATTATTGGTGATCATCCTGGACGATCCTTACATCATCCTGGACGATATGATCCATATTTCCTGATCTGATCAAATGGCTGAGAATGCGCCAATTATTGTTCATTATCCTGGACGATCCACCTCATCATCCTGGACGATCCACGTGTTAGTAGTCGGATAATTCAAATTTGGCCCGTCCTATGCATTTACTGCATATCGTCCCGGATGATCCACCTTATCGTCCTGGATGATACTTTTCATCAACGGTCGTCCAGCTTGACTCCTCAGGACGATCGCCTGTCTCTAATCATCCTGGACGATCTCTGATCATCCCGGATGATCCGACCACCTTTTTGACCAATCGTCCTGGCCGTCATAATTACTCCTATCATCCTGGACGATCCTGCAATCGTACGGGATGATCCAGTCGATTTCTATTTAAACAGCCATTTTCTTTAGCTTTCTTCACACCTCTCCTTCAATACTTCCTCTCTTGTGTTTCTAATGGCTGGTGGGAAGTGATCTAGGCAAAAGGGTGTGAGCTCCTCACGGGGAAATGTCGATCCCCATATTCCAAATGCAGCCAATCAGGCTGCCTTCGAATGATATCTTGAAGTGGGAATCACACAGTCCAAAATCTTTAATATCCAGTCCTGTGTTAATCCTCTCTTACCTACCCTGTCCTAGATCTATTTGCGCATACCTCCCTCACCTTCATCCTCACCCTGGCCTTCCCATTTAGCCTTGAACTTCTCCAAGTCTTCTTCGTAAATCTTCGCATCGCCGCTGACTACTTCACCCTTCACTCCTATGTTAATCAGCGACCTGTCGAACTTACAGCCTAGGATTTTCATAATATCCTTTATCTTTTTGTCACTGGCGACAAACTCCACACCCTTATTTCTGATCCTGATTATAATTGGAGTGTCGCCAATCACTTTCTTAGAAATACCAATGCACCCTACCATGACAATGCTTGCACTTCCCTCCTTAAGGATGCTCGTACCATTCAACATGTCCTTCATTCCTCCATCATCCCAAAGGCTGGGGATCACATTCACATCACCCCTTCACTGTCTCTAACCACCTATTACATCGTGGCCCACCGGGAATTCAATGCTACTGATCTTTTTTTCAGATATATCGAGCATCTCACTACCATTAGGGATCTGGGCCATAGACGACGTCAAAATCTAGATTTAGGACAAATCATTGCATATACTTTGGAGACAAAATATGACCTGTAATATCCAGTCCCTCCTTCCTTCTTCACAAATAATTCATTCCATGTACTCCACAGTACCCGACTACATCTGGAGCCCACCCCGGATATTGAGGAGGAAGAGGAAGAAGCTGTTCCTGTTCCTGCTTCACCTGATGCACCTGCTCCCCTTCGTATTGCTTCCCCTTTTGATCATCTGGTGCAGCAGTTCGACCAGTGGGAGGCCTGATTTGATTCTTATGTTACTACCCAGGAGTAGCATCACACTGAGGATCTCCAGTATTTTAATGACTATGTTGCTCAGCAGTAACAGCAGCACGACCAGGATATTGCCTGGTTTAGAGCACACTTCACCGCCATTCATAGTTACTTTACGCCACCACCACCTCCTCCTTCTGATCAGGATTTGCCTCCATTTTAGTTTTGTGTTTTGTGTTATTTTTTATCTGTATTGTTGTGTCTGTTCCTCCTCCTTTTTGTGATGTCAAAAGGGGGAGTTGGTTGTAGTAGTTTTTGTTTTTATGTATTGATCTTATTTTATGTTGTTTATTCTATTTGTAATTATTTTCTTGTACTGTTCTAGTTGTTCAATGAAATTTGAAAAAATATTTATTTTTCGATGTGCGTTGGTTAACTCCTGGTTGTTTTATTTTAAACTATTGCACTAATATTTTCCATCATCAAAAAGGGAGAGATTGTTGCAAATCTGGTTTCAAAAAGTATAATTTTGATGATGACAAACATGTTTGTATTCTATTTTCCTTGGCTAATCCATTTCAGGTAAAAAAGATCAAAAGCAACTCAAGCCAACACAAGATCGGGTCCAAATGTGTCTAAATGTAATGTTTTTCTTTTCTTGAGTCAAATGTAATGTAACTGATCCCCTAACAAAGTAACCTTGCACACACACACTCAGGGGGAGAGCTTGAGTGAACTAGAGTTTCTGTTCATTTTTTGTTCAGATTATCCTTAACGATATTGACATCATCCTGGACGATTAAGTGAAAACAGACACCCTAATTAGGGCAACCAATTTAATTCTGTCTGATTAAGCCGATTGTCCTGGATGATCCATACATCGTACGAGACGATAGGCTTAAATAAAAAATTCTCAGCCGCCAGATCAAGTTAACAAGTGTTATTTTTAGAGATTCGATATGATCATCCTAGACGATACGTGTATTATCCTGGATGATCTAGTACAATCATGCCTAAATTAGTCTGGTGATTAAGGAAAGCAATTAATATTTAATTGATATGATCACATAGTCCGGGATGATTGCAAGATCGTCCGGGATGATCATGATCGTCCAGTGTGTTTCAGCTGTACATCCAGAGCGGTGATCAGGATGATTTTGGCACTTTTTGAACTAATCGTACAGGACGATATCAATATCATCCTGGACGATCAAGTCATTTTTAGGTCATCCATCACAAGTTCCTCTGGATGACCAGAGCGATCTTCTGGATGAAATTCCTGAATTTACACTAATCGTCCCAGACGATCGTAGAATCATACGGGATGATGTGAACAATTTTTTTTACTAATCATCCAGAAGAGCCAGATTATCCAGGCTAAAATAGGTGATTTTTAAATGATCATATAGAATGATCTATAGATCATCTTGGACGATATTGGCCGACCAGTTGAGATTTAGGGAAAATTTTAATCCCTCCTATAAAAGATCTTTTTCTTCCAATAAGAAAAATCTTTTGCCACTTTCCTTTACAAAGAAACCCTAGAGAGAGAGAGTTTGGGAGAGAGAGAGGATCTTGTGAGGGGGAGTTTGTGAGTGATTCACAAAGGTTACTCCAAGCAAGGATCAGAGTCTTCTTCTCCATGCGTCGTCTCTCGTCTATCGGGGTTCTCTGTGGGAGGATCATTCACAAGAAGATCTGGGTTCTCTGCCCGCTTCAGGAGGAAGCGAAACGAGTTCAGGTTCTCTGCCTGCTTCAAGAGGAAGCGAAAGGAGTCCGGGTTCTCTGCCTGCTTCAGTAGGAAGAAAAAGGAGTTCAGGTTCTCTGCCTCACTTGGTTGGTGAAAAGGAGTTTTGTACAGGCTTCTCCACCTTGCTGTGGGAGATAAAGGAGAGCCACTTTTGTGTTAGTGCAATACTTGTAGGAAAGGCTCAGGGGAGTGGACGTAGGTCAAGTTGACCAATCCACTATAAAATCTGGTGTGTTCTTTCTAATTATTTTCTGCACTTTAGTTTTCTGTTATTATTTGCTTGGGTGAAATTTGTGGTTGATCTTTTCATTTATGTGTTTACTTGGTTCCGCTGCAAATCATCGAAAAGATTTTTCCTGTTGCTCTCAAATTTTTAAATAACCAATTCACCCCCCCTCTTGGTTAGCCTCGGGACTAGTTCATCAGGGCTTAACATCCCTATCGAACTTTCAGATACACCTCTTCATCCGAGATGATCCACGTGGCAGCAGCTGGATGATTCAAATTTAGCCCGTCCGATTCATTTATTGCATATCATCCTAAATGATCCACCTAATCATCCTGGATGATACGTTTCATCCATGGTCATCTAGCTTGACTCCTCGGGACAATCACCTGAGTCTAATCATCCTGGATGATATCTGATCGTCCTGGACGATCTGACCATCTTTTTGACCAATCATCCTAGACACCATTATTGCTACTATCATCCTGGACAATCCTTCGATCGTCTTGGATGATATGGTCGATTTCTATTTAAATAGCCAATCTCAACCAGCACTCTTCACCACATTCTCCTTGGACACTCATACCAACTTCTCCTCATGGCTGGTGGCAAACACTCTAGGCATCAGGGTGCTAGTTCCTCCTGGAGAAATGTCGATCCCCGCTTTCCTAATACAGCCGATCAGGCTGCCTTCCAGTGGCATCTTGATGTGGGGATCACTCAATCTAAAATCATAAACCCACGTAATCTCATTTATCCGATACTGGATATTTTCACTCACACCTCTCTCACTTTTATTCTGACTCTTGCATTTCCATTTAGCACTGAGCTTCTCTGTATTTTCTTTGTGAATCTTCGCATCAATTCTTCTTACTCTACTATCCGCTCTGATATTAATCGGTGCTGTGTAGAATTAACCACTCGGGACTTTCATGATATTCTCCAAATGTCCATTACTGGCGATAAACTCCATCTTGTGTCCTCTGATCCTGACTTTAACTAGAGTGTTACCAATCACTTTCTTAGGAACACCAATACCCCTTACCACGATAATACCTGCTCTTCCTTAGTCAAAGATGCTAGGATAATCTAGCATGTCCATCACTTTTCTATCATTCTAAAGGATGGAGACTGCATTTCTTTACCCCCTTGCTCTCCATGACTACCTATTACATCATGGCCAATCGTGATTTCAATGCAACTGACCTCATAATGCACTACATTGAACACCTCACAAGCATTAGGGATCCAAGACACAGGAGACGCCCCAACCTAGCCTTAGGCCACCTCATTGCATATACTCTTGAAACTAAATACAATCTGTAATATCTAGTTCTTGCCAATGTCTAAACTTCCTTCTACTCCAATAACTCCTTCCATGTTCTTCATAGTATTATACTTCATCTGAAGCCCAGCACGGATGTTGAGGGAGAAGAGGAAGAAGCTACTCCTGAACCTGCTGCACCTGCTCCTCTCTGTATAGAATCACGGCTAGATTGCATGGTATACAGGTTTGACCAGTGGGAGGCATGCTTCAACTCCTACATGGTTTCCCAAGAATAGTAGCATGCTAAGGATGTCAATCGATTCAATACCTATGTAGCCCAGCAACAACAGCAGCATGACCAGGACATGGCCTGGTTTGGAGAACAGTTTGCCACCCTCCACAGTCTGTTTCAGCCACCACCACTTCCTCCTCCATCTGATAAGGATCTCCATTTTTACTAGTTTGATTACTTTTAATGTTTTTCTTGTGATTGGCTTTATACTATTTTTCTTTATGTTTCTGTGTGTTGTTCTCCCCTTTTTGAGATGTCAAAAGGGGGAGTAGTTTATGTTAGTTTATGTTCTAGGTCAGTGTACTGGTTGAATTATCAATGCTCAATATTTTATCAATGTTTAGTGTTCTTGTACTATTCACCTAGCTAATAAAAATTACACTCCTTAGTTTTCATTGCTTTGTTGTTTAGTTACTGAATTTGGAATTACTAACAAATGTTTACCATCCTAAAAAAGGTTGAGATTGTCACGAATCTAGATTCAAGGATTATAATTTTGTTGATAGTAAATATTTCTATTTCTATTTGAGTGTCTAACCTTTCAGGTTCCAAGATCAATTACAATTCAAGACAGCTCAAGATCGAGTAAGTATATATGTGTTTCAGGTTTAATATAATTTTTTCACCTTTCTTGAGTTAAATATAATATAATGAATCTTCGAGCTAAGTAACCTTACACATACACACTCAAGGGGAGAGTTTTAGTGAGTTAGAGTTTCTATCCATATTTTGTTTAAATCATCATGGACGATATTCATATTATCCTAGACGATCCATTAAAAATAGAATTCTAATTAGGGTGACCATGTTAAGCTGGTCTGATTAAGTAGATCATCCTAGACGATACACCCATCGTGCAGGATGATATGCTCAAATCAAAAATTCTCAGCTGCCAAACTAAGTTAGGCAAGTTTTTATTTTTAGATTTTTGATCTGATCATCCTGGATAATTCATCACAATCATGCCTAAATTAGTTAGGTGATTAAGAAAAATAATTAAGGTTTAATTGATTTGATCATATCATCCTGGATGATCCCAAGATTATCCTAGACGATCAATTAGAATTATGATCATCCTGGATGATCAATTAAAAATCCTTGACCGTCTAGTGCTTTTCACCTGGATGACCCAAATAATGTGTCAGATGATATTCCCATTTTTGAACTAATCATACAGGATGATATAAATATCATCCAGGATGATCAAGTCATTTTGAAATCGTCCAGCATGGTTGACCTGTATGACCCGAACAGTGTGCCGGATGATTTTGGGAAATTTTGAACTAATCATACAGGATGATGTACGTATCGTCCTAGATAATCAAGTCATTTTCCTTTGATCATCCATGCTTTTTGCTTGGACGTCTCGAACTGTCTTCTAGATAATATTCCTGATTTAAACTAATCATCCAGAATGATCGCAGAATCATCCTGGATGATCTGAACATAATTTGTCTTCTAATCATCCAAAAGAACTAGATCGTCCAGGCCAAAAGGGTCTGATTTACACGGATCGTCAAGATGATCAAAGGATCATCCTGGATGATCTTTGACAGCTAGTTAAAATTTAGGGTAATTTTTGAGCCCTCCTATTTAAGATCTCTTTCATTCAACTATTGAGATCTTTCTCCGCTATCCTTTTCTGAGAGAGCTTTGAGAAGGAGAGAGAGAGAGCTCAGGAGAGAGAGAGAGAGGATCTTATGAGGGAGAGTTTATGAAGTATTCACAAAGGTTACTCCAAGCAAGGATCTGAGTCATCTTCTCCGGTCTTCATCTCTTATCCTTTGTGTCTTTGTGGAAGGATCATCTGCAAGTAGATCAAGGTTCTCTTCCTGCTTCAAGAGGAAGCAAAAGGAGGTAAGGTTCTCTGCCTGCTTCAGGAGGAACCAAAAAGAGTATGGGTTCTCTACCTCACCGGGTTGGTGAAAAGGAGTTTTGTAAGGGCTTCTCCATCTTGCTAAGGGAGCAGAAGGAGAGTCACTGAGTTTTAGTGTAATACCTGGAGGGGAGGCTCCGGGGAGTGGACATAGTTCAAGTTAACTGAACCACTATAAAATTCGGTGTGTTCTTTCTAATTATTTTCTGCACTTCACTTTTTTTTTATGATCATGTGATTTAATTTATTATTTTGTTTCGTTATACATCTTCACATCATCACAAAATTGTAATTGTTTTTAAAACATTCAAAAAGATTTTCAAAATTATTTTTGCTCACAAATTTTTAAAAATAACCAATTAACCCCCTGTCTTGGTTAGCCTCAGGACTAGTTCACAAGGGCTTAACATCCCTAATGAACTTTCATCCACTACATGTTGTGCTTAAAAATTGATTCATGTGAGTGTTTACTTACTTTTACGGTAACCTGTGAATTGATGTGATGGGTATTAGTTTACCCTTAGGTTAGGAATGATCTGATTGCTCACTGAGTTTTATGCAGGTGGGCATGCTCATATAGGGTAATGAAAGGGGCCTAAATTAATAATAAATATAAATGCTATAGGTGCTTCTACTACTTAGCACCCAAATAAATAAGTGTGTGACCAAGTGTGATTTACTTTTTACTATACATGTATATAAACTGCTTGTGATGTATTTTATTTTTAAATGCTTAGGATAACCCTGCAGGAGATTCTAAATTCTTTTTTATTTTAATATTGATGTAATTTATTTAAAGTTAAGAGTTTTAAAAGTTAGACATTTGAGTTGGGATATAGATATCCAAAATCGGATTCCAAAGAGGAGGATACACCTTAGAGGGACAATCCTTTTCCTTCGAGGGAAGAGTTTTCTTTTTTCATTTAGGTATCCAGATACGATGAATCCAAGGAGTCTGAAGAAGAAAATGATGAGGAGTTGAAGACAAAGAGTATCCCACTCAAAGTTAACTTACGTCGATCCTAGGATTATAATCTGGGTTTGTAGTTAGTGGTACCCGACCACTTTTTATTTATATAAATTATGAGTTATAATAAACAAGCAATTTGCCTATGGACATTTATTTAAATGATTTAATTTTTTAATGTGTTTGATTTAATTTGATTTAGATTAGGGTTGCCTACTTTTCTTAAATTATTTTAACAATTACATATCATTTTTGTTTTAGCCTGAATACGCGGAGGCTCGTGAGGGTATGCTAAAAACTTTTTCTACTTAAATTTAAATAAAATTTTAGGCTGACATGGAAACTCTAATGATCGAAGAAGCATGGGACCGCCGGGAGTCAGCATATGCATATTAAAATCTTCTCTTTCTTGTTAGGCACCTCCCCACATATAGGTTTTGGCAGACTAGCTGGCCTTTAAGGGTATAGATTTGTCAAAGGGATGTTGTGCAATCTCTAGGGAAAAATGATTTTCAAGCTTTTTTAAAATTGTTTTATATATATATTATGCGTTCAATTGAGTCGATCAGCATGCATTGCATTTGAAACTAATTAGACGAGTCTAAATTTTTAATTATATTTGAATCAAGCATATTCACCCTAATTTTAATTATATTTGAATAATATTTTATTCCTTTGGAGTAATACATCATTTATTGATAAAACTTTGAATATAAAATTAATGATAATTCATCTAGATTATCATAGCTAGATATTTGATCAAACTTCACTTTGACCCCTCGGGTCCATCTATAGTTCTTTCCAAAATTTGGCTACGATATTCGAGGTAGAATTTATAATTCCAAATCCAAACCCCATTTTAAAATCTTATTTCCACCTCTCGAGGAGGTATACCTTTTTTGAAGGGATGTTTGATTTCAAAATTAAAATTCAAGTCAATTCTAAAATTTCCCAAAGAAAATTAACTTTTCAAAAACCATATTTTTAATTCCAAATAATTGGCTCCGACATAATAATACTTAGGTAACAGAATCTCACCAGCATAATCGATCATCCACTGGCACTGGCATAATAGAATCCCACTAGTGCCGGCCTAACAGAATCCCACCTCAATCGCCCACTGGCACCGGCATAACAGAATCCCACCTTGGTCGCCCATTGGCGCTGGCATAACAGAATCCCACCTTAGCCGTTCATTGGAGCCGGCATTGCATCACAATACTTCATAATATATTTTTTAATGCATTTTATTTATCAAAGCATAATAGGAATGAATTCAAAAAATGCCAAAGTTTCCAAACGGTAGATAATAGAAATACTGCTGAGTAAATATTTACAATTTCCAAATATAACCAAATTTCCATAAATTATGTAAAACATCATTATGGAGCTTTAATTGAAATGAAGTATTATTTTAGATGTCAAAATAAATTTTTGAGTAGGCAAAAATTACTACTTTTCAAAATCACTCGGAGAAAAATTTCTAGAATATACTCAAAATATTTGTAATCACATTCTCTATAACATATAAAAAATTACTCGGTGAAAGTTTTACCAAAATAAAGTCATCTATATTTTTTGGTAATGAAAGTATAAATTTGATAAAAAAATAACAAAAATATAAAATTATTAAAATCTAAAATAGGCAAAATGCAACCTACCTTGAGAAAAGCAAATTTCCCAACTGGGTTGATGGACAAATATCGCTATACAGCTGCCAAACACAAGCTTCTTTCCTTCTCTCTCCTCACTTTTCTCTTATTTCTCCCCCAAACGTTCTCTGGTAAGCATGAAATTAAGAGAAAGGAAAAATCGATTTCACATAAATTTTCTAAATAAAATATGTTATTTTATGGATATTTTTTTATAACTTTTAGAATCCTTAAAAGAATTTCTATAAATTTTATACTAAAAATTTATTGTAATAATAATATTATATTATTATTTTATAAATATCTAAACTCACTTTAGTTTAAAAGTTATTTAAATTTCCTTTTTTTTTTTCATTTCATGCATAACAGAGAATGTTTGGGGGAGAAATAAGGGAAAAGAAAGGAGAGAGAAGGAAAGAAACTAGTGTTTGGCAGTCGTAGAGCGACTTTTGTCCATCGGCCAAGTTCAAAAATTTGCTCGTCCAAGGTAGGTTATATTTTGTCTATTTTATATTTCAATAATTTTATATTTTTTGATATTTTTTTGTTCAAATTTGTATTTTCGTTACTAAAAAATGACGATAACTTTTTTTGGTAAAACTTTCACTGCATAACTTTTTATATGTTATAGAGATTATGATTACAAACATTTTAAGTATATTCTAGAAATTTTTTGCCGGGTGATTTTGAAAAAGCAGCGCTTTTTACCTACTTAGAAATTTATTTTGACATATAAAAATAGTACTTCAATCTAATTAAAGCTTCAGAATGATGTTTTACATAATTTATGGTAATTTTGTTATGTTTGGAAATTATAAATTTTTACTCAGAAGTATTTCTGTTGTCTATTATTGGAAAATTTTGGCAATTTTTGAATTCAGTCTAATTATGCTTTAATTAATGAAATACATTAAAAAAATATATTGTGATGTGTATTTATGTGATGCCAACACTAGTGAGCGACCGAGGTGGGATTCTACAATGCCGGTGCCAGTGGGTGACTGAGGTGCAATTCTATTGTGCCGGTGCTAGTGAGCGACTAAGGTGGGATTTTGTTATGCCGGCACCAGCGGTCAGCCGAGGTGGGGTTCTATTAAGCTAGTAAGGTTTTTTTACCTAAGATTATTATGCTAGAGCCAATGGGCTACCGAGGTGGGATTTTATTATGAAGTGTTTGCTTATAATTCAGTTTATTTTAGTATTTATTTAATTATATTTAATTTTAGTATATAATTCAACATAGTGATCTCAACTCTTTTGGTTTATGTTATTGATTTCTATTTTAAGCTAGGATAGCCTATTGAGCTGTGTTAGCTCATTCTTGCTTTTGCTTTAATTTTTCAGGCCTGGGAAGGGTAAAGAGCAAGTTGAGTAGTTTGGATAGTACGCTCTGATTTATGTTGTAGGTATGTTTTGGTTTGTTTTGATTTTTACAAGCTTGGCTTTTATTTTTGTTGTGCTCTCTGTTGCCAAGCACTATTATAAATAGATTTCAGATTATAAATATTTTGGATGATATATAGAAAAAAATTATGTTGAGATTTAGTAGTCTTTCGCTTTATATTGCATTTAATAGTGGCTCTATTTAGTATATAAATTGGAAGTTTTATTTTAGTATTTTTTCAACCAGATCTTGGGATCAGTCTTGCCATAATCAAACATGGTATGACCTTTGTGATGTCAAGTCATAACGGGTCAGATTATGGTAAGTTTTTTGGTATCAAAGCATAGGTTGGAGAAGTGAATTATAACAGAGCCATAAGATTTAATCTATAGAAGCGTGTGAGATGATTTTAGGGTAGTTTTGAGTGTTCATTTTATTTATTTCTTTTATATGCATGTGTTGCATTCAGCTGTGTGTTTTGAGATGGCTGATCCACCTCAGCTAGATCCAGATATGACCAATGGTCAGATTTCTATTCATGCAGCTTAGGTTCAGGAGACAGCTCCTATGATCAGTTCTAAGATGATTTCTCATATTACAGGTAGAGTAGTATAACTAGTTGGTGAGGCTCACATACGGGTTATTGGTACTCGATCTAATGACATGGATAGATATTTATATAAGTTCATGAGATTATAGGCTTCTAGACTTTCAAGTGTTATTGAGCCTAGAGTAGCTGAGGATTGGCTGATTAGGATAGAGAAGACTTTGGATGGGATGTATTATCCTTCTGAGAGGATAGTTGCATTAGCTGCATTTTTATTTGATGGTGAGGCAGAGCACTAGTGGTTGGGCCAATAGAAAGAGAAGTTTCAAGGTTATTCAAATACCCTAATTACTTGGGATGAGTTTGCTGAGACATTCAGGACATGATTTATACCTCCATCTGCTAGGAGATAGTTACAGATCTCTTTTCTGAAGTTGATTCAGGGAAGTATATCAGTAACGCAGTAGAGGTAGAGTTTATAGCAAACTCAACCTACTTGTACTGTCAGGTGCTAATTTCTTAATCAAAACATTTTGGCACTGAGGAGTTGTTCTCTAATTAAACATCAATATGAGCGAAACATTCTGATCCTTGTGGCCTGCCATTTTGATGGTGATCGTCCGTCGGCCCGGTGTGGCTGACGGAGTGTTGGGCGGAGAAACTTCTACGATTTCTGTATTTTAGGATATGCATTGGATAGTGTCTTTAGAGTGGTCCTTTGTTGATAGTGTTCTTGATATGAGGTTTGAAAATGAGTTCTTATTTTTTCACATTCAAGGTTTTTTTTATCCCGAGTTTTTTTGGTGGATCTGGGAGTTATTCTGATGGCTATTTTTTGTGATGAACTCATGCATTTTGAGTTTTTTGTTTGCTACCATGAAGACTTTTGGTTGGATTTGTGTTGTTATATGATGCTGCTTGTCAAGAATGGTTTTGATGAAACTTTTGAGGTTTTCTTGGTCAAGATGGGTTTGTCCAAGGAAGTAAGTTTTAGACTTACTAGATGTTTTTATTTTGGGGGAAATTGAATATTATCCCTAGGAAGGATGATCTAATGGAAGATGGTTTTCTTCTTGGTTATGGTGTTGGTTTGCTGCCTTTGATAAGATTGTCCAAAGATGTGTGGTTTGGTAGTTTCACTGAAACTAAAGTTTGTATGGTTTCGAATGCTGGAGTTATTGCATCGACTGATCTGCTTTTGTTCGGTTCGCATATTGAAGTTAGTTTGGATCCTCCTAGATGTATTGGAGTTGACTTTAGGTGGGATCTTATGCCATCAAGGCTAAGGAATATTGTTGCTTTGCTCTTTGAAGATCAAGTCTTATTTGTTGAAGACTTGAAGGAATTGGATATTACTGGTTTTTCGCTTGCCAGGGTGATGTTTATGGTGATAATTATCATTTTGTCTGGATTTAGTAGTGTAGAGGTCGCATCTTGGCCTATTGATGGTAGTGCTCAGATTTTATCCCAACTAAGTAAATGAATGTTACTTCTTTGATATTTGAAGATCCCGTCTTGATTTTTGAAGACTTGAAGGGAGTGGAGATTTTAGAGTTCCTGTCTATTAGTGGGCTGACTGCGATGATGAGTTTTTTGTTTGAAGCTAGTACTGAGGAGGTGATTGTTTGGCCTCTCAATTTTCAGGTTATCAACTTTGTGTTTTTGCATTATGATTTTAGAGTAATGGAAGTTGAGACTCTATCTACTTGTCACTTTTTATCGGCTTGGGAATTCTGGGATACTAACCAACCTTTTTTTGTTATCTTAAAAATTTGGTGTCCCCAACACCCCAACTGGTTCAAAGTGAGGATTAGTGGATCTTATTTCCATTATGTCTTTTTTTATTTTGCAAATACACTCTTTTTATGCTTTGTTTGCTTTTCTTTAGTTCTTCCTTTCCCTTTGTTCGAAAATGGAAGTTTTTTAGTTTTCTTTCATTTTTAGCTTGTAATAGTTTTTTCTTCCTGGTTTAATGCAATTTACATCTCTTCAAAAAAAAGGTGCTAATTGCTTAAGGAATTTCACCATTGCCCAAAAATTATGAAAAAATTAGGGAAATAAAAACACAACATGTTATGGAGAAGATGCTTTATGATTTGGGCTTATAATGACTCCTGAATAAATTCTTGACTATTGTAAGTCATAATATAGTTTTAAAAATTTTTGAGTTATAACACACACACACACACATACACACACACACATACACACACATACATACATTTATATTGTTGGATGATAAATAAATAATCATTTAGAGATTCATTAGTCTTTCACATTATTTGTACTCATTAGTGGCTCTATGGTGTGTTTAAATTATAAGTTTTACTTCAGTACTTCTCTAACTAGATCTTAGGGCCAGTCTCATCACAATCGTACACAATATGGCATGTGCCGCATTTGGTCATATTGGGTCAGGTTGTGATAACAACACCTCCAATCGAGTTCTTCCCTCATTCTGAACTCATTAGATTTTAACCTCTAGGCTATTAAATTAATCAAGCTCACCCATTATTCCCAATTCACTAGGTTTTAACATCTTAACTATTAAAACCATCAAGTTCACTCTTCATTCCAAACTTTGTGAAGTTTTATCCTTTGATTATCTGGATAATCAAATTTTCCCTTCATTCCCAACTCATCAATTTCTGGTCCTTTGACTTCAGGACTACCAAACTCGTTCATCACTTAATACTTATTAAGCCTTTGCCATCTCGATCTTGAATTGCTAGCTGATCGCCCGAGCAGTGCGGGATCATCCTCCCCTTTTGTTCCGAGCAAAAAGAGAAGATTGGACTACTTCATGAAGTGAGCTGAGGTCCCTAGGCACTCAAGACTTATGCGAGCACCAGAGCCCCCAACATGAAGAAAAGTCATCTTTCTTGCAAGATCTATCCCTCAAATTCCTATCAAGCACAAAGAGTAATAACAATTTTATCAAACTCGCTCTCACTCACATAATGAAAAATTACATCATAAATTAGCCAGCAAGCATTAGATAACATGAACATTTCACATATGATATTCTCAAAGTAAAGCTAAAAGGTATTAAAAAGTCATCCTTATTTTATATCTCAAAGATATTACATCCAACCTTTATTACATGTCTCTCTTTACAAACATTCACATGTGGCTGCATTATTTGACTAGCTTTATAGACATCTTCATATTTTTTGCATTACATGCCTCATATCAAAGACATCTACAAGCACCTGCATAAAGAATCCAATTAATTTTCTAATGCAATGTATGATGACCAAATAAGTAGTTCCAACTAATAAGGCTAGGATGGGTACAAGCATGCATTTCCCATTCTGCCTCATTCCATTAGAACGCTTCCTGAGCAAGCAACCCCAATGAGTAATGTGAAAGGAGCGATATCTATCATCATTTAACTAAACTCGTACAGAGTGCCCCTCAATATTATCATATACAATAAAAATGAAAGTTTGGATGATCTCCTCAAAAGTGGCCAAACTCCCATGGACGAATCGAGCAAGATAGCTCTTACCCTACTCACCCAAGGAGAAAACTCATCCCCTACAAGCTTCTTGATGAATATAACTGGTTAGGTGTGAACATACACCTGAACCATCGATTCGGATGCATAGAACAAAACATACAAAGAGAAAAGATGGAACCAACATGATCCCACATTATATCCATACTTACTCTAGCTTTCCTCTTTTCTGACCAAAGATGATACAGGGTACCAAGTTTTACCCTATGTAAATAAATTATTTACACCTAAAGGTTTGTTGCGACTCGAGCTCATTAGTTTATATTTTTGATGATAACAAACATTATGGATCACATCTTTATGTTTCATTCTATAGTTGTTTTGTGTGTATACTAACATTTCAGGGAAATCATACTTCAGACTGTCAAAGACTTCAAGACAGATTAGATTAAGGTTTCTTGTAATGAAGTCTATAATTTTTCTATTTTTCTTGAGTCTGAGAGAGCGTGATTGTAATTGGATAACCGTGCACACACACATAGGGGAAGAGAGAGACAAAATTTTAATTTTTAAAACTAATCGTACTGGACGATCTTCAATCATACTGTATGATTTGAACTTAGTGATTTTTCCTCCAATGTGTAGTTAATCAAATTATAGCTTGAAATTTTGAATAGATAATACTATACAATATCAGTTCGTACAAACGACTAACAGAGTATGAAATGAGATTCGTACACATTCATACCAGATGAATGAGTTCATTTTTGAACTGTTCGTACAGTATGATATTAGTTCATATAGATGATTGACAGAGTACAAAATCAGGTTCATACCAGTTCGTACAGATAAATTTGAACTGTTAGTACTATACGATGTAATTTTTATACTGATGACTAAATTAAGTTTGTACATCGAATTTGAACTATTCGTATGGGACACTATGCGTTCGTACGGACGTATCGTACGAGATGATATACATTTGTATGGATGATTGAATTGAGTTCGTACATGTTCGTATGGGGACACTATGTATTCATACAGATGAATCGTATGGGACACTATTCATTCATATGGGACGATATGCGATCGTACAGTACGATCGTAAGACAGTTTTCTTACAATTTTTAGTTTTTGGACGATTCTTCATGTCTTTTCTATATAAGAAGTCCGAAAAACTGTCACTAAATTTCTTTGGTTCTTATCTCACTTGAGAGAGGCCATTGAGTGTGAGTGTTTGGGAGAGATTGTGAGAGTGGAGTGTGAGAGATCTAGTGAGTGGGAGTTGTGAGGGTTTCACAAGGTTACCCAAAGTGAGGATTTCTTTATCTTCTTCAAGTTTCTGCCCATCTCTTTTGGAGGCTCTTGAGAGAAGATTTTCAACATTGTGTTTAGTTTCTCTGTCTATACCAGGAGGGTGAAAAAGGATGACTAGGTTCTTTGCCTTCACCAAGAGGGTGAAAAAGGATGACGGTTCTCTGCCTTCACTAGGATAGTGAAAAAAGACGACAGGTTCTCTGCCTTTACTAGGGGAGTGAAAAAGGATGACGGGTTCTCTGTCTTTACCAGGGAGGGTGAAAAAGGACAATTATTCTCTGCCGCACCGGGTTAGTGGGAGAGAGTTTTTAAGGGCTTCACTACCTTGCTGTGGGGGTAAAAGGAGAGTCACTATTGTTTAGTGTAATACTTGAAGAAGGAGTCTTTAGAGAGTGGGCGTAGGTCTAGTTGGACCGAACCACTATAAAATTTGGTGTTCTTTTGTTCTCTTTTATTTTCTTTTTTTTTTTAATTTCAAGCACTTTTATGTTTTGTGATTAAAAAATCTTTTGTGATAATCATATTCAAACAACTGCATATTTTAAGGATCATAGATTTAATTTTTTAGAAATAATTTTCAAAAATTCCAAGAAATTTTTAAATAATCAATTCACCCCCCTCTTGGTCAGGCTTGGAATAATTAAGTTAGGTTTAACAGCTTACTGAGGATTTACAAGTGGTATCAGAGCCTATTTCAAAAATTATGGTTTAGGCAACTTTTTGAAAATCGATCATGGCTACTTTTGGAAATCGAAATACTATTGAAGGATATTCGATCACTAGACCACCTTATTTCTTTTGATTTTTGAAAAATTTTAATATCTACTTTCTTGCAATCGATAGATTATCGAATGTGGCATATAATTCAAACTGGTTATTCTGTACCATCACGTATTATAGATGGAGTCAAAACCAATATCCCATTTACTAAATGGAGTAGAGTAGAACAAATTTATGCTCAATTAAATGCTAAATATATGAATTGTTTGTTCTGTGTTTTGAATTCTGAAGATTATATGAGAATCTCTACATGCACTACTGGCAAGGAAATTTGGAATAGTTTATGCACTACATACGAAGGTACTAATGAAGTTAAGCAATCTATGTTGAATATTTTTATGCATGACTATGAACTCTTTAGCATGAAACCTTATGAGACCATCTTAGATATATTTAATAGGTTTTCATAAATAGTAACATCATTGCAAGTTGTAGGTAGAGAAGTTTCAAACTTTGAAAAAGTAAATAAAATCTTATGATGTCTACCTTAAAAATTTAATGCTAATGTCACTGCTATAATTGAATCAAAAGATTTGAATGATTATACTATTAATAATCTGATTGGCTCACTCATTGCTCATGAGCAAACTATGAGTCAAAGACTTTTGGATGTAGGTGAAATGATAGTGCTAAAAGCTAAAGACACGGAGAAAATCAACTTAGTAGATGATCAAAGTAAGGAGATAGCATCGATAATGAGAAAATTTGAAAAGCTACTGAAGCGTAAGCATCAACATCAACAAAAGAGGAACAAAGGTAAAAATGGTAAGGATATCAAGAATTCTTCTGAAGTAATTTGCTTTAGGTGTAGGAAATCCGGACATATTAAAAATGAGTGCCCGAACTTAAAAGCTCTTCCTGTAATGGAAAAAGGTAAAAATAAGCAAATTGTAATAAGGGCAAATGATAAAATGCAAAAAAATTTCCTGGGCAGACCTAGCTTTTGAATCATCAGATTAGGAGCAAGATGATGTTTAAAGCTTTGTTTGTGTGTTTATTTATTTTTGCGTGCATGTATGATTTTATTCGTTGTATTTTTATTTATTTTCTATATATTCTTTAAATTTTATTTTTCTTTTTATTTTATTTTTTTTATTTTAAATCTTTAATTTTTCTCCATGTTATTTGTGTAGTCTCTCTAATCAACACACACACACACATCACATTTTATTTCATATATGCTTTAGAAAATCAAATCATTTTTCAAATATCATTTTTTCTAAAAATGAAAAAAATTACCTCTTATTTTCTTAAAATTCTATATAAGTTGTGATTGATTTCTCTAAAATTAGTTAAAGGAAGGAAACTCATAATTTTGTCTCTCTATCTCATTTCTTTTGTGAGGCTATTTCACTTTTGATTAAAAATCTTCATCAAATTATAAATCGAATTTTGAAATTAAACTTTTTTTCATCTCCCTACATTTTCTCTATCTCATAGGGATCTTTTGCAAGTTCATGAATCCACTTCATTATTTTCATAATCAAGCTATTCATTTTTGTCACTAGATTGGGTTTGCTTTAATCTTTAAAATTTTAAGAAAGGAAGCATATTTATAAAAAAAGAGGCACAAAATGAGCCCAAAGCTGAAAAGATGTGCAATGTCACCAAAATGAAAAGATACATAAAGTGTATTAAAAATTAAAAGATGCGTAAAGTGTGCCAAAATACTAATAAAGAGGCACAAGATGAGCCCACATTAGTTAGCTTACTTTTCTTGTATTTCTTAAATCTTAAGAAAACTCTTACATCTATTGATATTTTCAATACTTGAGTTTGAAAATTATGATTCTTGATTTAGAATTTTTTGCATTAATCTTCTATTAGATATATTTAATGCAATGAGTTTTGAAAAGGATATTATTTCCTTCTCTAATTTGTTCTTTGATTTAGATGTTGGCTTAAAAAATTTTTGAGCATTTAAGGAATCTGAGCTTGGATTAACAAATTCTGAATCTCTAACCTTTTTGGGTTATGCGTTGTCAATTTATGCATTACTAAGTTTTTGAATAAAATCAAGAGAAAACTTTTTCATTTTAAGAAAATTTGCTAAAATTTCAAACTAATTCTTCTACAAACATCACCTTCACTTGATTAGGGTCTGTTTGATCTTTGGTCTCTTTTTTTTTTATGCTCCTCTTCTTTTGAGTATAGGGGAAGAGAGAGACAAAACTTGAATTTTTAAAACTAATCATACTGGACGATCTTCAATCATACTGTAGGATTTGGACTTAGTAGTTTTTCCTCCAACGTGCAGTTAATCAAATTAAAGCTTAAAATTTTGAATAGATCATACTCTATAATGTCATTTCGTACAGACGAGTGATAGAGTATGAAATGAGGTTCATACATGATCGTACCAGATGAATGAGTTCATTTTTAAATTGTTCGTATAGTATGATGTCAGTTCGTACAGACGATTAACAGAGTACGAAATCAAGTTCGTACCAGTTCGTACAGACAAATTTGAACTGTTCATACTATACGATGTAATTTTCATACGGATGACTAAATTGAGTTTATATAGTAAATTTGAACTATTCATACGGGACACTATACATCATATGGATGTATCATACAGGACGATATACATTCGTATAGATGGCTGAATTGAGTTTATACAAGTTCGTACGGGGACACTATATATTCATACGGACAGTATATATTTGTACTGAGACTATTTATTTATACGGGATGATATGCGATCGTACGGGATGATATGCGATCATACATGATGATCGTAGCATAATTTTCTTATAATTTTTAGTTTTCGGACGATTCTTCATGTCTTTTCTATATAAGAAGACCTAAAACGTGTCACTAAATACCTTTGTTGCTTATCTCTCTTAAGAGTGGCCATTGAGTGTGAGTGTTTGGGAGACATTGTGAGAGTGGAGTGTGAGAGATCTAGTAAGGGGGAGTTGTGAGAGTTTCACAAGGTTTTCCAAAGCGAGGATCTCTATGTCTTCTACAAGTTTCTACCCATCTCCTTTGGAGGCTCTTGAGAGAAGATTTTCAACATTGTGTCTAGGTTCTCTGCCAATACCAGGAGGGTAAAAAAGGATGACTAGTTTCTTTGCCTTCACCAGAAGGGTAAAAAAGGATGACGATTCTTTGCCTTCACTAGGAGGGTGAAAAAGGACGACGGGTTCTCTGGCTTCACTAGGAGAGTGAAAAAGGATGATGGGTTCTCTGCCTTCACCAGGGAGAATGAAAAAGGATGACTATTCTCTGTCGCACCGGGTTGGTGGGAGAAAGTTTGTAAGGGCTTCTCCGCCTTGCTGTGGGGGTAAAAGGAGAGTCACTATTATTTAGTGTAATACCTGAAGAAGGAGTCTTTAAGGAGTGGACGTAGGTCTAGTTGGACCGAACCACTATAAATTTTGGTGTTCTTCTGTTCTCTTTTATTTTTTGTATTTTTATTTTACGCACTTTAATGTTTTGTGGTTGAAAAATCTTTTTTGATAATCATATTCAAATAACTGCATATTTTAAGGATTAGAGATTTAATTTTCTAGAAACAATTTTTGAAAATTTCAAGAAATTTTTAAATAACCAATTCACCCCCCTCTTGGTTAGCCTTGGATAATTAACTTAGGTTTAACAACCTACTGAGGATGTACAAGGTTAACATTGAAAAGGAAGACACGCCTCCTTTCTCATCTTTGCCTCTTATGTTAAAGAAAGAAATGCCACCAAGCCCTTGATGGCTTACCATAATGCCAACCATCAGAAAATAAGCTCACCTAAAAAAATGGAGAGCATCCTCTCTATGGGCAGCATCAACACATTCATACAAACATTCTACAAATGCCTATCCTTATTTATAAGTAGAAAAATATGAAGTGTCATGGCTGAAGGCCATAAATGGGAATGATAATCCATTGAATATGAAACATCTCAAAAAGACACATTGGTATAAACACACCATGTGCCACTCAATGTATGCTCTAATCCTAATTATTTTGTACTAACAGGATATACGACATTCTACCAATGATCTCAGTCATATTAGCCACAACTGGCTAACAATAAAAGCCTCAACCATTATTGATTGATTTCCCCCTTTGTGATGAGCTCTACATTGACTAGATCATGAATTCCCATGATGTGGCAACTCTTACATGCACTGACACTATAGGAAACTATAAGCACCAATACCATTGTATGTAATGAAAGCCACAACCACTACTAGTCAATTCCCCCCTTTGTAAAGAGATCTTCATTGTGTAATAGGTGAATCCCTAAATCAGAATAATGTAAGGATTTTTATAAGTTCACTAATTTCATATTTCAGTTTATAATGAATCTAATAAATTAATTTAAGTACTTTCTTTTTATAAACATAGTTATTCAATCATGTAATCATTAGTCAGGTGTTTTGGTGTTGGAGCATTTAAGTTCAATTAGAGGTATTAACTTAGATATTTTTCTTAGTTTCTTGTTATGATTTTCAAATTAAGAATTCTTGTTCTTTGCTCATTATTCATTCCATTTATCACCTATAATTTTGTATTATTCTTAATTTTAAGTAATTTTTATTTATAAATTTTAAATTCTTCATATGAATATCAAAGTTCAAATATAAGAAAAACATCCAATAAGTTAAGAAAGGTATGAATTTAAGTTAATTACAATATTAAATTAATAATATAAACAACATAATAAAATAAAGTGTAAATATAACAAAATAACAAACAATATACTAAGAAGGCTTTTCTATAAAAGTTATAAATAGCTCATATAGCCTTCTAAGCTAAAGGCTAATCATCCAAACTAACAATAACAATACATTTAGTGCACCTTATACTAATCAACATAAGAACTACATCTAACATCATCAACAACATCTCTCCAAACAAAGAAAATAAAATCAAAGAAAATTTGAAATGTCAACATCATCATCATCATCTCTCTCTCTCTCCAAACAAATAATAATAAGAAAAACAAAAATTAATAATCAATCAATCAAAATCTTCCTCCTCCACCTCATCATCATCATCATCATCTGCTATTGTTGTCGGATGTTGCCAAGTATATGGGTTATAGATAGGAGCGGTGGGAAATAGAGTTAGTTTGTATTCTCCATAATTGGACTCTTCTTGTACATTCCAACTAATGCTTCATTGAACAATGAAGCATAGTTCTACTAGTGCAACTGTATATCCATTAAATGGGCCAATTGATGGGACACTCCCTCAAAAATAGTGGTCGCACCCTCCATCTGCATGCTCAAATTAGCAATCTGATCTCCTCTAGACTTGGGTGGAGGGGCCCTCTGTCAGCTAGAACTAGGCTAACAGGTCAAATAGAGCTCACTAGGTTCTTCTTCCTCCCCCTCTCTTCCCTTCTTAAATCCCTATATCTTCCTCTTAGTGAGAGAAAAAAATGGAAAAAAGTTGCTCCTCACTAGAGTCACCTAAAATACCTACGGTGACACAAAGGGAGTAAAAAAGTGAGGGTGACCTAAACCTATAGAAGTGGAGCCCCTAATAATATACATCAAGGAGGAAAAAATTAACTTCCAACATTAAAAGAGTCACCCACTTGGATTACATAATTTAAATTAGCTCTATCATAGGTCACCTTGCTAATACTCTTATTTGGAAAAAAGTTTAGCATAAATAAAGTAGTGCCAAGCCTTAAAAATTTTAGTCAAGGATGATGTTGGAAAATTAATAGCTTTTCCCTCTCTCTCACCTTGCAAATAGCTCCACTATGAGATCCAATCAAGACTTTAAGCAACTCCTGGGGGTCAATAAGTGCTAAACTAAAGGCTAAATAGTCATCAAATTATATATCCTTAAGATAATATATTTTGTTTATGCTAGAGTGGTCAAAAGAACCAACTTTCCCCTTACAAAACATTTGTTATTTTTTGCCTCCTTTGTGTTCGCAAAGAATTCCCTAGAAACACTAACAATATAGGCTTTAGGATCTTAAAAAAGTCTCCCACCCTCTAAGTTCAATAACAGTTAAAATATTCCCCCCAGGGCTTTGAAACCCACTCTCAGGAATTAATTTCTTACTTACAAGAACTAGTCATATCTCTCTTATGCTTCAACCTAAATGAATCTCTTCTTATAAAAAGAGGAGGAAGCCCACTTCTTACTAGATAAAACTTTAGGGGGCATGGAAATAAAAGCAAAGATTGCTAGGAACATAGAATAACAAAAACAAAGAGAAAGAAGTATTATAATGCATAGTGAAGAAAATGTAAAATAACCCTTCATGTTTTTAGAATTGAACTAGCATTGTAGCACAGTAAAGTGCAATTCTTGAAAGGGATAAATAATATAATGGTCAAATTTACATCGATGCCATGGTATGAGATGATATGTGATAATATAGCACTGGCATTAGAAAAAAAAGTGTCGATGATTTGACCAAGGAACCATCATGGAATTTGACACATGTGACCACTGCGACGCTTGGAAAGACTTCCACCATGGTGCTATAACTACCTAATAATGTTTTTGACTAAATGGTATGGCTCTTAAGGCAGCACTATGGTGCTTAAGGCAGTGTTGTGGTGCTTAAGGCAATGTTGCAGCGCATAAGACAATGCTATGGCACTTAATAAAGATTCATGATGAAAATCATAGTGATAATTATAGTGATAAATGCAATGCCTCCGAATTATAGATACTATGGATGAAGCACCACGGTGCTTAAAATTATATTATTGTGGCATTTAATTATTACCAATATTCTCTAAACTTCAATTTTGTAGTGTTTGAATTAAATGCGGTCGCACTCTAAGACATACGCTATGGAACTAGTTCAAATTATGCATATGATGAAAATACTCAAAAAAAAAACATTCTTTTAGTCAAAACCTAAATTAGTAAACTGATAACAAACCCATGCTTAATAGTTTTAATAATTCACAAACATCATACAAAAACAAAAATTTTCATATAAATCATAACAAGTTCACAATTTATATATATCAAACAATAACAAAACTTTTCATACAAATAACATAACAAGGTTTTTAACACCAACAAGATTGGGTTGCCTCCTAAGAAGTGATAAGTTTATAGTCTTCAGTCAGACTAGCCTAGATTTGTCATTTTGGCTAAGAAACATCACTAGTATTCCTCAACTGATCCAAACTTTGATCTTTCCCATTTCCTTAGAATTAATTTTAGTGGTATTTGGTAATGATCCAAGGGCCTACCACAAATGGAAATAGCTAGTTTCCCTAATTGATTCTCCAGAATTTTAATGGAAACAGCTTAACTCTGTAATTAGTTTTCTATTTGAAGCACTAAATCCTTCAAAGGTGTCTTCCTATCCTTATATTAATTATTCTGACTAAATACTAGGGGATAGGAAGTTCTTGGGTTCACTAAAGGCTATTGTGGGTTACTCTAAGGTACAACAGGGTTAGACATGTTTGCATTCCACTGTGCTCCACCATTATTATTATTCCAATTAAAATTTATGGTGGTTCCTCTAATAAGGATTATATGTATTCGAATAGCTGCTATTGTTTCTTCAATCACATTAACATTCTCAATACCTTGAGCACTAGACTCACTAGTAGAATTCAAGTCAATCTCCTCCAAATGCATAGGTGGTCCTGAATAAACTCCAAAGTTAACTAACTTCTTAGATATTGTTATTATCTGAGTAGTCAATATTTAACAATGCATTTGACTCATAGACACTGGCTACTCTCTATCAAGCCATAAGTTTCATAAAAAAGCTTTGACATTAAAGATCTTCCAACTTCCACACCAACTATAGACCTAAGGGTCCTACAAGCCCATTATGAAAGTATGGATCACAATAAATCAGGCAAAGCATAATAAGGGCACTTTCTAAGCATCTCCTTAAATCTTTCCTGGCTTTGATAAATTGATTCTCCATCAAATTGGAAAAAAGATGTTATATCATTCCTAAACTTAGTTATTTTAGATGGTGGAAAATATTATGTTAGGAACTTATATGCCAACTCATCCCAACTAGTTATAAGCCCATAGGGAAAGAATTCAAACTTTATTTAGCTTTATCCCTTAGATAAAATAGGAACAAATGAAGTCTAATAGCATTATCACTGACTCCATTATACTTGAATGTTGCACAAATTTCTAAGATGCTAGCTAAATATAGGTTGGGACCCTCAACAAAAGTTCCCTAAAACTGAGAGTTCAAAATCATTTGGATAATGGCAGCTTTCAGCTAAAACATATCATCTTGGATAATAGGTTGGTTAATAGTTTGATGAATTCCATCTACTAAGGAATTTGCATGCTCCCTAAGATGTTTAAGTTGGTCCTGAATTGAATTTGGTTCGGCCATACCTATTACTAAATTCTTTTTATTTTTTTTAATCATTGTAAGGGTCCTTTCTATTTCTAAATCACATAAGAAGGGTCACTTACTGGTTCTACAATGCATACAACAACAATAATAAAAAAATAATGATATACAAAAAATAAATTAAAAATTAAATTTTGCAAAAATAAATGATAACAATTTTCAGAACTAAATTAAATGATAATAACTATGTAAGAAACAAAAAATAACTAATAAAGTAGGATTAAATATGTAATTTTTTTGATAATATAAAAGCAACTGTAAAAACAAACATTAATTCCTTGGCAATGGTGCCAAAAATATGAAAAGGAGAAATTTCACTAAGCTCCAACCAAAATCACAATGCCATAACTATCAATGTTGTGGCATGATCAATGCCACGATGCCATGGATCGAACATGGTAGTGCTTTGAGCTTTGTAATTTTTATAATTAATTTAGCACCCAAGTGGAATAATCATCAGTGCTTTAGTGCCACTCAATGATGTAGTTCTTCAAGAGAACAACATAGTGCTACACATTCTGCCATTATTGTAATTAATTTAGTACTATAGCACCATCCTAAGCACCATAGCGAATTAATTGAGGAAAATAAAGCATCACACCAAAAATAGCAAAACACGATGTTAGATCACCCAACAGTCACACTGGTCAACCCAATGCTATAGTGGAGTTAACCAGCAGCATTGAGGAGTAAGCTCACTATTGTAATATTATGGTGCCATTGTTGTGAGTGCCACTATGCTTGAGTCATATTCTATAAAAGTTTAAGTAGTTTTTCTTTTTTTTACCATAAGATAATCAAGTGAGAGTCCAATTAGAGTGAAGTAAACTTTAGAGGAGCGTTTGGTCATCCTTTAGAGAGAAAAGCAACACTTAGGAGTGGAAAAGAGAGTGGAGAGTGAAGGTGTAAGAGGGGATTCACTCTGGGAAGAGTCCATATGCAGGATCAATTTGGGATTCTTCATTCTAGATGATATTTCTCATCTTTATCATTTGTAATATTTTCTTAAGCAAATAATAAAAAATTGTTTTGCTCTAATTTATCTCTATGATTGGCTAACTTAATTATTTTTGGCTAATAGTGTGAATAATCAATGTTAGACCTAATGTAGATTCTTGTATGTAAATGTGAATGGTTATTCTCAACTTCTCTCATGCTTCATTTACTTTATGCAATGGCCAAGTATGAAAATAACATTTACTATGATGCATTACCTCAATGTAGGAATGTTATAATAATTAGGTGAATTGAGATGGAATACTTTCATGCCTTGTTATAGGATGAATAGGGTTCTAGATTTTCTAGAGATAAAATAGCTTTAAGGAGGGCAAAAACCTCTCCTAACATCTTTACAAGCCTAACAGTAATCTAAGGATGCATATGCTCTGATTCATAATTAATGTATATGAGTCTGCTTAGGGATACAAAGATTAATGCACTGTCATTAGTTCAAAGCATCTATAAATGATGATATCTTCACTTGTATCTCTATTTATCTTAGAAATATCATTAAAACTTATTTTCTATCATAGGATAAATCTTATAGTTTGAGTAGATAGTACAAGGGGAAATTGTGATATAGTTAATTCCTTGTGGGTCCAACACTCTCTCATAACACTTTATTAATTTGATCAGCATGTGCACTTGCATTATTTGAGAGCTTTCTAGCAAGTTCATTAATTTCATATAGATTTAATTCCTTGGCAAGCACATGTTATTTTACATACATTGATTTCATTTTATAATTAAAATGATAAATGGATACACTACAGGAAATTCAAGTTTTACTGGCTACTATTACCGATGGTATACTTATTTTTTCCAGCGATTTTCTAATATACCAGCGGTTTGTCAGCGGTTAGTAAACCGCCAGTATTAGGCGCGTAGGAAACATTTTTTGGTGGCTAGTTTCTGGCGGTTAGAATAACCGGCGGCTTCCCGGCAGTTTAAGCGGCCAGTAATTTCTGGCGGTGAAAGCGCCAGTGACCGTCGGTTAAACACCGATGTCTTTTCAGCCGTGGAGAATGCTGGTTTTACCGGCGATATTTATCGGCGGCTATTTTATATTTCTGGCACTATAATAAGCTGTCTGGTATCGATGTTTTTAACGGGAAAATTGCTGGCGGCCAGCAGTCTAACTGTCGGTTACCACCGGTAATGTCCGTCGGCTTAATTATACTTCCGGTGGTTATAATAAGTAGTCTGGTATCGAGGTTCCCGGTGGCCAAACTGCCGATAATTCCTGGCAGCTTAATTATACTTCTGGCAGTTATAATAAGACGTCTGGTATTGAGGTTTCTATCGGCCAAACCGCCAGCTAGCCGTCGGAAACCTGTAGCATTTGAAAAAAAAAATAACAGCCCTCCCTCTATTTACTCGGATTTCCACAAACCTGCACATAACTAGAAAAGATTTATCACAATATTGGGCAATATGCCACTATAATCAATCCATAAATATGGGCAACATGCCACTATAAACCAAATAAATTCTATAATAAACATAACATATAAAGTTTAAACTAAATGTTCTTTAAACTAAATGTTTAAAGCTGTCAACAACCTTCACATAACAAGTTTATCAAACCAAAGGTTTAAACAAAATGTTCATAAAACAAGTAAAAGAACTAATCATCCTCCGTCTCGTCGCTGCCTGGTGTTTCATGTGTCTTCTCTTGATTTTTTTTTCTTTTGATTTTCATCTCTATAAGCTCACAGCTCTGCCTGCATCTCATTTTATACCTTTCTCATCTCTTCTATCTCTCTTGTCAAGGCTGCAACCTCTGGCTAACAGTTTCTTCAACTCCACTAGGATCATAAAATGCTGATATGAATGAACTACCCTAATAAGCATAGCCTTGCGAACCCCGACCATATACCCTCCCCCTCTACCACCCTCCAATAATATTGACCATGTATGATACTCAGTAGACTAAAGATGATCCCTCACTAGTAGACTGATGACTTTCTCGAACTTGTATAAAATCATCCTGCGAGAATAAATCCATAAAATAAATTGATATTAGAATGAGATTTTTTATATTAAATTTAAATTCCTGAACTCCAAAAATTATACTCACATGAGCTTTTTGAAAGTACGAGATGTGCCAAGAGGGGGGGTGAATTGGTATTTTAAAAAATTCAACCCTAAACAAGAGTTCTAATTTTTTTGTATTTTTAAAGGATAACTCAACGAATAACGTGCAGAAGCAAGTACAACAATCACAACGACGATATTAGTAATTCAATTTCAACTTTCACAATATAAGATTCAAATTATGATTTTTCACCAAGCAATTTAACGTACTAATTAAGAGCATGAAAAGTAAAGTACGTAAAATGGAAAAAACACACCAGAGATTTTTATAGTGGTTCGATCACTTGACCTACGTCCACTCCCCGGAGTCCTCTACTCCGGGATTTGCACTAGTAAAAGTTGACTCTCCTTTTGCCCCCACAGCAAGGCGGAGAAGCCTTTACAATACTCACTTTCACCTCCCTCGGTGCGGCAGAATACTGAACGCTATGTCACCCTCCTGGTGACGGCATCGGACCTTCTCCTTTTTCTCCCTGCTGGAGATGGCAGAGTACCTTGACGATGTTGATCTTGAAGTGACTCTTCCCTTGAGAACTTTCCTAAAGCTTCCCAAAGCCACAAGAGGAGCAAAGCATGCAGCTAGTTTGGAGCCACCGTGTGATCCCCTCACACTACTTCTCCCTCAAGCTCAAGCTCACCTTCACCTTCCTCTCTCAAGCCCTGGACTCTCCAAAAACTTCTCTCTAACGAATCCCCTTCTTTTCTCAAAGCCTCTCACAGCAAGAGGATAGATCAACAACTCCCTAAAGAAAAATATAAGTTATTTTTATATCAGGCTTCAAAAAACCCTAAAAGTTTCAATTTTTGCATTTCTGTTCGTACATTACGATCTATAATCGTACAGTATGATCAGTTCAATTACAGCTCTGTCTAGTACGAGCACAGACGAACAGTTATCAAATTTTATACATATCGCACTGTACGATATGTATATCGTACAGGACGATACTGTTGATTCGTACTGTTCGTAAAGGATGATCTGTGGGACGATCCCTGGGACGAAAGAATTTTTCTCTGCCAGTCGTCTAGCACTCCCTTAGTCATACAGTACGATTAGTGTTTTTCAAGATATCGTCCTGTATGATACGAATATCATCCAGGATGACTAGAACACAAATTCTTGGTTTTATCTGGTACGATCGATGGGACGAATGAAATTGTCTCTGTCGGTCGTCCAGCACTCCATTGGTCGTATAGTACGATTAGTTTATTTCTGGATATCGTCCTGTATGATATGAATATCGTCCAGGATGAACAGAACAAAAAACTTTGGTTTCGTCTGGTACGAATGATGGGATGAATGAAATCATCTCTGTCAGTCGAACGGTACGATATATGATCGTACAGTACGATCATCTTTTAAATTAGAAACCAACGTTTATTTCCTGATTAGGGAGATAATTTTGGTAAGTATTAATTAATCGTACAGTACGATACAAATCGTACAGTACGATCAGTTCAGGAAATAAAAATTAAGAACTTACCAAACTTATTCTGGCGGCTAGGGTTTCTCAATTGTATCTTATCGTACAGTATGATAGGTATCGTACAGTACAATTAGATAATAAATTTAATCATCTGAAAATTAGCCATTAGCCTGAGTATTATTAATTAATCGTACAGTACGATATTAAATTGTACAGTACGATATTCTTAAAAAAAAATTTTAAACATTTAAAACAATTCTCCCCCTGTGTGTGTGCATGGTTGCTCCTTTCACATGCATGCTTCTGTGGCATACTTAAGAAAATAAAAATAAAGAAATAAAAATTACAGACTTTTTAACATCCTATTCTACCCGATTTGAGTCTCCAGTAACCTTGAGCAGTGTGCATCTGACCTGAAATGTTAGAGCTCATATATAAGGATTAAGCATCTATAATCTAAAGGAAGTCTATATGGATTCAGTAAGTATTAGTTGTCACCATCAAAATTAAGTGCTCGGGATCCTGGATTTCAACACTTTTTTGGCCTTTTCATCAACCCACTGATGGTCAGCTTCATGTTGGTGAGTCCTCGTATGCAACTCCAGTGGTGTCGGCTCCTAGCCAAGAAACTCTTTCTAAAAATAAAAGATAGAGTTAAAATGATATACATATATTTATTAAACTAATTGAAAGCTTTTACCAGTTATCGTCTATGTTCCGTATGAGGAACAGATCCACCAATATGAAGGGAGCTTCATAAACCCTCGCAAACAGATGATCTATTTTGCTTATTTTACTCTCTTATTTTTATGAAGTCAGGGCTCACCCAATCTCTACTCAGATCTGCCCAGACGCCCTCTCCAATCCATGATGGATGCTGCCTAGACTTTCTAATATACGTGAACATATCCCTAAGATGGGTCGATTCTCTCCTCTCAAAATTTGTTCTGATCCTCATGCAATGCTCAGGCAACCACCTAAAATCTTTTTGTAAAAAAATTATAGGCATAACAAATAATATTAATACAAATTAAATCAAATATTTTAATTCATGCCAAATAAATATACCTGAAATTCTCTAAATCACATATCCCTAATTTCCTTTGGGATCTTCTTCCATGATAAGTAAGGAGCATCATATTTGCTCTTTATGATGTCCCGAATCTAGTGGGTAGGTGGCCTTGAGGGATTAAAGCTGCAGGTTAAATTTTTTGTCAATAACATAAAATATATCAAATTATAATGAACTAAATAAAATAAGCTAAACTTACATATAGCCCTCAGGCTCAATGTATAGACGCTTATCTGCTATAGCTGCAGGATCCCCAGCACTAATTGCTGCTGGTGTAGATGGTCCACCATGTTCTGGCTGCATCGGATATGGGTAATAATATGGGGGGTTAAGGAGGGTAGGGTATGGTGGATGGACTAGTTTATAAAGCTGGTGGGGGTAATATGGATAGAATGGAGCTACATGTGCTTGATCTGGAGAGAGAAATTGATGACTCGTCGACACAGGAGTGAAGTACCCAGGAAAGGGTGGTGGTACACTAACAACAGGTGGATCTAACTGGCCCTGACCCTGCTCACTGGGGGACTGCTACTGACTCCTAGGTAGTGGTGGTGGTGGTGGTGGTGGTAGTGGAGGTGATGGTATCACTGTTGGAACTGAACTCCGCCCCTCACTTTTATCAGGCTATCTAGGTTTACTAGGTCCTCCAACACTCAACATTTTTCAAGAAAACTTTGAGGTGAAGAATCTATGAGGAGGATCATCACCTGAAGCCATCTACAGTAAAAGAAGGAATTAGTAAATCATTGTAACAAACGCTAGATAAAAAATAACAGAATATAGATAAAAAATAGAATGTAGATAAAACAATTATGACAAATAAAAAGAATTACAGAATACACAATGATAATTAACATACAAAATAGATTTGAAAAAAACTACTCATAATTGAAAATATTTTCACTACTCTCCAGGGTATCTTCAATTTCATCCTCGTTCTCACTTGATGAGCTAGTTGAACAATTCACAGTTTCTAACTACATTTCAATATTATGGGTTGTAGTTGGCATCTCCTCAATTTCAATAGACCTATAATTTGATATCTCATCCTCTTGATGTGCAGTTACTACAACATACTATTGATCAATTATCCCCCGTACTTTTATTTTTATGACAGCTAGCCAATCTTGTTTATCCCTACGACCACTGGGATATTTGCTGAAATAAACATGAACAGCTTGACTTGCTAACACAAATGGATCAAACTTTCCATATCTTCTACTATGTTTTACGTCTACTAAACCATATGTAGGATGAACCCTTGTGCCTCTATTCTGTACTGGATCATACCATTGACAGTTAAACAAACATACAAAGTTCTCATCTTCTCCTGGATACTCCAGGTCAAGAACCTCATTCAGAATACCATAATAATCAGACTCATCTTCTTCATGAGTATTCCCTCTAACACATACTCCACAATTTTTAGTTTTTTTTCCTTCACTCCATAACTTGGAATATAATTTGAACCCATTCACTATATATATTGGCTAGGTCTTCACTTTTCGCATTGGGCCCCATGCTAGTGCTTGCAGACCTTTATCGAAACACTTGTTATTAGCATTATGTACCTAAGAAAATTTTTAAATGTTAGGGTTTTTAGTATTTAATAAGATGTAATTCAAATAAAAATTTTAAAATTTAAGGGCTCACATAAGATTTAAACCAAGTTGGGAATTCATTTGCAAGAACTTGCTCAATATCCATAGTATCTGTTAGAGGCAAATTGCTTACAAAATACTTGGTGACAAATTATCCAAATAATACTTTAGTATTTCAAATAAATATTACTCATTCTGCACATTATGGAAGAACTTACTCTAAGATTTGTTGGACTTTTTCACAGTTCAGTAGCACATATAAAGTCGCTGTTTTGATTTCTAAATCGTTGAGAAATCTTTCAACACATTAGCCATTGGGCTTTCCATGACTTCTAAAGACTGATAGTGCAGCCTATGATTGTTCTTGTACATTGAAGTCCATGTTACGACCAATCTTTGTTCTTGTACTCCTTACATCAGGCTTGAAGTAGTAGAAGCAAAAGTGGGTTGTTTCTTGAGACAAATATGCTTCACATATTTATCCTTCTGGTCGTGCTTTATTCTTAATATATTTTTTAACTTGTTCAAATATCTATTAAACCATTACAAATATCAAGTTAGTAAACTTATGTTTTTAACTTGTTCAAAAATACTTAAAATAACTTAATAAAAATATATTTTATCTCTCGAAAGAGTACATCTATTGATATTGTACAGGTCCACCAACTCTAACTTCGTAAGGTAGATGGACTAGAAGATGTTCCATAGAATCAAAAACTCCCTGGGGGAACATTTTTTCTAACTTGCATAAGATGATTGGTATGTTCTCCTCGTACATCTATAAAGCATCTTTGCTTAATTTAGATGAACATAGGTCTTTGAAGAAAATGCTAAGCTCAGTCAATGGATTCGATATATAATCTGGTAACATACATACTATGATCGGAAGGAGAACCTCCATAATTATGTGACAATCATGAATTTTTAGTTCAAATAACCTCGCAGATTTAAGGTTAACACATCGGCTTAAGTTTGATCCATAGCCATCAGGCATTTTTAAACCTTTAAACTACTGACATATTGATCTTCTTTGCTCTAACGTGAAAGAGTAAGGTGCTTTGGGCTTCATTATTTTTTCATTGGTGGTTATTACTAACTCCAAATTTTTTCGCCAGCAGTACTCTTTAATGTCCATCCTAGCTTTGACATTATCCTTGCTCTTACCTTTGACATCCATAATTGTATTAAAAATGGTGTCCAGGAAGTTCTTCTCAATGTGCATAACATCCAGATTATGCCTTATCAAATTTATTCTCCAATATGGTAATGTCCAGAAAATACTTTTTTTAATCCAATTATGTTTAACACTATATCCCTGAAATTTAGACTCTGATAATATTAAAAAATCAAAAATTGATGAAAAGTTAGAAAGTCTCTATAGTACATCATCACCATTTAATCTGGGTGGAGGAGGTGACCTCTCAACTCTATTTTTAATGAATGCATCCTTATTCCTCCTAAACCGATAATCAGCAGGTAGGAACATATGATGACAATCAAACCAAGTATTTTTTCCTTCATGTTTTAGTGTGAAAGCTTTAGTATTCTCCATGCAGTAAGGGCAAGCTAATTTTTCTGCTGTGCTCCAACTAGACAACATACCATAAGCTAGAAAATCACCAATGGTCCAAAGTAATGCAGCTCGAAGGAGAAAATTTTATTTGGTTAATATGTCATATGTGAGGACACCTTCTTCCCATAAAAACTTGAGATCATAAATTAATGGTTACAAAAAATATCAATTTTTGCTTTTGGATTATGTGGTCCAGTTATTATAAGTGTTAAGAACATGTACGGGATAGTCATACACATCTCTGGTGGAAGGTTGTATGGTGTTAGTATAACTGGCCATCAAAAGTACGGTGAAGCTGCTTGACAATATGGGGTAAAACCATCAGCACATAATCCCAATCTTATGTTGCATGGTTCAGCAGTAAATGAAACATGTACTCGATCAAAATGTTTCCACGTTTCAGCATTTGATGGATGCGAAAGAACACCACTGTTTGCTAATTTTTCCTTATGCCATCTCATTTGACCTACTGAACTCATTGATGCATAGAGCCACTGATGTCTTGGAATGATCGGTAAATAAAATAAATGGGAACATGGAACATCTTTCTTTTGACGACATTATTTTCCTGAGTTTGGCTTAAACTGAGGTGCATTACAGGTGTGATAATAAACTTCTGTTGCATCATCCGTGTAGTATAACATACATCCATTGATACAACAATCAATTTTTTTGGCAGTAAGACCCAACTTATACTAATTTCTTCGTTCGGTACAAATCTGAAGGAATTAAATTATCCGTTGGATTTATTTCCTTGAGAAGACCAATGAAGTCATTGAAACAATTATGAGGAATATTATATTCAATTTTAATACTTAGAATCCTCACTGTAATTGATAATTCTGAATGAGTTTTGCAACCATCCCAAATTAGTTTTTGAGCTGCAAGTAGTAACTCAAAGAATTTTTTGATTTCTGCATTTGATGACTCTTCCATATTAGCCCTTAAATTAAAACCTGCTACATCAAAAATAAGCTCTTCATATGATTTAGTCATTTGATCTTCATCAAATGTTTCAAAAGATGTGGATGGACTAGCATGAGTATCTCTGTGTGGCTCATACTCACATATGAGCTCCAAATCCAGTAGTCTAAAACAAATCCCCTACGATATAAATCAACCTTCACATCATTGGGCTTGAGGAATGCTTGATTTTTTGCTTCGAATATGGACATCTAAACATTTCATCAAACTTAAAGGATAGTAGTTGAGATGCAACTTGAATAAAAGTCTCAACTCCCTGTATAAATTTATCTATCAATCCTCTTCGACCTGGTAATAATCTGTTATACATCCAATATCTTTCTTCTTGGATAGTCATTTGGATGTTAAAGCAAAAGCAAACTTTTCACTACATATAAAGTTGTGAAATCAATTATTAGAAGATATGCAGTGTGAACAAGTGTATGTTATTTAATTTTGAATAAGTATACTTTACCTAAATTAAATCTATTGCTGCTAAATCATCTAAGGTGACTCTCTCTAATTTTATTGATGCAAGAAAACAAGAAAGAATGAGCCAAGAGAGGAGAACACTAGGACTAGTAGAATATAACTCAATTCAAAACTAGTAAGCTGACATCCAAATAAACACTATGCAAGACAAAAAAAAGCCAAACAAATGAAATAAAATTAAAATTAAAAAAAATACTACCCTCAGAACAACCGGCAAGTGGTTTCCTTGCATGCAACAAAAAAGTAGGTAATATAAAATAAGTGCTTAGGGCTTGTAAACCAAGGGTCCACCACAGCTACAAGGTCCAATGTCCACCAAAACTCCTCCGACAAATGTCACTAAATCATCCAACAAATACCTCCCAAAAACACAGCGAAGGGGAAAGGCAAGACTCCACTCCACATAACTTTCCAAAATAATAACCTAAAATAGAAGCTCAAGCATTAATGAGCTAGAACCAAGTAGCTCCCAAAAACACAGCCCAAAACCAAGCAGCCAAGCCCAACCCGAGAAGCATCCAGCAGCCCAAAAACTCAAAGAACCCAACTAGGTAGCACACCCAAAGTTTGCCATGCCCAAGCACTACCTACTCATGCTCATTGGATGCCTTCCATCATAGGGTAGCATAAAATAATTAAAAGAAACTAATCCACTTATCTTCCACTAGAGCTACTCCAACCTTTTCATGTATATGCTCATTTCGTATCCTGTATTTAAGAGTAAAGCCACTACTCCACTTGAGCATCCTAATCTCTATAATACTTAACTTAATATTATGCTTCTCTTTTAATGGCAAAAATTCTGCACCATAAAGTATTATAGGTCTCACCAACATTTTATAGAATTTTTCCGTAAGGTTAAGGGGGACTTGTCAAGAAGAAGAATATCATCAACAAAAAGTATACACCGGGGTACAACCTCATGCAAATTTCTAGTGAGAACATCCATGACTAAAGCAAAAAGATATGGGCTTAAGACTTATCCTTAATGTAGTCCAATTGAAATAGGAAAATACTTTGTCAAACAACCTTATATTTGAACACAAGTAATAGCTCCTACTTACATATCCCTAATGGCTTGAATAATATAAGCATTATTAACTCTTCGAATTTTATCATATGCTTTCTCTAAATCAATAAAAATCATATGTAGATCCTCCTCATTCTCTCTATACTTCTCCATCAAACCTCTCAATAAATGTATAGCCTCCAAAATAGACCTACTTGGCATGAATCCAAATTGATTTTGAGAAACAAGAATATACATGTCTAGTGAGAATAGCTATAAATCAAGTTTAACTTGAACTCCCTCTCTATTCTTATCAACAAGAAGTATATCATGAGCAATAAGCAAACACTTAGGTACATCCTCTTCAAAATGTCTAGTGAGAACATCCACGAATAAAGCAAAAAGATATGAACTTAATGCTGATACTTGATTTAATCCAACCGAAATAGGAAAATACTTGTTGGTATTGCAATTTTGAGAGAAAAAAAAAGTAAACTGAAGGGAGCTCGTTGGCGGAGGGAACTCGTCGGTGGCCGGAGGGTGCTCGTCGGCCAAACAATGTGCGAGATCGTCAGCCGGAGGGAGCTCGTCGATGGCCAGATTCCTGTGCAGTTAGCCGAAGGTGCGATCGTGGCGAGCGAGCGTATGCAGGTAGATCAAATCAAAGAAATGAAGAGGAAGGGCTCGGGATGGCCAATATTAGGTCTATTTCTAGTGGTGTTTTGTCGATTATGACCGCTGGAAAAAATTACTTAACATCGGTGGCAAAGGCCACCGGTATTAGTGACGGTAAAACATAAAACCAGCAATCTTATCAGGGGTTACTATGGGCTGCTATTTCTGACGGCTTTTTAATAACAACCCACCGGCAAAACCGTCGGTCAATACTGGTGGGCAAACTGCTGGTTAAATAGCCATTATTACCGATGGCTAAATGACCACCGGTAATAGCTGAATTTCCTATAGTGATATTTCTTTATCCTTATAGATGAATTGAATATTCCTTATGTTGCATTTGATTATGAAAATAAAGAGAGTTTCTCGTTTCAAATTTATAGTGAAACATTAGTTTGTCTTCCAGGATGGTATATATTAATCTATGTAGATTTGACTAAAGAAATATTTTAAAGTAAATCATGTGGTAAATGAAAGAAAAGAAAGTAAAATTTATCCACATATACTTTTATCGACTTTGCTGGGGCAGACTTCTCTCTCCATCTTTAGTGAAGACTAAATTTTTTAAATACATATATATTTAATTAGATGTTTAGGTTATAAAATTTCATGTATATTCAAATTTATTTAAATTCAGTCTTGTAAATACAGGTTTATTTAAAATTCAGCATTGCATTTGCATGTTTAATTAAATTTCAGTTTTGTATGTCTATGTTTACTCATATAAACATGTCCCATGATTACTTGGTTTCATCCTAAAATCCAAGCAGACTAGGTCAACCAGAATACTCAATCGGTCCTAGGCTAGGTAAGGGTTTTGCCCGTGTATACTCTTATATTTGCATGTTTATTTAAATTTCAATTTTGTATGTCCATTTTTCTTCACGTAAACATGCCTGATGATTATTTGGTTTCTTCATAAAAATAAAGCAGACAATACCAACCAAAATATTGAATTAGTCCTAGGTTAGGCAGGGGTTCTGCCTGTATATAGTTTTGCATGTATATAAATTTTAGTCTTTAGACTATAAATCCCAAAGTCATCGCTCCTCTTGTATAAAATCTTATCATTTAATTCATGGTCTAAATCCAAATCTAAATCTTGACACTGAACTTATTGTCTAAATCAAAATCTAAATCTTATTACTGAATTCATTATCCAAAACCAAATCCAAATCCTATCAAACTCTATTTTCTTAGTCTAATTGTTAAATAATATTCCAAAAATCTAAACTCAAATCAAACTTCAATCATCAACTCTAATTCAAAGTCATTTGGATTGGAACCATTGCTAAATCATTTAAACCAAACTCAAATTCCAACTACAATCAATTCTCCTAGTCTATGTCTTCGTAGACTGGGTCAACATCTAAAAGCATTAAAAAAACCAAATTCAATAAGTTTTCATTCACTTCAATTAAATGTCCTTTGGGGATTTAGTAAACATTACTCAGTATATTTTTGGGCTTATTATTGACCTTATTTTTGCATGTTTGCCCTCGAGTGCATTTGAGCATGCTAATTAAGCCCCATTGACCCTAATTTGATTCAAATTTATGTTAATCTAGGTTCAATTGCATCAATCAAGTTCAATTTCATCAAATTGACTTGATCGGACCCAATTAAACTTGAATTGACTTGGAAATTGAGTCAAATAAACCCAGTTGCGTTCAATTAAGATGGATTAATTCATTCAAGCCTTGTCAAACCTAATTTGATAGAACTGGAGTTGATGTGAGTTTAATTTCACCAAATTAACTCAATCAAATCAAATTGCATGCAAATTGACCCAATTTGACTCAAACTGAGTTCAATTTGAGCCCAAATTTGAATCAAGTCAGCTTAATCAATTTAGATGCAACTCCAATTAACTTTCAACTTAATTCAAATGCATTCTTAAATCTAGAAATGAAATCAATAGCTTTGATTACATTGAAAATCCTAGTCTGATGTTGGCCGGTGTGCAGTCATGTGATACGCTCATTTTAGAATGAATGCAAGCCTCATTAGCAGTATTCAGTGAGTAGAAGCTTGATTAATGTATAGAAGAAGTGGGAGAGTTGATTTATTTGAAGGAAGTGGTATAGAAGAAACCATTCGGTCTCCCTTGGATCGACAGTCCTCTTTCTCTCGCTCATATGCTCTTCATGTCTCTCATGTGAGAAGTCACCCCTGCCCAAACTCTCTCGATTCTTCTCTCAACTGATTCTCATGCTCTCTCCCTTCGTTTGAAACCCAAGCAAGAGCCGAAGACCCTACCTCCCATCACATTAATTCAGACACTCACTCAATCAATCGAATCTCCCTATCATCTGTTCCTCCTTCCTTGTTTGAACTGTGTATCCAAGCTCGACTACTTGCAGCCAAGAGACTGACCCCCTTCTCTCTGCCTCTCGTGCAAATGGGACCAGATTGAGCAAGCCTACCTAGCTCCAAACCATCAGACCCTCTTTATTTGCAAGGTAATTTCTCCCTTTTTCTCCTCCTTCTTCTTTCTTCTTTCTTTTCTTCCCATTCTCCATCCCTACCACCCTATTTTATTGATTTTTGTCCCCTACCTTCATTCTTCTTCTACTTCTTTACTTCATCTTCTTCTTTTTTTCTTCTTTCCTCTTCTTTTTTCTCTCTTCTTCCATTTCTTGTCCATCTCCCTATTCCCCTCCTCTCCTTCTAATTTCTTTCCTTTTTTCTCTCTGATTTTTCTCTCCTCTTCTAATTTCTTCTTCTCATGTTTACTTTTAATGTATATATATATATATATATATATATATATATATATATATATATATATATATATATATATATATATATATATATATATAAAGTAAAAAAAATCAATAAGAATGTATGCCTAATTACCTTTGGAATTGAAGTCAAACGCCTCATAGTTGAGTTTTATTTTTGCTAGATAAATAAACCAAAGTGTTTTGAAGATATTAAAATGTGTATGTTAAAAGAGCCTATATATTCATACATGTATTGGATTCATCATTATATAAGGTAGTACTTTCCTCTGTATTTCATGAGAATGTGAGAATAGGGATGGATGTCTATGTTGATGTTGATTATTATTTAGTTTATTCTCTTATTGTGGTTTATGACAAAACACATGTAATCAATACAATAGCCAATACTTATCTGCATGGGTGATTTAAATTATTTTTATAAAGAATATTTAGTTGAGTTACTTACATGCTTGTATGATTCATGGTTGATTCATGTATGTTTTGGTTGAAAAAGGAGCTAATCATATCATTATGATGCATTTACACATTCACGAATCTTAGCATGAGTATTTGATGTGAAGCTTAGCAGTCATGTTAGACAACTTCACATATTTCATGTTTCAATTGTGAGCATTCATAGATATAATGTAAATGTGTTTGTTTATATTGGAAAAGGACATGCATTCTTGGAACAAAATATGCTTGTATTTGTTAACCTCTCGTATGATCTCTTTAATGTCTTTATCAAGTTTAAAAGAACAAGGAGAAAGTGATGTTGATTAAAACCCTTTTGGTAACAGGTTGTTTATGATTGATAATCGAATTTGATTTAAAACCTAGGCTTTTGTACATGGGGTTTGTTTTCCTTCCTAAAAAAAATAATCATTATGCATATCTATGTTTTTTTAGCAAGAGTACACGAAGTATGATAGGCAAAAGGATGTATTTACTTTTATGTAAGTCAATACCATTTGACATAAAGATCGTTATTCATGCTAGTAAACTTCTATGTGCTTTATGTTTCAGTTGTAACATATATGTGTTTCATGTCCGTAAACGTTGGATTACTTGTTGATTAGGATGATTAATCCATGTTTTCTTTTTTATGTATCTTAGTGATCTTCCTTAAAAAAGCATGTAATTTGTCTCTATACTTGTGAACTCATATGTTTTATGTCAAGGTCATCATACATGTTTACAATTGTATTAAATATATGCATGTGCTCCATGTTATTTGGTAGATTGCTCGCTTTATAATTTTATTGATGTGAACATTCTTAGTAAAGTTTAATTATATTCTATGAATACGAGCATGTTACATAAAGTTAGTATTATAAATTTGTTATGATTTCATTGATGTGGACATGTTTTAGTGAAGTTCAGTTAAAAAATGTGTTACATTCAAAGCTACACTTGAACATCATATATTGAATGAAACCCACAAGTTTGTTGAAAAAGATGTTTATGAATATTCTAGGTCATGTGATGTAAAGATGCATGTCTATGTTGGTAAGCTTTCATGTATTTCATGTATGGGCATATATGCTATATTAGTAAGCTTTCATAGGTTTCATGCATGACTTTTCCCTATATTCCACAATAACAAGTTTCTATGTCTGGTGTTGTTAGATTTTCATATGATTCATATATAGCTTTTCTTGCACTCCATGTTAGAAAACCCTTAAATTATTTTATGTTCTAATGTTGGCATCCATATGTTTGGTAGGTTCAAATACTGAGTTGCTCATTAGTTAAATTATTATGTATTTACTTTTTCGCCTTTATCATATCTACTCTCATTTCATATTAGCTCTCTTGTTATTATTTGTGAGGTACATTGTATCATGCACAGTCGATGGTTAGCAAGTCATGTTTGTATGAGCCTTACAAGAAGGCTCCTATGTTTTATCAGGGGGTCTACAGAAATGCCCCGAGTTGCCATGATCAGGTATAATTTTTACAACTAGTTAAGACTACTCATTATATGACACATTAGAACACATTGGACTATTATTTACTTTTCCACAAATCATATGGTAGGATGTTTAGTTAATTAGTTGTAGGTTAGTGCACTAACGAAGCTTTGGCCTTGTGGGCCAAGACTTGCCCCCTTCTGTGAACCCTAGAGACTTTCATGGTCACCCTAGGCATGTAGTGTAGGCGCACCTATTAGTGTTATGTGCATTGATATTTTCCCACACGAAGTGGAAACCATTATGATGGTTTTCTTTTGGGTTTAAAATATTTAAGCAATTCTAAAAATCACATCTTTAATGATTTTTTAGCCTTCAAATGTGGTTTTCATAAACACCTTAAAGAAAAATATACCAAAATAAAATAAAATACAAGCTCTAGTATGTTAGGTAGATTTACATATTCATGTTGTGTTATGGTTCTCCTTATAGGTGATGTGCATGATTTTGTTATTTGAGCTTAGTATAGCATCTTATGTTTAAAGTTTATTTTTTATAAACAACAACACAAAGAATTCTTAAAAGTCATAAAACCAATTGATAAAATACACTTAATGAACTCATAATTAACCTTAAAACCTAGAATGAACCAACTAGATATGATAATCATGAATTAAAGAGAAATTACCTAGGTAACAAACATAAAATCAACTAAACAATAAGATGATTATCTTGTAACCCGGGCCTATGAGGCTATTAATTTAGTTCCAAGGAGGGTGAAATAAACATCATGGCTCTAGTTTAACAAGGGTAATTATTACATAAAATAAATAATCAGTAACAAGTCACCAACAAACTAAACTTTGACGATCTCTATCTTTTTCAATTGGAAGAATAAAAATGCATATCAAACTTAAAACTTTAATGATTAAAATGACTAATAAGATGTAACAAATATATAAACCTTTAAAATGGACAAATCCGTCAATGAAGTTTATAGGCTGGACTGCCTTGAATTGTGGGGCTACATATACTGCGGAGGTTTCATCCTCGTGCCCACTATGACAATGCCAAGAACTGATTGACGGTACAATTTAATAAAATCTATAAAACCTACAAAACCCTTAAATGAATTCTTATAAACACATAAATCACTAAAACCCCTTAGCCAACCTATAACTCTAAAAATTATAACCAATCAAGTAAAATCAATAAAATACAAAGCAAACTCCTCACAAACTCCTAACTTAATCATGAAAAAAAATCTACATTAATTAAAGTAAAACTAAAGATAAATTATTAAATTCCCCTTCACAAACTCTCCAACATTTAATAAAACACTAATATACTAAAACTTGAATTTAAACTAAAATCATTTATCTCTAAGCAAACAAATGAACTTGCTGGAAGAGAAAATAAACCTTAAACTATTCCTTAGTGCCATAACCCGTGTCAAATTTATGTTCATCTTTTTATGTTTTCCTCTTAACACAAGAAAGGAATATAGGCTAGACTACCTTGAGTTATGGGGCTACATATCCTAAGGAGGTTTCATCCTCGTGCTCACTGTGACAATGCCACGTACCACATAAGTTAAGAGGAAAGGATCAAAGGATCTATATAAATTATCTCTTTTAGAAATTTAAAGTCACCCTTAGGAACCTAAACTAACTCCTCGACCACCCAAGTGTTAAACTTTAAGTCAGGTAGAACCCATAAATATCTATAAGTAGTAAGTGTTCTCTTCTTATGCTAGCTTATAAAATTCACTAACCATAGACATAGGAAGCTTAGGATTTTCTTTTTGTGGTGGGAAATAAGTCCATCTTAAAATGTCACCCAGTAGCCTTACCTCGAGTCTTAAATCACCAAGGAAGGATTAACCGACACTTTCCACCTCATAACTATTTTAGCCTTGACTAGGTATAGGATTGAGGTGGGCCATTTGCCCCTCAATTCTTTATAGCTTTAGTATGTGTTACGGACCATATCTTTGGGCTCTTCATAACTCAATAATTTAAATTATAATCCTAAATCTAAGTGTTAATTAATTCACCATAAATCATTAATCAATTAAAGAAAAATTTTAGGGCTAATAAATTAAACAACAAGTTAGGATAAGCTTTATGGGCATAAATAATAACATATATAAATCCTACTCAGTCTACGTCATTTACTCTAGTCATTGGAGCAAAGGTTATTCTCCCTTTAAAGGTACAATGCCTTTGTTAGGCTGTTAGTTACAAAATCACAGAAGAATAAAATATAAAGCTCAGATTAGAAGAACTTGAAGGTTTAGAAGAGAAGCTTTTGCAGGCTAAACATAACCTTAAGTTATACAAAGTTAAATGATTCAAGAACATAATAAGTTGGTTCATCTAGAAACTTTTAAAGGAGACTTGGTCTTAGATCTACAAAGACTCATCTAAGCCTATCAAAAGATAGGCTATAAATTTGAACCAACTTGGGAAGGTCTGTTCATGGTAGAGAAGATATACTAAGGAGGATTGTATCAATTAATTGATTGTAAAGGAGACACCTGATATTACCAATAAATAAATGATACCTCAAGCAATACTATGGTGGATAGTATTAAAAACATATTATCATAAATTAAAAGATTTTCTTATTAGCATTTTTATATATTGCTTAAATGTGTTAAATTTTTTGAAGAAACTGGGTCCAAAATTTATACGAAAGTTTATAAGTTTTAAATTCCTTAAATATTATTAAACTATATCCTTAAAGAAGTGGTATAAAATTTCTCATGATATCCTTTCTTTTTTTATTCTGATGGTTTGTTTAACCATCTAAATTTTCTCATATTTGAGTTAACTCTCGTTTGAAATCCATCTTCATCAAAAATAATCGTTAGGTGTAAGTTCATTCCAGCAGTAGCCTATATGCTTTGCTCCCTAAAAATAATTGTTAGGTATAATTCCATTTTCATGGCCCCTATATGCTCCATCAAGACTCACTAGTAATAGGGCAAGCCCCTTGTGGCACTACCCTAGTTAAATTTGCTAGTAGTGGAGCAAGCACCTTATGACACCACTCTAATTTATATTCTAATCCTCTAAGATTAGGTGTGAACCCTCACACTTAAACTTCTTTTCCTTATGATCATTCACTGGTAGTAGAGCAAGCCCCTCGTGGAACCATCCTTATTTAAGTCTAAATCTTAATCCTCTATAGTTAGGTGTGATTCCCCACACTTAGGATTCCTTTTTATATGATCATCTACTAATAGTAAAGCAAGCCCCTAGTGGCACCACTCTAATTTAAATTCTGATCCTCTAAGGTTAGATGTGAGTCCCACACTTAGGCTTCCTTTCCTTATGATCATCTACTAGTGATGGAGTAAGCCCCTCATGGCATCATCCTAGTTTAAATTTAAATATCGATCCCAATGGTTACATGTGAGTCTCCATACTTAGGATTTCTTTCCATATGATCATCTGTTAGTAGTGGAGCAAATCTCTTGTGGCACCACTCTAGTTTAAAATTTGATCCTCTGAGATTAAGTGTGAGTCCCTACACTTAAGCTTATTTTTCTTATGATCATCTGCTAGTGATGAAGCAAGTCCCTCATAGCACCATCCTTGTTTAAATCTATTAGTGGTGGAGCAAGCCACTCGTGATACAATCCTAACTATATCTTCAATTCAAATCATCCAAGTATAAGTGTGAATCTTCTCATAGATTTTCCCTTTATTAGAAGATGCCTTCTGGTTTGTTGAGATAGGTATGATTTCTCTTATATTATCATTCTTCTCTTGGACTAAAAAGAAGACTTTTAAGTCTTATCAAATCTAAATCTACTAGCGGTGGAGCAAGCCCCTATGGCACCATCCTAGTTTAAATCTCAAAATCCCTGTTTAGGATCATTTTCTTTCAGACCCTGACCATTGAAATAACTTTAGATTCTATTGATTACTTTGGCTAACACAACCATGTGTGATTTACTTTTCAAGTTCATCACATCTATTAAGGGTCCATTTATTGGCCTCATTTTTTTGTGAAGTCAATTCTTCAAATAAAAAATTCAATCTCCACACACAAATCAGTGAGCTATCTAATTTAACATTATACTTTGGCATAGTGATTAGATCACTGACTTCAAAATCATCACTTGACAGTCACCAAATAATTTTTAATGATTTGATCATTTCAAAATAAAAACTTCCCTCAATCATTGGCATTCATAATCAACCCAAAACTCAAACTAAAACCAAACACCAAATCCATCATTTGATAGTCATAAGTGATTTTCATCTGATCATATGTTCAATCACTAAAAATTATCAATGACTGTAAATGATATGAACATGTAAAATCTAAGATTCCTTTAAATTATTGATAAAATTAAATCCAAACAAAATCCATTGCCCAAACCTAATGAAAATCCAAAACATCATCACATAGTGTTCAAAACCCAATTGATTCCAGCTATAATTGATCTCTTTTGCTTGGCTCATGGTGAACTCTCAAGGAGATGGTCACATGTTGGGGAGTTCCAATTGATCACCATCACTCCAAATTATTTTATTTATATTTTTCAAAGCCTTGACACTCGTGATGTTAAATTTAGGGGCTGACCTGGCTGGAAACTGTTGACCTCATTTTTGTATGAGGTCACTAGGACTTTTCCTAAACCTTAACCCAATCAAGACTCAAATCCAAAGGTCAAGGATCTAGGTCCTGAAACCTTTTCTAGGCGAACCTTCTCTCACCTAAAAACCAGGCAAATGTGCTCCAAATCATGATCTATCAATTGCATATTATCCAGGCATATCTCTAGGACTGACCCTCTAAATTTGAGTTCGATCTGACACTTCTAACCCCAGAAACCGAATCTTTCCCTAAAGGCTATAAAACCTTCAAATATTTACGGCCCATGCCATTAGACCCGCCACCTAGTGGAATTTGACCTTGGAGTTTCCTCCAAACCCTCTAATCACTTCCAGAACTTAGATATTGATATATTCAACATTAACCTGCATCTTTCTGGACTAACCTTAACCCAGGATTGAATAGAGGTCAAAATGACCAAAATGCCCTTTAAGGGGGACTTTTGCACTTTTAACCAAAATTCAACATGTTTCAACCTTTTTAACCTTTGAAACCACTCTCAATGAATCTCATATGATATTTGAGACTCATTTAAAGCCAAACCCACTCATTGGTTTGACCTAGTTGATCAAGTCAATTGTGGTTGACCAAATTCACCCTTAACCTAACCATGATTATTTTCAACATTTGAATACACTTCAAACTGATCTAACACTCCAAAATTATTTGTTTGGACACTCCCACTAGATCCAAAACTCCCCAATTCAAATTTTCCTTGGTTTGACTTGGTCAACCCAATTGGGAGGACCAAAATCATCTCCAATCTCACTCATTTGGCCAAAATCTTGAACCCATTGCTCCAAGAACTTAACTAACCACTCAATCAGCTAAATCCATCCTATTGAATGCCTCATGAGTCACCATTAACTGGACAACAAGTCAATGGGTCAATAAACCTTTGAAATGAGACCAAGTCATGGTCGCCTCACCATGCCACATGAGGAACCTTTTCCCTCTCCCAAAACCTGCTCCAACCTGCTCAAAAGGGATTAATTCCCTTTCCTAAGAGGCCACAAACCAACCCCCTAAGCCATACTTAGGCTTGGTTTAGCCAAATGGAGAAAAAGGGGTGTGGTCCACCCCTTTTGGCTCAAGGCAAGTCCCCCTCAATCCACTAACCTTCTCAAGGTTTTAACCTGCTCATGGGACACTTGGCAAGCACCCATGATGAGATCGAAGCCATCCATTTCAAATCATGAGGGTTAGGTGTGGAGAACATTCCCTAGTCCCTCATCTTGTTCATTTTCTTGCCTAAGTTCCAAACTCCAGCAGCCTCAAGACTCTCCAGGAGCTTCCCACACTCTACAGCACTCCCCAAGGCCATTCCAAGCCTTCCCCCACCATTTCCACCACTCAAACCATCATTTTAGTGCAAAAGGAGAGAGAAAAGAGAGAAATACCATCTCTCTTTGATATCTTTATATCCATCCATTAAAATCCTCTAGGGTCTTCAGAAAACTTGTAGAGGACATCAGCATGAGAAAAAGGAGCCCAAGTTTACAAAAATCTATTGGGTAGATTATAAGTTATCTTCACTTTTAGTTAAAAATTCAATTTGAAATTATAGGAAATCTGCAATGCATGGAGCCTCCAAACTCCAGGCATTACAAGATTATGTTGCCCTCTAGCTACAGTTCAAAATTTATCGAATTTCATTGAGTATTTTGAAAGATCTGGGAATTTGAAGATTTTTACTCTAGTTCAACCAGAGCCATCTGATCACGCCTTCAGCGTGATCGCATGGCCCATAATTGGCCATGTGGCTAGGCCAGACACGCACGCTTTCGCCAAGACTCGAGCAAAGGTCGATTCAGACCGTGGCATGCCGCGTGGCTCGATCTGAGCCGTCAGTTCATCCCACGGTCAATCCAACATGTATAAGTGCCCGGTTAGCCGGCTGATGCATGTCTGGGATGCAGCGCCACGCCGTCGTACGGCTTATTGATTGGTATGGCGGCGGTGACGGCCGATTTGACCAAAAATGGCTTAAAAATTTAAAAAATGCTCAAAATCTTTCAAAATTCACAGAAAATTGAAATTTTCATGAAATTGGACATTTTTGGGCTTATTAGAAAGGTAATTTAGTGTAGCATTTATTAAAATTAAAATTAAGTTGTTTGGACCTCTAGATTATGAGAATATTGTATGTGTTCTATTTTAGTTTTTCTCAATTTCCATACAATCCAGGGATTAAATGAATCCCAAATTTTGGTGGAATGTTCTTTAGCATCTTAGGCATATACTATGATTTTTCTAGGGTCAGATGCTCTGTAGTTTTCTGTGATGTGAATTTTTAAGGTAATGGGTCCATTTTGGACCCAAAACTTTACAAATTCATAACTCCACTTTTCTATAGAATTAGGCTGCATGATTTTTGTGATATGATTGCATATGTATCAGGGTTAGCCACACCAAATTTTAAGCCTATTTAAATAGTAGAGACACCTAGGGAAAATATTTAAGAAAAAGTCTAGAAAATTTAAAAAACTCTTAGCGAATTATACACATATCCAATAGGGGTGAAACTTAAACATAGAAAACATAGTGACATGATGAACCTTAGGTTCAAATTTCATTGAATTTGGAGGTCATTAGGTTAGAAAATTAATTATCCAAAGTTTCAGCCCTTTTAAGGACCCAAAAAATTCAAAATAATGTAATAAATCCAAATTAAGTCCAAAAACTACAAATAATATCTCTAACTGACAAGAACTTAGCCCTCTACCTAGGAAAAAAAACCCCTTGACTGAGTTCCTAATTCAACTTTAATTTGATTTTTAATGAAAATTAATAATTAATTCAATTAATTAATTAAAAATCATTAATAATCTCAAATAATTTTCAAACACTTGGAAACACTCCCATGGGTCATCCCTGACCTTTGGGAGTTATTCTATATAGTTTGGGATGAGTTTGGATCAAAATGATCAAAACCTTTCTAATTAAGCAATTTTTAAAATTCCAATAATTAGGGAAACTTTGAAAATACATAACTAATTATAGAAAAATCTAAATTGAATAAACTTAGTGTCTTTCAACTCCAATTAAGGTCTAGTATTTTCTAAAATTGTTAAACCTTCCAAATCTGGTCAAAGTCAAAAAGTCAATTTTTCGGTCAACCGTAGTTCAAATTTGGGCCCGAACTTCAAAAAATCATAACTTTTCAAGGAAACTCCAAATTGAGTGTGCTAATAGTCTAACAACTCATAATAAGGTCTAATATTTATTAAAAATTTGAAATTTATAAAATTAACTTTAAATTAAAAAGTTAACTTTTGGACCCTTAATTAACATAATTAAAAAGTTAACTTTTGGACCACTTTAAAGATGAAGTTTATTCGACGGACTACTCCGGGCTGCGGGGCTAAGTGTCCTAAGGAGGCATGGTTCCTCGAGCTTGGTGGCACAACGCCATGAATGGAATCAATGGAGTGTCAAATATCAAAATTATGTTACTTTTAATTATTTAAACAAATTAAAATTATTAATTCAAATACATCAACAAGATTTTTAGGATGGACTACTCCGGGATGCGGGGCTAAGTGTCCTAAGGAAGCCTGGTTCCTCGAGCCTGGTGGCACAACACCATAAACTTGTTGATGAAAAACATAAACTAATTCAACTTTTAAAGTCAGTAGTTAAATAAATTAATTAATATTAATTAATCTTTAATTTCTAATAGATTAAATCAACTTAATCAACCCTGATTGCTACTGGATAACCCAGGACTATGAGGGTATTAACTTAGCCCCAAGAAAGGTGAAATAAACTTTACGGCATCGATGAGCAACAAAGGTAGCAATCATTTAACCATTAAAATAGATTTACTTTAAACTTAATATACTAATATTTAAACTTTAATTAAACCTCCCTTTGAGCCTTCCACAAATTCAAATATCAGATAATTTTGAACTAATTGCCCAGCTTAGGATCTACCCGAGCCACACGACCCTCTACACACACTTTGGATGGTTTGCTAGGACAACCGACTCTAGATCTAGGCTAGGCTGGTGTTTAATTTTCTGCTGTGTGTTAGGTTTTTTGAGTTTTTATTACATATCGTGATTGAAATTGATTGATGTGTTTATTTGCTTTTACTGCACTCTATGGATTGATGTGATAGGCGATTAGATTACCCATAAGTTAGGAGCGATCTGGATGCTCACTGAGTTTTTTGCAGGTGGTTGCGCTCATACAAGGCAATAAATGGTGCTAAATAAATTATAAATATAAATGCTACATGTGCTTCAGCTTCTTAGCCCCCCATAAAAAGAGCGTGGCCAAGTGTGTTTACTTTTCTGCATATATATATAACTACTTGGGATGTATTTTAATATTCAAATGCTTAGGATAACCCTGCAGGAGAGTCTAGAATTTTATTTTCATATTTATGTAATTTGTTTGAGTATTGAGTTATATAAGTAGCACTTTGAGTTTTGGATACATAGATCCAAAGATTGGATTCCAAAGAGGAAAGGATACTCCAATGGGGGATAGTCCTTATCTATTTGGAACTCCAAATTTGCATCATTTTACTATCCAAAGTGAAAAATGTAACCTTCCCCTCAAGGGAAGAGTTCTCTTTTTCATTTGGGTATCTAACGAAGAATCCAAGGAGCTCGAGGAGGAGAGGACCGAGGAGTTGAAGACAAAGAGTAACCCACTCAAAGTCACTTGCGTCTATATTAGGATTAGAATCCGGGTTGTTGTCAGCGGTGTCCGACCACTTTTGATTTATGTAAATCTGGGTTGTAATAAGCAAGGTAATTTGCCTATAGATAATTACTTAATTAATTTAATTATTTAATATATTTTAATTTAATTTGATTGCGCATAGGGTTGCCTGTTTTTCTTAACTTTTTTTTAGCATTTGCATGTCACTTTTATTTTGGTCTGGATACGCGGAGGCTTATGAGGGTACAAAATTTTTTTTTACTTAAACTCTAATAAAAATTTTAAGATAACATAGAAACTCTAACACTCTTAAGAAGTAAGCTCGGGGCCATCGGGAGTTCTCATTTCATAATTACTGTATTATTCTTTCCATTTGTTAGGCACGTTCCCACCTGCGGGTTATGGTAGATCACTGGCCTATGAGGGTGCAGTCTGTCAAGGGGAGTCTGTGCACTCTAGAATAAAATCTATTTTTAAGCCTTTTCAAAACTGCTTCATCCCATTTAAAGCATTTAATCGAGTCACTCAGCATGCATTGCATTAGAAATTAATTAAAAAGTATGTCTAAAATTTTAATTGCATTTGCTTTAACATTTTCACCCAACATAAGTCAAAGGGCCACTTAGGACAATCTCTAGATGTCGACTCCAACTCTCAAAAACTTTAATAAAAATATCCTACCACTCTTGCATCAAAAGATCGGACTCATGGATTTTAATCGCCTAGGTGGTTAGCTGGCTCCCCAATCCAGGCTGGGGTAAGTCCAGGTTTCGTATTGCATTAGTTAGGTTCGGACCACTATATTTCAGTGTCCAAATTTTGAAAGTACGAGATGCGCTAAGAGTCCTAATATTTATTGATTTTTTAGATTTCTTACAATAATAACTTAACTAGTTAAATGCGGAAGCTGATGATTTGTAACTAATTATAAAGATGGTGATTATTCTCTAATTATCACAATGAAAAAGTATTCTCAGATTCTCACCAAGCAGTTATAATAGAAAATAAGATGCATGAAAATAAAGTGCGGAAAATAAAATCAGAATAAGCACACCAGATTTATAGTGGTTCGGTCAAACCATGACCTACGTCCACTCCCCGGAGCCTCCTCTCCGGGTATTGCACTATCACTATAGTGTCTCTCCTTTAGCCCCCTCAGCTAGGTGGAGAAGCCCTTACAAACTCTCTTCCACCAACCCGGTGCGGCAGAGGACCGTACTCCTTTCACAGGCAGAGAACCTTGACTTCTTTTCACCTTCCCCGGTGTGGCAGAGGACCTTGAATCACTTTCACCTTCCCCGGTGCGACGGACTAGCCGGGTCTTTTGACACCAAAGAGGTCTTCTTCTTCCCAAAGCTTTCCTCAAGACAAACCTTGACTCTTGGAGGAACTCAGGTGCAAGTTCGCCGGAGCAACCGTGTGAAAACCCCCTCTCACACTCCCTTGAAGCCCACAAGGATCTTCTCCCTCTCTTACAAACTCCACTCTTTCTCTCCCTAGCCCAAAGCTCTCTCTTCAAGCTTTCTTTAGAATAAAACAACTCATTGAATGCCCAAAAGACTCCTAAAAAGTCTTAGGAGAAAGCTTAAATAGAGGGCTTAAAAAAACCCTAAAAATCCAATTCAGCCGTCAAAGATCGTACAGTACGATCGCAGGATCGTCCAGTACTATGTGCAGAATTTGACCTGTTAGTATTGTATGATCTCATAATCGTACAGTACGATTAGTTCAATCGAAGTGCAATTCGTCCAGGACGAATCCTGGGACGACCAAAATCGTCTCTGTCAGTCGTACAGTACGATCCAGTTCGTACAGTACGAACCAAATATCCAAAATTATGCAAATTCGATTGACTAATCACAGGAGTAAATTAGGCAATGTTTTAAACAGCGTACAGTACGATTAAGATCGTACAGTACGATTAGAACAATTTTCAAATTCAAATTTTTGCCTAATTTAATGTTCGGCGGGGTTTCTAATTGTACCAAATCGTCCAGTACGATGTGGTGTTCGTACTGTACGATTATTTATATTTCAAAAGAATTTTTTTAGAAAAGATTAAATATTTTAATTAATTTTTGTAACACCAGATCGTACAGTACGATCCAGATCGTACAGTATGATCCAGATCGTACAGTACGATGTATAGAAAAATTAAAATATTTAACATTAAATTTTCTCCCCTTATGTGTGTGTGCACGGTCACCAGGCTATCATTTACCTTTACAGGACTTGACTCAAGAAGTTAAAATAAATAAATGAAAATTACATTCTCTTTCGACATAACCTATTCTACCCAGTCTTGAGCCCTGAATCTTTAAAGACCGGTGCTTGTTGTACCTGAAATGTTAATCAACACACAAACATGTATACACAACAAATATTAGGAGAAATAAAGAGGCACTCAATAATATTGTCATCATCAAAATTATATACTCAGGAGCCCGAGTTGTAACAAATTTAAATTTAGGATTCGGAGTAGATTTCTTTTTGAATTGTAAGACCCCAACCTCCAAGAATATAATCCCAAATTTCTAATAAAATACTCAACTCAAACTAAATTCTTCTTTCAATTCAAAATTTAAAGCCCAACACTTAGCCTAGGTTGGGGCACTTCTGAATTATTTTTAGAATCCCAAAGTGCCTCCTACCCCTCTTCCTTCGACTCCAAAAATAACTGCTCAAAATTTGATCCAATCCCTATTCAAAATCCAAACTCACCTCCTTGGTATCACTCCTAGAAAATCTCTAAACAAAATTTTTGCCGTTATTTTAATCGAGAGTTTTCGTAGGAGACTCCGATCTCCAGCGATATAATTAACTACGAGGGCTTACCCTCATAAGAGATTGAGAACCCACATCTAATTTTTCAAAATTTATTTCCAAAACTCAATTAGTCCTCTTTGGGAAAGTTAAATTACTAATGATCGTTATCATTATGTTCGAATGATTGTAGACAAATGATATCTTCTCCCTTTACGGAGATAAATCTTTTGTTAAAATGAATTTGAATATAAAATTAACGATCATTCCTCTTGATTATCCTAACTCTATTTAGGGGCCATATGAAGTTTTCTCTTAAATCTGGTTACGATATTTGAGACGGGATTTGTAATTCTAAATCTAAACCCCATTCTAAAATTTTATTTACACCCCCCGAGGTGGTATAATTTTTTTGATGGGATGTTTGATTTTAGAATTAAATTTTAATATCAATTTTAAATTCTCCAAAGAAAACTAAAATTTTCAAAATGCACTTTCCAACACCAAATAAAAATGGCGACCACGGTGGGACTAAATCTCTCTTTCCATCTTTAATAATGGTGAAACTTTATTGCATCGATAATTTTGATTACATTTTCTTCCATTGGTCCCTCTCTCATTTCTTCCTTGGGTAAGTGTGGCCAACATCAAAAATAAAAAGACATGTCGAAAAGAGAGGTACAACCTCCATCCAAATATATATATATTAAACTCTAACTTTCTGCCCCTAAGTCGATTGGTAGAGTCATAATGTCAAGTCGAGCTCTTGAGAGCCTTACTCTCAAACTTTATGAACTTTGACTATTGAGTTTTTCATCAATATGTCAAGTTTTAAAGTAAGAAATGGTTCTCTCAACTTCCAAAATTTCCAACCTTCCAAATTCTTAGCTTTGACTCTCTACCTCCAATCAGATTGATAGTGCGGAGGGGTCAAGCAATCAAACTTTTTTTGAATTTTCTTATTGATTTTGTAAGCTTCTGGGTTAATTGAAAACTTGACTTATTATGTTTCAAAGTCTAAAGGAAATTCATCAATTTCTTAAAGTCTGATACTTTCCCAAAATTCAGTCTTGAATTAACACCAGCATATGCTACTTTATGACACACTGTTGTAGTTTAGCATGTGTAGTGGGAATTCAAATCCTTTTTTTAGTCATAATAAATCTTTGTAATTTATTATTATACATCGGGTTATAGGTCCTTTAGCCTGATATGTGATATGAAATATAGAGCTCGTTATGATTCTCAAAAGAAATTTTCTTAACTTTAAAAATATCTAGTTACGATCCTTTTTGCTTCAATTCCAGAAACTCAAACTCCATAACAATGGTTGGCAAGTTGATCTTTTCCTTCGATAAAGACCTTGTATATGAGCAGATTGACTTAGGAAGCAACATACTGTTTAGGATAGGATTCAACACCCTTGAGCTGTCGATGGATGGCCATAAGATAATTGATTTGGATGCTACTAAGGATAATCCCCCTACAGTAGAGTTGATTGTAGGGAAAGGACCTGGTCCCCGTATCTTCAGTGATTAGGAGAAAGAATCTAAGCTAACTGTTGAATCTCCTACTCCTGTTAAGTCTATTTTTGAGGAGGGATCGAGTTAAGAGATCCCATTTACCAGTAAGAGTCAGAAAAAGAATTATCTAAGACGTGTAAGAAGGAAAATAGCCAAGTCAAGGAAGGTTGTGGGGGTCAAGACTTTGGGCCAAGTAGAGCCTGAGGCTGTCGAGGACCTGCCTATTCCTGCTTCCTCTGCACTCCTTAAAGGGAGTCATTTTCACCCCCTTTTTGCTGTAGAAGGGGAGGAGAGGGCAGCCAGGATAGCTAGCTCCTCGCCATGCCCGGTTGACTACTCAAGCAAGAGAACCCCTAAAGAAAAGCATCTCCAAAGAACGAGGACATTGAGAAATATAATCCACACTTGTGCTGCTCAATCAGGGCAAACAAAAGAGGAGTACATGAAACAATTGAAAGGAGTTATCTCCCACTATTTTTAGAAAGAGACCTTAAAGGAAGAGGCCTCTGAGGCTAAGAATTTGACTCCTCAACCCGTTAGGAAGAATAAGAACTTTATCTGACAGCCTGCTATATCGATGTTAGTTGATGGTTATCATTGGGTGCGACGCCCTCCATCCTCTAAAATGGAGGGTATTATACTTACCAGGTATGAGAGAGGTCGCCATCCTACTGACAGACCGTCGGTCCCTTCTCCAAAATTTAAGAAGTTAGCCTCAGTGGTAGTCAAGACCAAAGAAGATCATGAAATTAACAGAATAATTCATGTTAAAGGCAAAAGGCCTCAGTCTACAGAAAAGAGATATACTCCTAAGAAGATCAGTAGAGTTGATGTTCCTCCACTGTCAATTAAACTACTCCAGTCCCCAGTAGAGTTACCACAGTTTCCAACCAGTGTTGTCCAGACCCCAGTTGGCTTGTTTGTCAGTTCAGATGTCCCAGTTATGGATCCAGTTAATTCCTCAATTATCATTTCCAAGCTTCCACCTGCTTCCCCTAAGCTCCCTACTCGGAGGTTTGAGGACTCTACCCTACCTGATGTAGGAACTTTCACCCCCCAAACTCCTGCACCATCTATTGAGGTAGATGTCCCTCACCTGGTAGAGGATGCAACTCTTCTGACTACTGACTCTGGTACAGTCAAAGGGGAAGAATTAGTTCAAGATGAAGATCATGTGATGATCGAGCAGTTAATAGCTGAACCTCCAACAGCGAATGATCTTAAGTTACAAGCCATAATCTCTAGTCTACAGCAAGATGAACTTTATGATATAGTGGAATATAAAGGTTACTTACCCATCGACCCTGAGGAAATAGGGAACCGGCCAGTCGATGAGGTAGTACAAGAAATTAAAGATATCTTAAAAAGGAAGGAAATTGAAGAAGTATTTGACCCAGAGTTGGTTGACATGTTGATAGATGAGGATCTGCCTGTTAGTGATGTTTACTTGGTTGAGACTAGAGGGTCCATTAAAGAAACAGAACTAAGTAAGCCCCGATTAGGCAAAGAGGAGGGTTCAACTACCGTTGATTCAGATTCAGATGAGTTAGTGAGAGCTAGAGATGAGCAGCATATCAAGAACCTGGAAGCACAAGTGACAGAAATGTTGCTATAAGTTAAAGAAATGCTGCAACGACTGGATAAGTCACAGGAGACCTCCCTTGAGTTACATCAATCTGCTCGAGAAATCACCGATATAGCAAAAAGGGCAGAGTCTAGTTCCAAAATCCCAGAGTCTATGTCAACACCTCCTCCTATCCAGCAGCCAGTTTTATAAGATCTCCCAGTTTAGTCGGTAATCCCTTTAGTACCTCTAGTTATTCCTACAGCACCGGCTCAAAAACACATCAAGAAACTAATTAAGGATCAGGTAAGGGAGGCCTTAACCCAATCGCAAGGAGATGCATCTATTCCAAAGGGTAGACCCTACCCTGAGGAATATGATTTGGTTCCATACCCTAAGGGCTTCGTGCCACCATCTTTTAAAATCTTTACTGGAATTAAAAACTCGAGACAGCATCAGGCCCACTTTCGTGCAACTTATTGCAATGCTAGGGGGTTAGATGCTCTACTTTTTTGCCAATTTATTAGTAGTCTCTCCGGCATAGCTTTCGAATGGCACGCAGATTTGCCCAACGGTTCAGTAAAAACCTTTAATGAGTTTAAAAATCTATTCTTAATGAGATTTTTAGGAACGCAGCAGTGCACTACAGTGCGCGATCTAATCATTGAAAAATAAAAGTCAGGAGAGTCTCTAGTTGAGTACATCTTAAGGTGATAAAACCTTTTGATGAAGTGTGAACCCCAGCTATAAGAGCAGCATATAGTGAAAATTCTCCTAAAGAATATCCATGGGCCTGTTGCTTTTCTTCTGAACGGTTTCACTATAAAAACTTTTGAAAAACTTCTGAACAAAGTAAGTAACCTGCAAGAAGAGACTCCTAGGATGCCATTCTTTAAGGATCTTTCTAGTGAAAATAAGGTTGACAAGCCAATCAAATCCTTTGAAAAGAGAGCCATAGTATCAGCAGTAGATAAGGGAAAGCAGCCAGCTCAGTGCTCCTCCACCACCACCAGTTCAAAAATAGCCATTTCAGATTACTTCTCAGCCTCCTAAGGAACCTTACTCGACTTACATTAAAGAGAGATTGGCTAGACCATACCCTTTTAAGAGAGAGTCAGTAAGGAAAATCTTTAGGAGCCTTCAAAAGAAACCAGATTTCCAGTTGCCTGAAGCTAGAAGACCAGAAGAGGCGGATAAGAAAGATGATCCTAAGTATTGCCCTTACCATCATATGCTAGGACATTCAATCGAAGATTGCATTATTTTCAAAGATTGGGTAGAAAAGAATCTCAAGCAAGGTAACATTGTCATTCCCAAAGAGTATCTGGTAGACTCAGAATAAGGGTCCATCAAGGTAATCTCAGGTAATACTTCTGACACCTCTCCTCTAATTGAAGATGGTTGGGATATTGCATTATCCCGGGCACTTAAAAGGTCGATTAACAAGTCTTTTCATCTTTCTCAACAGATGCCCATGATAGTCCAGGGCCCGATTTAGGAGGTTGACCTGGATGCTTCACAGGAGGATGTTGAGCTGCTTCCCTCTCTAGTAGTCATAGGAACTGCTGTATTAAAAGAAAAATAAAAGAAAGATGTTTTTATAGAGAGGAAGTATATTGATGAGAGATGTATTCGAGCGACTGATGGCGGTATTAAAGCCCCATCCCCGCTCCTGTTATCTGACTTTTACTTTGCCCTATTAAAGGAAAAGGGTCGCAAGTTTAATAAAAAGCATCCTTCTGCTTCAATTTTGATGATCAACCATGAGAAGAAATGCGAATTGATAACTCTTCCAAAGAAATTCAAAGACCTATTAAGATCGATTCAATCTTTAAAAATTTGACTTTCCAGATGTGACTTCTAAAGGGGATATCGAACTTGAGATCTTATCAGATAGTGATCTCCCTAAAATTAATTTCACTGGGAAACCTATCATGATAGAACTTTTAGATTCTGACTCCTCTTCAGATAGAGATGATATGCAGCCTATGGAGAGTGTAAACTCCCCCATAGTTTATCCTCCCCATTCAATAATAAAGGTACAACCTCATTGTGGTAAAGTCTTATCCCCTAGGCTCCCTCCTCAAGAAAAGGACAAACGAGTTATCTCTAATGATCCAATTCCAGATTCTCCTCAACATCCTGATTTTCCTTTGATTCCACCAGGTTTTGAGTCCGTCATTCCTAAGGTTAACTATAATGTTCTCGCTCATCTTAGGAAGTTGCCAGCCAAGTTGAGCATTTATGACGCTCTCATTCTCTCTAAGAAAATGAGAAAGTCTTTAATCAAACCACTTCTCGACCCTGAAATTTGCCTTGCTCAATTGGCTTCTACCTCAAAATGTGAAGCTCTCTACTTCAAAGAAGTCCCAGGGGTGGCATTTTCAGATGAGGATTTACTGTTGGGAACTACCGATCACAATTGCCCCCTCTATATTACCGTCGGTGTAGGGAACTTTAAGTTATCAAGAGTCCTTATTGATCCGGGTGCATCGGTCAATGTGATGAATGTAAAGACCTTCGCCTATCTTAGAGTTGATAATAATAAGCTCGCCACTGACAGGTTGGTGTTACGTGGGTTCAACGAGAAAGGAGAGAGGGCTTTGGGTTTGATTACCCTTTTATTAGAGATAGGAGAATTAAAAACTGAAGCAAAATTTTATATTATCGATTCGGTGATGTCCTTTAATGTACTTCTAGGTAGGCCTTGGATTCATGAATATTAAATGGTTTCATCCACCCTACATCAATGCGTCAAGTATTAATGAGATGGCATTGAACATATAATTAGGGGTGATTTGCAACCATTCTCAATTCAAGAAATAGGGATCTACGAGGATGCTGCATATTTCATACCAAAAGGGACCTCCCCTTATTCTAAAGTTGAGATCAAAATCGAGGAGAAAGAAAGTGAGCAAAGCTCCGATCAAAATCAAGAATCAAAAGGAAAAGAGAAAGAAAAAGAAAAAGAAAAGGAAAAAGATCAAAAGATATAAGAATCAGATAGAGAGGATGACCTCGACATTGTTGTCCTTAGACCTCCAAACATGTTACCTCAAAGTGGTGGGAGGATGGCCCAAAGGGCACAGGGTTGAGGCCGTATTTCATTTGAAAGAAGAATAACCCTGGTGTATATTAATCCGGAGTCAAGCTCCGATGAAGAGTTAGAAAAATGGGGGGTTGTAATTCCTTTTGATTATCAAAATACAAATGCTTCTCCAAAGTTTGATCTCACTTTAGATCAGGATAGTGACCCTGAGATTGATTTTCCAAAAGCTAAAAGTGATGAGCCTAAATTAATAATGTATGAAAAGCTTAGTAGGAGAATTGAGGCCCTATCTTTAACCCCATTGTCGGTAGGCCGGATCGTAGGGTTGGAGATTAAAGAGGCCCCTAACCTAAGCGGTGAGATAAGGAAGGTCCAGGAATTCTTTCCTGTCTCCTCCTCCTCAAGGGATGAAGGTGATGTAACCCTCGAGGAGGAAGATTTTAATGAATTAATGGAATTATCTTTTGGCTACTTCCCTGTTTGTATAAAGAATTCTTTTTCTAAAGGTCCCATACCGTATCAATAGACTAAGGGTCAAGCTAGATACCACGAGAACATTTGGAAAATAAATATCAATAAAAATCCTATGAATGGTATTGACTTTGGTACCGTTAGTTCATTTGATGATGATAAATACTGCTTAATGATAACTTATCATCCTAAATCTCAAAATATCCCTACTGAATACGTCGGTCTCCTCGACTGATTTTGTTTGGAGACTTTAGATGATCCCGATGAGCTTCAAGTTTGGGATGCACCTCCTAAATTTGATGAAGAGATTAAATCGACAGTCGATGAGCTAAGGGAGATCAATCTAGGAACTGACAATGACTCTCGCCCTACCTTCATAAGTACCCTATTGAGTGAGGATGAGTCTCATGATCTGATTCAACTTCTTTTTGAGTTTAAGGACTGCTTCGCCTGGATATATAATGAAATTTTGGGTTTGTCTGCTGATGTGGCAGTTCATAAACATGGAATCTGGCACGATGCCATTCCTATTAAATAAGCTCCTCGATGCATGCATTAAGAGATAGAGCAACAAGTCATTTATAAAATTAAGAAGCTGGCTGATGCCGGGTTCATCCGAGAAGAATAATATCCATCTTGGGTAGCTAGCATCGTGCGGGTTTGAAAGAAGAACGGTCAAATTCAGATTTACGTCGACTATAGGGATCTGAATAAGACATGTCCCAAGGATAAATTCCCTTTACCCATACCTGAGCTTATGGTGGATATTGCCTCATCGCATGCTATTTTCTCCTTCATGGATGATTTCTCTGGTTATAATCATATCAAGCTTGACCCAGAAGATGAAAAAAAACTGCATTCAGGACCCTTATATGAATCTTCTGTTATAGTGTGATGCCATTTGGCCTTAAGAATGCTGGTGTAACCTATCAGCGGACCATGACCTATATCTTTGACGACTTAATCCATAATCAGGTTGAGTGCTACATCGATGATCTAGTTGTCAAGAGCAAAATTAAAGAGGCTCATCTTTATGACTTAAGAGTTATTTTCGAGCGGTTGCACCGCTACGATCTCAAAATGAACCCCTTAAAGTGTGCTATTGGCATTACTTCAGGGAAATTCTTAGGATTCGTAGTGAGGCACCATGGGATTAAAATTGATCCCTCCAAAATTGAAGCAATCTTGAATATGCCACCTCCTAAGAACCTTACCCAGCTAAGGTCTCTCTATGGTAGGCTAGCGTACATAAGGAGATTTATATCTAATCTTTCCGGAAGATGTCAACCTTTCTCATCCCTTGCTAAGAAAGATGTTAAATTCATTTGGGATGAGAACTGTCAAAGTTCTTTTAAAAATATCAAAGAATACCTCACAAATCCACCAGTTTTGGCAGCCCCAATTTTGGGGAAACCTTTGATTCTTTACACTGTAGCCCTAGATGAGACTTTAGGTGCCCTGTTAGCTCAATTCAATGATGAAGGGAAAGAGAATGCTCTCTATTACCTTAGTCGAAGGCTTCTTCCTATAGAAATCTGATATCCTCCAATCGAGAAGTATTGCCTTGTTTTAGTTTTCACAGCCCAAAAACTAAGACATTACATGTTGTCTCATTCGATTAGTTTAATTTCTAAAGTACATCCTTTACAATAACTTATGACCCGACCTACATTTTTAGGATGCTTGGCTCGATGGTCTATGATATTACTCCAATTTAAAATCACACTCATCCCACTGCGTGCAGTAAAAGGATAGGCCATTGCCGACTTCCTTGCAGCACACCCGCTGCCAGCAGATTCTCCTTTGAATAATGATTTACCTGACGAACAGATCATGAGTTTAAGGGAATCCAACGACCCTATCTGGGAGTTGTACTAAGATGGAGTGGCGTCCTCTCAACAAGGCAAAACCCAAAAATTTATGATCCCCAAAAAAGCTGGAATTGGCTTGATTTTCATAACACTGGGGAAGGGGATGATACACTTTTCCTACCATTTCTTAGAGCCTTGCATAAACAACGAGGTTGAATATGAAGCTCTGATAACCGATTTAGAATTTATGATCCTGATGGAGATTAAAGAGATTAAAATCTTTGGGGATTCCCAACTGGTAATCAACCAGGTCGTAGGAACCTATAAGATTTTGAATCCTAATCTTCTCAAGTACCACCAGTACACCAGTCACCTGCTCGAGCAGATTCCTGTCATAACTTTATATAGGGTTCCTCGTGGAAGCAACTCTGTGGTGGATGCCTTAGCAAAACTTATAAAGGAATTTACATGCCTAGAAGAAGACTCTATTCCTATAGAGATTCAGGGTCACCAGGTCCTATCTCCCATAGATTTGGAGCACGTTAACAAGCACTCTTCTCAGGTCCTTTCTTCCTCTTCAGTAATCGAGGAAGCAAGCGATTGGAGACAACCATTAGTTGACTACCTCCAAGAAGACAAGCTCCCCTAAGATAGGTCCCTCGCCGACTAGATCAAGAAACGTGCCCTATCCTACGCACTAGTCGACAATACACTATACCGTCGCTCATTCGATCAGATGTATCTACATTGTTTAGAAAAATATGAGGCCCTAAAGATTATTAATGATGCCCATTATGTACTATGTGGTGCTCATCAATCGGGTCTGAAAATGAAGTTGAAAATTAAAATACGTAGGTACTACTGGCCTACGATGATTGACGATTGCATGAATGTTACAAAATATTATCATCAATGTTAGGTACATGGTGTGGTATTACATCAGCCACCTAATATATTACATCCCACGATAGCTTTGTGGCCCTTTGAGAGTTAGGGTACAGATATTATCGGGCTGATTGACCCTCCTTCTTCAAAGGGTCATCAATTCATATTAGCTGTGATTGATTATTTCTCAAAGTGGGCGAAAGCAATTCCTTTATGCAATGTAATATCACACCATATTTTAAATTTCTTTCATGACCATATCGTATATCGATTCGACGTCCCTCATAGGATTATATTTGATAACGGGTCCGCATTCAAGTCTATAAAAAATAATAATTTTATAAGATGCCATAACATTGATTGGAGATACTCAATAATCTATTACCCTCAGGCTAACGAGTTGGCTGAGGCCTTCAATAAGATTTTGGTGCAGATTATCAAAAAGACCATTGATGATAACAAGCGTCAATGGCTTGTGGGCCTATCAGACCACCTATAAAACCCCAACCCAATCCAATCCGTTTGCACTAGTATATGGGTTTGAGGTCGTACTCCCCCTAGAAGTGCAAATTCCCTCACTCAAGGTTGCAATCCAGAATCAAATCGGGACTGAACAGAATGTAAAACTCCAGCTAGAAGAACTTGAAGGCCTCGAGGAGTGACATCTCCAAGCTCAGCAAGATTTAGAATTATATAAGGCCCAAATGGTTCAAGCCCATGATAAGTTTGTGCGACCTAGAACCTTCCAAGTAGGAGACTTGGTCTTGGTTCTTTGGAGGCCTATCTTAGCTCACCAAAAGATCGATGGAAAGTTTGAACCAACTTGGGAAGGACCCTATATTATAGAGATAGTCTACGAAGGAGGCTCGTATCAACTAGTGGATTGTAAAGGAGATCACCCGATGTTACCTGTCAATGGGCATTTTCTTAAGAAATACTATGCTTGATGTAGCTCGAATTTTTAATCAATAAAATGTTTTTATGTCTTGAGTTAATTCTTTCCAATTATATTTCTACTATCAAATTAATTTTCAAATAGTTTAAAAATTGATCAGACGACTTCTGTTCTCTTTTCCTTAAGGTTAGGATTCTTCCCTTCCCTAAGATTAGACTCGCTAGTGGTGGATTACACCCTTTGTGGCCTCATCCTAGCTTCCTCCCAGCTTCGATTATGGTGGGGGGCGTATTATTTTCCCCATCATTTGATCTTCGATCCTCTATGATGGGTATATTTCAATCCAATCATATGATCATTCGACCCTCTGTGTTGGGCATATTTTGACCCCACCACAAAGTCATTCAACCCGGTCCTCTATGTTGGGCATATCTTGACCCCACCATAAGACCATTAAACCCAATCCTCTATGATGGATATATTTTGACCCCATCATATGATCATTTGACCCTCTATATTGGGCATATTTCGACCCCACCACAAGGTCATTCAACCCGGTCCTCTGTATTGAGCATATCTCAACCCCACCACAAGACCATTCAACCAGATCCTCTATGATGAGTATATTTTGACCCCATCATATGATTATTCGATCCTCTGTGTTCGGCATATTTTGACCCCACCATAAGGTCATACAACCCGGTCCTCTGTGTTGGGCATATTTCGACCCCATCACAAGATCAATCGATCCACTTTTCCTTAAGCCTAGGTATTCCCCTTCCTTAGGATTAGATCTACTAGAAGTAGGAATTGCCCTTAGTGGTACTACTCTACTATCCATTCAATCTTGAATCTCCAAGATTTACATTCTCCTTTTCTTAGAATCAGGATTTCATATTTCAATATCTCATTCGGTCAACACCAATATGTGCAGCAGAAGTTCCTTCTACTACCCATATTGGGGGTCAATTTATTGACCTCATTTTTGTATGAGGTCACGAGGACTTTTCCTAAACCTTAACCCAATCCAGACTCAAATCCAAAGGTCAAGGACTTAGGTCTTGAAACCTTTTCTGGGTGAACCTTCTATCACCTAACAACCCAGTCAAATGAGCTCCAAATCATGATCTATTAATTGTATATTATCCAGGCATATCTTTAGGACAGACCCTCCAAATTTTAGTTTGATCTGACACTTCTAACCCTAGAAATTAAATCTTTCCCTAAAGGCTGCAAAACCTTCAAATATTTACGGCATGTGCCACTGGACCTGCCACCTAGTGGAATTTGACCTTGGACTTTCCTCCAAACCCTCTAATCACTTCCAGAACTTTGATATTGATATATTCAACATTAACATGTATCTCTCTGGACTCACCTTGACCTAGGATTGACCAGAGGTCAAAATGACCAAAATACACTTTTGACCAAAATTCAACATGTTTTAACCTTTTTAACCTTTGAAATCACTCTCAATGAATCTAATATGATATTTGAGACTCATTGAAGCCAAACCCACTCTTTGGTTTAACCTGGTTGACCAAGTCAACTGTGGTTGACCAAATTCACCCTTAACCTAACCATGGTTATTTTCAACATTTGAATCCACTTCAAACTAATCTAACACTCCAAAATTATTTGTTTGGACACTCCCACTAGATCCAAAACTCCCCAAGTCAAATTTTTCTTGGTTTGACTTGGTCAACCCAATTGGGAGGACCAAAATCCTCTCCAATCTCACTCATTTGGCCAAAATCTTGAACCCATTGCTCTAAGCACTTAAATAACCACTCAATCAGCTAAATCCATCCTATTGAATGCCTCATGAGTCACCATTAACTGGTCAACAAGTTAATGGGTCAACAAACTTTTGAAATGAGAGCAAGTCATAGCCACCTCACCATGCCACATGAACAACCTTTTCCCTCTCCCAAAATCTGCTCCAACCTGCTCAAAAGGGATTAATTCCCTTTCCTAGGAGGCCACAAACTAGCCCCCTAAGCCATGCTTAGGCTTGGTTTAGCAAAATGGAGAAAAAGGGGTATGGTCCCCCCCTCTTGGCTCAAGGCAAGTCCCCCTCAATCCACCATCCTTCTCCAGGTTTTAGGCTGCTCATGGGACACTAGGCAAGCATCCAAAGCAACAATGATGAGATCTAAGCCATTCATTTCAAATCATGAGGGTTAGGTGTAGAGAACTTTCCCTAATCCATCATCTTGTTCATTTTTTTCCTAAGTCCCAAACTCTAACAGCCCCAAGACTATCCAGGAGCTTCCCACACTCTCCAGCACTCCCTAAGGCCATTCCAAGCCTTCCCCCACCATTTCCACCACTCAAACCATCTTTTTAGTGCAAAAGGAGAGAGAAAAGAGAGAAACACCATCTCTCTTCGATATCTTCAAATCCAGCCATCAAAATCCATGGGGTCTTCAGGGAACTTGTAGAGGACATCAGCAGGAGAAAAAGGAGCCAAAGTTTACAAAAATAAATTTGAAAAATTGTAAGAAATCTATAATGCATGGAGCCTCCAAACTCCAGGCATTGCAAGATTATATTGCCCTCTAGCTACAGTTCAAATTTTATTAAATTTCGTTGAGTATTTTGAAAGATCTGGGCATTTGAAGATTTTTAACTCTAGTTCAACCAGAGCCATCCGATCGCGCTTTCAGCGCAATCGGACAGGCTAGAATCAGCCACGTGGCCAGGCTAGACACCGCGCGCCTTCACCAAGACTCGAGCAAGGGTCGAGTCAGACCGCGGAACGCCATGTGGCTCGATCTGAGCCATCGATTCATCCCGTAGTCGATCCAACGATTAGATCTTTGATCCAACGTGTATAAGTGGCCAGTTAGCTGATGGACATGTGTCTGGGATGTGGCGCCGTGCCGCCATACGGCCCATTGATTGGTACGGCGGCGACGGCGCTCGATTTGACCAAAAATGGCTTAAAAATTCAAAAATGCTCAAAAGCTTCTAAAATTCACAAAAAATTGAATTTTCCACCAAACTAGACATTTTTGGGCTTGTTGGAAAGGTAATTTAGCTTAGTATTTATTAAAATTAAAATTAATTTGTTTGGAGCTTTGGATTGGGAGAAAATTGTATGTGTCTGATTTCAGTTTTTCTCAATTTTCTTGCAATCCAAGGATCAAATGAATCCCAAATTTTGGTGGAATATTCTTGAGCATCTTAGGCATATAGTGTGATTTTTTTAGGGTCAGATGCTCTGTAGTTTCTTTTTATGTGAATTTTTAAGGTAATGGGTCAATCTTGGACCCAAAACTTTGAAAATTCATAACTCTATTTTTATATATAATTAGGCTGCATAATTTTTGTGGTATGATTGTATATGTATCAGGGTTAGCCACACCAAATTTGAAGCTTATTTGAATAGTAGAGACACCTAGAGAAAGTAATTAGGAAAAAGTTTAAAAAACTTTAAGAATTCTTAGGAGATTGTACACACACCCAATAGGGGTGAAACTGGAATATAGAAAACTTAGTGACATGATGAACTTTAGTTTCAAATTTCTTTGAATTTGGAGGTCATTAGATTAGAAAATTAATTATCCAAAGTTTCAGTCATTTTAAGGACCCAAAAAATTCAAAATAATATAATAAATTTAAATTAAGTCCTAAAAATATAGATAATATCTCAAACTGACAAGAACTTAGCCCTCTACTTAGGAAAAATAAAATCCTTTTGACTCGATTCCTAATTCAACTTTAATTTAACTTTTAATAAAAATAAATAATTAATTAAATTAATTAATTAAAAATTATTAAAAATCCCAAATAATTTTCAAACACTTGGAAACACTCCCATGGGTCATCCCTGACCTTTGGGAGTGATTCTATGCAGTTTGGGATAAGTTTGGATCAAAATGATCAAAATCTTTCTAATTAAGCAATTTTTAAAATTCCAATAATTAGGGAAACTTTAAAAATACATAACTAATTACAGAAAAATCCAAATTGAACAAACTTAGTGTCATTCAACTCTAATTAAGGTCTAGTATTTTCTAAAATTATTAAGCCTTTAAAATCTGGTCAAAGTCAAAAAGTCAACTTTTCGATCAACCGTAGTTCAAATATGGGCCTGAACTTCAAAAAATCATAACTTTTCATAGAAATCCAAATTGAGTGTGCTAATAGTCTAACAACTCATAATAAGGTCTAATATTTATTAAAAAATCTGAAATTTATAAAATTAACTTTAAATTGACAAGTCAACTTTTGGACTCTTAATTAACATAATTAAATAATTCTAATAAATTCCAAAAATCCAATAATTCATTAAAATTTTAGAAAACTTTAATTTGATTAATAAAACACACAATAGACATTTAAATGCACAACAACCACTCCAAATATGAAGTTTATTGGATGGACTACTCCGAGCTGCAGGGCTAAGTGTCCTAAGGAGGCCGGGTTCCTCGAGCCTGGTGACACAATGCCACGAATGGATTCAATAGAGTGTCAAACATTAAAATTAAGTTAATTTTAATTATTCAAACAAATTAAAATCCTTAATTTAACTACATCAGCAAGGTTTTTAGGATGGACTACTCCAGGCTGCAGGGCTAAGTGTCCTAAGGAGGCCTGGTTCCTCGAGCCTAGTGGCACAATGCCACGAACCTATTGATGGAAAATATAAATTAATTTAACTTTTAAAGTCACTAGTTAACTAAATTAATTAATATTAATTAATCTTTAATTTCTAACAAATTAAATCAACTTAATCAACCCCGATCGCTATTGGGTAACCCAGGCCTACGAGGCTATCAAATTAGCCCCAAGAAAGGTGAAATAAACTTCACGGCCTTGGTGAGTACCAAAGGTAGCAATCATTTAATCATTAAAATATATTTAATTTAAACTTTAATATACTAATATTTAAACTTTAATTAAACCTCCCTTTGAGCCTTCCATAAATTCAAATATCAGATAATTTTGAACTAATTGCCCAGCTTAGGATCTATCGCAGCCACACGACCCTCTACACACACTTTAGATGGTTTGTTAGAACAACTGACTCTAATTCTAGGCTAGGCCGGTGTTTACTTTTCTACTGTGTGCCAGGTTTTTTGAGTTTTTATTATATGTGGTGATTAAAATTGATTAATGTATTTATTTACTTTTCCTACACTCTATGGATTGATGTGATGGGCGATTAGATTACCATTAGGTTAAGAGCGATCTGGATGCTCACTGAATTTTTTGTAGGTGGTCGCACTCACGTAGGGTAATAAAGGGGGTTAAATGAATTATAAATGTAAATGCTACAGGTGCTTCAGTTGCTTAGCCCCTGAATAAAAAGAGTGTGGCCAAGTGTGTTTACTTTTCTATATATATATATAACTACTTGGGATGTATTTTAATATTCAAATACTTAGGATAACCCTACAAGAGAGTCTAGAATTTTCATTTTAATATTTATATAATATGTTTGAGTATTGAGTTGTGAAAGTAGCACTTTGAGTTTGGGATACATAGATCCAAAGATTGGATTCCAAAGAGGAAAGGATACTCCATCGGGGGATAGTCCTTATCCATTTGGAACTCCAAATTTGAATCACTTTACTACCCAAAGTGGAAAAAGTAACCTTCCCCTTATAGGAAGAGTTCTCTTTCCATTTGGGTATCCAGCTACAAAGAATCCAAGGAGCTCAAGGAGGAGAAGACCGAGGAGTTGAAGACAAAGAATATCCCACTCAAAGTCACTTGCGACTGTATTAGGATCAAAATCTGGGTTGTTGTCAGTGGTGCCCGGCCACTTTTAATTTCTGTAAATCTGGGTTGTAATAAGCAAGGTAATTTGCCTATGAACATTTTCTTAATTAATTTGATTATTTAATGAGTTTTGGTTTGATTTGATTTTGCATAAGGTTTCCTGCTTTTCTTAGTTTTTTTTGCATTTGCATGTCACTTTAATTTTAGTCTAGATACGCGGAGGCTCGTGAGGGTACGAAAAAATTCTTTTACTTAAACTCTAATAAATATTTTAAGATAACATAGAAACTCTAACGCTCTTAAGAAGTAAGCTCGGGGCCACCGGGAGTTCTCATTTCATAATTACTGCATTATTCATTCCATTTGTTAGGCACCTTCTCGCCTGCGGGTTCTGGCAGACCACCTGGCCTATGAGGGTGCAGATCTATCAAGGGGAGTCTGTGCACTCTAGGAAAAAATTTATTTTTATGCCTTTTTAAAACTACTTCGTTCCATTTTAAGCATTTAATCGAGTTGATCAACATGCATTGCATTAGAAATCAATTAAAAAGTGTGTCTAAAATTTTAATTGCATTTGCTTTAACATTTTCACTCAACATAAGTCAAAGGGCCACTTAGGACAATCTCTAGATGTCTCTCCACTCTCAAAAACTTTAATAAAAATATCCTACCACTCTTGCATCAAAAGATCGGACTCATGGATTTTAATCTCCTAGGTGGTTAGCTGGCTCCCCAATCCAGGCCGGGGTAAGTCCAGGTTTTGTATTGCATTAGTTAGGTTCGGACTACTATCTTTTAGTGTCTAAATTTAGATTTAGGATACGGGGTAGATTTCTTTCTGAATCGTAAGACCCCAACCTCCGAGAATATAATCCCAAATTTCTAATAAAATACTCAACTCAAACTAATTCTTCTTTCAATCCAAAATTTAAAGCCCAACACTTAGCCTAGGTCGGGGCACTTCTGAACTATTTTTAGAATCCCAAAGTGCCTCCTACCCCTCTTCCTTCGACTCCAAAAATAACTACTCAAAATTCGATCTAATCCCTATTCAAAATCCAAACTCACCTCCTTGGTATCACTCCTAGAAAATCTCTAAATAAAATTTTTGCCGTTATTTTAATCGAGAGTTTTCGTAGGAGACTCCGATCTCCAGCGATGTAATTAACTACAAGGGCTTGCGCTCGTAGGAGATTTAGAACCCACATCTAATTTTTCAAAATTGATTTTCAAAACTCAATTAGTCCTCTTTGGGAAAGTTAAATTACTAACAATCATTATCGTTATGTTTGAATGATTGTAGACAAATGATATCTTCTCCCTTCAAGGAGATATATCTTTTGTTAAAATGAAATCGAATATAAAATTAATGATCATTCCTCTTGATTATCCTAGCTTGATATTTGACTGAAGTTTATTTTGACCCTTCAGGGGCCATATAAAGTACTCTCTTAAATTCGATTATGATATTAGAGATGGGATTTGTAATTCTAAATCTAAACCCCATTCTAAAATTTTATTTCCACCCCCCGAGGTGGTATAATATTTTTGATGGGATGTTTGATTTTAGAATTAAATTTTAATGTCAATTTTAAATTTCCCAATGAAAACTAAATTTTTCAAAACCCGCTCTCCAACACCAAACAGAAGTATTATTGGACTGGACAAGTGGTCAAGTTCCTTCTCTATTGATGATATAAAGGGGTTCACCTCGCCAATTTGGGCCTAATTCCATGGCTTCCTTTGATGTATTGGGATCCTTCCAATATTGCATGTATGGCTGCTATTATTGGTGAGCCTCTTTGGACAGATGAGTAACCATCCCCTTGGGGTCAGAGTTCTTACGTTAGAGTCTTTGTACGCATTGATTTGACATAGAAACTCTCCCCGGGATTTTGGATTAAGGGTCTAAATGGCAAATTTTTTCAAAGAGTTGAGTACGAGAGCCTTTCTCATTTATATTTTCATTGTGGATTTATTGGCCATAAAGTGGAGTCCTGCCCTCATAAGGCTAAGCTGTAGCCTGATAGCCATATTGATAGCACTCCTCCATTTACAGTTATGGAATTATAGAATAATGACATTCCTGTGTCTACTCAGTAGCCTTCTAATGTGGGCCAATTGGGAACTTGAAACATCGTCACTAGAAGGAGAAAGCTTAAACAAAAAGCCCAACTTCCCGCTTCTCCTTCTAGAGGACATGTACATGACAAGAGGTGCCCCATTTCAATGTCCAGTGTGTCCATCCCAAAGCCCATTGTCTTCACTGCTCAGAATTGTCAATAGAGGGATATCTCCAATAAAAGCTTGAATCTCTCTAAGCAAAGGCCTCGTCTATCTTATGGTCTCTTACAAAAAGAACTATAGTAGTTGGGGCCTATTATGACTGCCTCAAGAAAGAGGAAAAAAGAAAATGAGAAATTCTTGGGTGGGGATTTAGTCCCCTTAATTGACCAAGGTTGAGGTCTTCTTGTGTGTTTGTACTAGCTATCACAATTAAATGAGCTCGTTGTTGGGCCATGTCTGGAGTGAACTTTTATTTGTTTTGTTGGTGCCTCTACAAGACCATGGGGGACCTCATATTATTAGTTGAGGGGTTTTTCTTTTCTTTGATCTTTTCCTTTTTGTTGTTCCTTGTTTGGCAGTTTTTGTCTGGTAGCTTTTCCCACCCTTTATTTTTTTTGTTGGGGAGGCATATAGTTGGTTTCTTTTGCCAGTTTTTACTCTCTTATACCCTTTTGGTCTTAATTAAATTCAAAAAATTTGCTAAAAAAAATCTAGTGTTCAAAACTAACCCAAAATCCCTTGGTCCAAAACCTATTTTTAGTGAATTTTTAATCACCTTGAAACCCAAACAAATGATTTTGGATTCATGATCAATCACTTTCATATTGATTAGAAATGTCCCTAGGGTTAACCACATCAGTTTGGGAGCATTCCAATTCCTCTAACTCCTTAAACTTATAGCATTCCCAAGACTGTAAAACCATCAAATATTTATAGCCTTTGCCACTAAACATGTCATATTTTGGAATTTGACCTTGAAAGCTTCCCCAAATTCATTGAGCATGATCATGGTCATTAGCATGATGCATCGAACCAATATTGAACCCTTGGTGGACCTTGGTTGACCATAAAGCCACCTAAATCTTAATCTCCAAAACCTTCTAAAATTAAATTTTCCTTAAACTTCGACAATGCTCAGTCAAACCAAATCCTAAAATTGCTTCCAACATACCCCAAATATGATTTGGAATGCATTAAAACTAAACCAAAACCCTATCCAAGCATGGTTGACTAAAAGCCTTAAGCACTAAACATTCATTTCATGCATCTAAGCTTCAGAATTACATAAAACCTAATCCAACATGTCCAAAATATCATTGGGAATGAGTTGGACCCAAACCCAACCCATGGTTAACCCTAGTTGACCAAGTCAACCTAGGTTGATCGAAAATCCTCTTAAACCCAAAACTTGCATTTCATGCATGGAGATCTCACCAAACTATGGGACTACCTCTAACAAACTCAAAATAACATTTAGAATGGGTTAGACCCAACCCCAACCCATTATAAATCCTGGTTAATCAAAAGGTCCCTTAAGTAACTAAATATGCATTTCAAACTGATAGACCCTGAAAGTCAGAGATTCGCAAAGAGGGGGGGGGGGGGGGGGGTGAATTGGTATTTTAAAAATTTAAACCTAAACAGGTGTTCTATTTTTTTTGTTTTTAAAATAACAATTTAATAAGAAGAATGCGGAAGCTAGTAGTTCATTCACAACAACGATATTGGTGACACAATTGCAAATTTCACAATAAACAATCTAAATCAAACTTTTCACCAAATAATTAAAAGCTGTAAATAAAATGCGTAAAAAATAAAGTGCGATAAAAATAGAAAAAGCACACTAGAGATTTTTATAGTGGTTCGGTCACTTGACCTACATCCACTCCCCGGAGTCCTCCACTCCGAGATTTGCACTACTAAAAGTTGACTCTCCTTTTACTCACACAGCAAGGCGGAGAAGCCTTTATAAGACTCACTTTCACCTTCCCAAGTGTGGTGAAATACCAAACGCTATGTCACCCTCCTAGTGACCGCAGTGGACCTTCTCCTTTTTCTCTCTCCTAGAGACAGCAGAGTACCTTGACGATGTTGATCTTGAAGCCTCTCTTCCCTTGAGAACTTTCTGAAGACTCCCTAAAGCCATAAGAGGAGTAAAGCATGCAGCTAGCTTAGAGCCACCGTGTGATCCCCTCACACTCCTTCTCCCTCATGCTCAAGCTCACCTTCACCTTCCTCTCACAAGCCCTGGATCTCTCCAAAGAAAACTTCTCCCTCAAGACTTCCTTCCTCTCAATACCTCTCATAGCAAGAAGACAGACCAAAACCATTATATTGAAAAATTAAAAGTTCTTTTTAAATCAGGCTTCAGAAACCCTAAAAATTTCAACTTTTTCGTCTCTGTTCGTACAGTACGATATATAATCGTACAGTACGATCAGTTCAAATACAGCTTTGTCCAGTACGAGCACAGACGAATAGTTCTCAAATTTTATACATATCGTACTGTACGATATACATATCATACAGGATGATCATATTGTTTTCAACTGTTCGTACAGGATTATATGTGGGACAATCTTGGGATGAAAGAATTCGTCTCTGTTAGTCGTCCAACACTGCACTATTCGTACAGTACGATTAGTTCATTTCAGGCTATCATCACGTACGATATGAATAACATCCAGGACGAATAAAATAAAAAACCTTGGTTTTGTCTGGTACGATCGAAGGGACAAATGAAATCGTCTCTGCCTATCATACGGTATGATATAGTATCGTACAGTACGATCTACTTTAAATAAGAAACCAACATTTATTTTTTGATTATGGGAGATAATTTTGGTAAGTATTCAATTAATCGTACTGTACGATCTGGATAGTATAGTACGAATAGTTTAAAAAATCAAAATTATAAACTTACCAAACTTATTCTGGCGGCTAGGGTTTTTCAATTGAATCTCATCGTATAGTACAATTACCATCATACAGTACAATTAGATTACACAGCTAATCATCTGGAAAATAGCCATTAGCTTGAGTATTAATGATTAATCATACAGTATGATAATTTTTTTTAAAAAAAATTTAAACATGAAAACAAATCTCCCACTGTGTGTGTGCATGGTTGCTCCTTTCGCATACATGCTTTTGTGGCAGACTCAAGAAAATAAAAAAAATAAAGAAATTAAAAATTACAAGATTTTTAACACCCTATTCTACCCAGTTTGAGTCTACAGCAACCTTGAGCAGTGTGCATCTGACCTAAAATGCTAGTGCTCATATACAAGGATAAACATTTGTAATCTTAAGGAAGTCCATATGGATTTAGTAAGTATTAGTTATCACCATAAAAATTAAGTGCTCGGGATCCTGGATTTCAACAATCTCCCCCTTTTGATGGTGTCAAAAAAAATTTTCTGATGGCCACAATTGTTATGTCTTCCTTAGCTTCCCCTCAGAAGGATAACTTATTTTTAAAATAGGAGGAGAGAAAAAACAATTTTTGTGTTATTTTTTTATTATTATTATAACATACAGAATAAACATAACAAAAGAACGAGCAATAAATAATATAAACAGAAGAGTAAACATAAATAACTGGTAACATTAATAGTAAACACAGAATAATACAGAAACGTCTCTCCCTTTTGACAGCACCAAAAAGGGAAGTACAAACAAGCAACTACAAAGATAAGAAATTAGAAAAGAAAAATACAGTATAAGTAACTAAAATATTCAAAATTCGGGATCCTGATCTGGAGGTGGTGGTGGAGGTCGGGGAACTAGTTAAAAGTACTGATGGAGGGATGCTAACTGGTGATCGATGGAGGTGAAGCGCTCCCCAAACCATTTCCTATCACTTTCATGTTCTTGATGTTGTTGAGCAATGTGGGAATCCAGCCTAGTCTCCAATCGATCAAGGCATTGAATGATGTCATCGTGAGGGTAGGCAGGATGGGCAGGTCCAGGTGGGTGTATTGGTGGTGGTGGAGGTGCGTCGGCAGGAGCAGCAGCCTCTTCTTCATCAAATTGGGGATCGGCTTGAGCGGCCCCTCGATGGAATAAGATACAAAAAGAGGCATCTGAATAGAAGATAGGGAGATGATCTGGAGGTAGAGAATAATGAAGTTGATACTTAACATCTAGGATGTAGTCGACGACATGTCCTAAAGAAAGGTTTAGTTTTCGACGGGCACCTGGATATCGGAACGCAGACAGGGTATGGATATAATCAAAAATCATTTGGGCTTCATTGAATTTGGTTCCAGACATTATTAGGTAAGTGACCACAGACATTAGTGGAATAATATGGATGCGGTCTCCAGCTTTGGGTATGATGGACGTACGAAGAACATGCTGGATAACTCATGTATTTTAATTTAGGGTTTGGACAAGGGGCAGGTGTTGATTGGATGGGACACCTCTAAGGGTCATGTTAACTGAGGTCCAATCATAATCATGTGAGATCATAGATTGGGGATGAGGGCCTTCAGTGGATAGCCCAATGTGTGCAGCTATGTCGTTGACAGTGATAACGATATGTTGTTTACATATATAGGAAGTAAAAGTGGTGTTCTCTAGGTCGACTTTTAGATTTGTAAGAAATTCAAAAAGTAGTTCTGAGTGGAAGGGAAATGCTAGAGTTAACATAAATTGAAGAGTGGTGGAGGAGAAAAGGTTCATCACCTCGAAGTTCAAAGCGGCTTGATTCAACATTCAAGATGGGGTGATTTTGGCTTCTTTAAATTTATTGTATGTTTTCTCGTCGGTAGCGGAGAGAAAGCGGTCGTCGAACTGCTGAGAGGAGGAAAAGCTCCCCACGATCATTCAACCACGCTTGCTTGCACCAGACAAATTGGAGGAAGTGGATGGAGAAAGTGAGGAATTAGAAGAGGAATAAGTGATCTTAACCAAAGAATGCCTCCAATTTATAGAATTTTGGAAGTATCGTACTGTACGATTGAGGATCATATAGTATGATAGGTGTAATTATTTCATCTGGATGACTGTTCAGAAAAAGAGAGTCTAATCGTATAGTACAATCCAAATCGTACTTGATGAATGTGAGTGAGAGTCATTCGTCCCGAGAAGTCGTTTGAATGACTTTTGACAAAATAAATCGTACAGTACGAACAGGTGTTCGTACATAACGAATGGCAATAATTTTCATACCGGCCGAATTTAAATTTGTCCCAATCCATATTGACACGTGGCTAATACCGTACGAGGTGGTGTTCGTACAGTACGATGTCCAATAATGTGTATCATACAGTACGAGTGATGAGTCATATAGTACGATATGTGCAAGACAGTAGAGATCTGGACCGTGGATGGAGTGGACGACTGAGATTTGAGTGATTTTGGGATAATCGTATAGTAAGATATTTGATCGTACAGTACGATGTGCCCAGAAATTAAAGTTTTAGGCATCAACAAGGTGAATGTGAGAGGATCAGGAAAGTCCCTTTTTTTATTTTAATTAAACAAAACGAACACACAAACACACATTTTTTTTTTAAATTTTTTTAATTTTTAATTATTTTAAGCTTGAATGTCTATGACACCTAATTTTGTTCTCAGAGTCCTAAAGGTGTCATAAGCTAATGGTTTTGTAAAAATGTCAACCAATTGATCTCCAGTCGCAATGTGGTGCAGTTTAATATCTCCTTTGGCTACATGATCTCTTATGAAGTGATGTCTAATATCTATATGCTTTGTTCGTGAGTGCTGAATTAGATTTTTGGATATGCAAATTGCACTAGTGTTATCACACATTATCGGGATGGTTCCTACAAGTAGTCCAAGATCTAAAAGTTATTGTTTTAACCAAAGGACTTGTGCAACACAGCTACCTACTGCTATTTATTCTGCTTTAACTATCGAGAGGGCTACCAAATTCTATTTTCTACTGGACCAAGACACTAATGATTGTCCAATGAATTGACAGGTACCAGAGGTGCTTTTTCTATCTACCCTACATCCTGCAAAATTCAAATCTGAATACCCTAAGATTTTAAATGTAGTGCTGTGTCTAGGATACCAAATTCCTAAGTTTGGGGTGTTTAGTAGATATCTAAGAATTCTTTTGACAGCAGTCATGTGTGATTCTTTTGGATTTGCTTGAAATCGAGCACAAAGATAAACACTAAACATTATATCTTGTCTACTGGTAGTTAAGTAGAGAAGTGACCCAATTATTCCCCTATACTTTTTCTGATCTACTGACTTCCCATTTGAATCTTTATCTAATTGAATATTAGAGCTCATGGGAGTGTTCATGGCTTTAGCATTTTCCATTTCATACTTTTTAAGAATGTCTTTGATGTACTTTGTTTGGCTAAGAAATATTCCACCTTCCATCTGTCTTACACTAAATCCAAGGAAGTAATTAAGTTCTCCCATCATGCTCATTTCAAACTCATCACTCATTATTTTTAAAAATTCATCACATAAGATTTTCTCTGAAGATCCGAACAGGATGTCATCTACATAGATCTGAACAATGAGTATCTCATCTCCTACCTTTTTCAAGAATAAGGTGGTGTCCACACTACCCTTAATAAAACCTCTATCTAGTAGGAATGTACTAAGTCTTTCATACCAGGCTCTTGGTGCTTGCTTTAGTCCACATAATGCCTTTTTCAACTTAAACACATGATTTAGAAATTGTGAGTTTTCAAATCCTGGGGGTTGTTCAACATAGACATCCTCTTTGATTACCCCATTTAGGAAAGCACTCTTTACATCCATTTGATATAATTTTAAACCCTTGAAGCAAGCAAAAGCTAAGAGTACTCTAATGGCTTCTAGTCTGGCCACGGGTGCAAAGGTTTCTTCAAAGTCTATTCCTTCAATTTGGTTGTAACCCTTTGCTACTAATCTAGCCTTATTTCTCACTACAATGCCAGAGTCATTCATCTTATTTTTAAAGACCAACTTAGTTCCAACCACGCTTTGTTCTTTAGGTCTTTTGACTAATTCTCATACATCATTCCTAATGAATTGGTTCAACTCTTCTTGTATTGCTAGGATCTAGAATTCATCTCCTAAGGCTTGATCTATATTTGTGGGTTCAATCATAGATATAAATGCAGAATTACTAACCTCTTTTCTAAGTCCATGCCTAGTTTTTACACCTTCTGATGGGTCTCCTAAGATCAGTTCTTTAGGACGACTAGAAGAATATTTCCAATCTCTAGGAAGATGTTCCTGAGGTTCCGCTCTAGCCTCTATGGCAATGGTTTCTACTCCCCGTATAATCTCAACTTCTTCTTCTTCATGATTAGATTCAGAGGTCTTATTGGATTCATCAAATACCATATGGGTAGACTCTTCTACTACTAGGGTCCTCTTAGTAAAGATTCTATAGGATTTGCCTACAGATGAGTAGCCTAGGAAAACCCCTTCATCAGATTTAGGATCAAACTTTCCTAAGGGTGACTTACCTTTGATTAAGATGAAACATTTGCAACCAAAAACGTGTAAGTGGGAAAGATTGGGTGTCCTACCCTTAAGCAACTCATAGGGTGTCTTATTAAGTTTGGATCTAACATTTATCCTATTTAGAACATAGCACGCAGTATTCACTGCTTCTGCCCAGAAATATCTAGGAAGAGTATATTCAGCTAACATAGCCCTAGCAGCTTCAACTAAAGTTCTATTCTTTCTTTCTGCTATTTCATTTTGCTGAGGAGTTCTAGGGGCAGAGAAATTATGTTCTATTCTAATCTCTTTACAAAATGATTCAAACTTATCATTCTCAAATTCTCCACCGTGATCACTATGAACTGTCTTAATTTCACATCCTAATTTTCTTTGAATCTAAGTGGAGAAAGTTCTAAACTCTTCAAATGACTCACTCTTATGTGCTAAAAATTTCACCCAAGTAAACCTAGAGAAGTCATTCACTATTACAAATCCATAAGATTTTCCTCCTAGGATAGCGGTACTAATAGGTCCAAATAGGTCCATGTGTAGAATTTTTAGAGGCCTAGTGGTGCTGATATCCTTAATTGAATGAAATGATGATTTCACCTATTTTCTTGGTTGGCAGGCATCACATAGATGGTCCTTGGTAAAGTCTAACTTAGGTATGCCTCTAACTAAGTCTTTCTGAGTGATGTTCCTAAGTGTTTTCATACTAGCATGGCATAGTCTCCTATGCCATAGCCAAGAGTCATCAGCTATTATTTTCAGACACAAAGAGTTTGAGTTTTCAATGCAGTTTAAATCTAATATGTAGACATTATTTATGCATTTTCCTTCTAACACAAGTGTACCATTTAAGCTAATCATGCATTTGTTAGACAGAAACTTAATGTCAAAGCCCTTGTTACATAATTGACTAATACTTAAAAGGTTATGCTTTAAACCATCAACTAACAACACATTTTCAATTATCAAATTCTTAGAGTTTTTAATAATACCTGATCCCACCACTTTTCTGGTGGTATTGTCTCCCAGAGTTACCTTACCTCCTGACCCGGCCTCCAGTGTCACGAACTGCTTCATGTCTCCAGTCATGTGTCTCGAGCAGCCACTGTCCAGGTACCACATGCTCTCACTAAGTCTTTTGTGAGAGCATCCCTACAATTTCAATCACAGGTTAGTTTTGGGAACCCAAGTGAGTTTGGGTTCCACCTCATACTTATATGGATGAAATGTATGCATGTTATGCTGTGATGAATGCAGCTTAGGTCTCCACACTAGTTGTGTCCTATGGTGAATTATGCACGTGCGGGCTATGTGACCTAGCATGCCACAAGAATAACACCTAACACCGGGAAATGGGTTCACTAATCTACGGGGGTGGTAGTACTTATTCCTGGGTTTGGATGATGCATGCCGTGCAGATTTTGAATGAGATGGTTCATATGGAGGAGGCTGAAAAAACTTAACAACCGTGGGAGGTGTTTTATTATTTTCAAATGCATGAAGTTTTTTCTTTAAAAATTTATTCTTTTGGTTAAGGCTTATATATTCAAATCTCAATGCATGCTTACTTCTATCTAGTTCCTCTGCAAGTTCTTCTAGTTCCTTAAATGCATTCTCTAATTCAACATGTGATGATTTCAAGGTATCAAGTGCAGTGATTAACTCAATATGCTTCTTGTTTAATGCATCAAATTCATCAAGCAGAGATATATGATCTTTATCCAGGTCAGAAAAAATCCTTAACTACACTAGCATGCTCATTTTGTAAAGTACTAAACTCAGTGTTAAGATTAACATGCTTTTTCTTTAACTTTCTATACGAATCATGAATTTTTTTAGAAATAATCAATAGCTCATCATAAGAAAATTGACATACCTCATCTTGATCTGATTGATCAAGATTATCATTAGCCATAAGACATAAGTTTGTTACCTCCTCCTCTACTTCTTCTTCTGATGATTCTGAGGCAGAGTCGGCCCAAAATGCTTTTTGTGTCTTAGACTTGCCCTTTATGAACTTTGGCCTTTCCTCGCCCTTTTCTTTGGATTATTTGGTCTTAACGTTGGGGCAATCAGCTCGAAGATGACCGAGTTTCCTGCACTCAAAGCAAATTGTGTCAGAAGCAACTTTAGTATTCTTTGAGCTTTTATCTTTATTCCAATTGATTTGATGACGGTGTTGCTTTCATTTCAAAAAATTCTTGAACTGACGAGTCATCAAGGCTATGTCGTCATCTTTCTCCGCTACAGAGCTGTCACTTTCAGAATTATTCGCTTTTAAGGCCACCATTTGCTCCTTCTTCTTTTTACCTGCATCACTTTGTCGTTGACTCACTCCTTGTTTGTAGGTAATGAGTGACCCAAGCAAGTTGTCAATTGAATAAATATTTAGATCTTTCGACTCAGTTATTACAGTAATTTTTGCATCATACGAACTAGGCAAGCATCGTAATATTTTGTTCACTTTCTCTGAGTTAGATAACTCTCTCCCTAAAGCATGCAAAGATGTCACTATCTGGGTGAATCTAGTGTACATTTCAGAGATAGTTTCACTAGGTTTCATGCGGAATAGTTCGTAATCATGTAGCAGTATGTTCAGCCTAGATTATTTGACCTCCCTAGTTCCATCGTATGTGATACATAGTTTGTCCCAAATTTCCTTACCAGTAGTATAGGTAGACACTCGCATATAATCTTCTAATTTTAATGCGTAAAAGAAATAATTTAAGCATTTAGCATTTAACTATGCAAATTCTCTATCCTCATTGCTCCATTCATTAAAAGCTAATTCAGTTTTAACTCCATTCAACATACGAAACGGTGCAGAATACCCTTCTTGAACCAACATCCACATGCGATAATCTAGAGACTGTAAAAAAAGTAGACTGAAAGTTTGATAGGGATGTTAAGCCCTAGTGAACTAGTCCTGAGGCTAACCAAGAGGGGGGGTGAATTGGTTATTTAAAAATTTTACGAGCAACAGGAAAATCTTTTCAATTCTTCGCATCGGAAACAACTAAACAAGAATGAAAAGATCAATCATAGATATTCACCCATGCAGTTAATATCGAAAAAGTAAAGTACTAGACAGAATCAGAAAAGCAAACCAGATTTTATAGTGGTTCGGTCAACTTGACCTACGTCCACTCCCCGGAGCCTCCCCTCCGGGTATTGCACTAAACAAAAGTGTCTCTCCTTTTGCTCTCACAACAAGGCGGAGAAGCTTGTACAAAACCTCCTTTCCACCACCAGGTAAGGCAGAGAACCTAACCTTCTTTTGCTTCCTCCTGAAGCAGGCAGAGAACCTTCGAACTCCTTTTGCTTCCACCTTAAGCGGGCAGAGAACCCTCAGACTCCTTTTACTTCCACCAGAAGCGGGCAGAGAACCCTGGATCTTCTTGCGAACGATCCTCCCACGACGAACACCAACTAGACGGAAGACGACGAGCGGAGAAGAAGATTCTGATCCTTTCTTGGAGCAACCTTAATGAATCCCTCACTAACTCCCCCTCACAAGATCCTCTCTCTCTCTCTAGGGTTTCTCTGGGAAGGAAAGTGACAAAAGATATTTTCTAAATAAAGAAAAAGATTTTTTATATGAGGGCTCAAAAACAGCCTAAAATCTCAACTGGTCGGCCAAAATCGTCCAAGACGATCGATAGATCGTCCTGTACGATCAGTTCAAAATCAGCTGATTCACCCTGGATGATTTAGCTCTTTTGGATGATCAGTTCAAAAAGTTGTTCATATCATCCCGTACGATCCTGCGATCGTCCGGGACGATTAGTGTAAATCGGGGAATATCGTCCAGGAGACAGTTCGGGTCGTCCAGAGAAACTTGTGCTGGATGACTCAAAAATGACTTGATCGTCCAGGACGATAGGTATGTCGTCCTGTATGATTAGTTCAAAAAGTGTCCAAATCATCCTGAACACAGTTCTGGACGTACAGCTGAAATACACTAGACGATCATGATCGTCCGGGACGATCCTGCGATCGTCCAGGACGATATGATCGTATCAATCAAGTATTAATTGCTTTCCTTAATTATCTGATTAATTTAGGCATGATTATACTAGATCATCCAGGATGATACACGTATCATCCAGGACGATACATGTATCATCCAGGATGATCAGATCAAATATCTAAAAATAAGAACTTGCCTAACTTGATCTGGCGGCTAGAAATTTCTGATTTGAGCCTATCGTCCCGTACGATCTAAGGATCGTCTAGGGCGATCTGCCTAATCAGATACAGTTAACTTGGTCGCCCTAATTAAGGTTTCTATTTTTACTGGATCGTTCAGGACGATGTGAATATCGTCCAGGACGATCTGAATAAAAAAATGAATAGAAACTCTAATTCACTCAAGCTCTCCCCCTGAGTGTGTGTGTGTAAGGTTACTTAGCTAAGGGATCAGTTACATTACAATTGACTCAAGAAAAAGAAAAATATTATATTGGACACACTTGGATTCGATCTTGAGTTCGCTTGAGTTATTCGTGATCTGTTGTGCCTAAAACGAGTTAGCCAAGCAAAAATATAATAGAAACATGTTTGTCATCACTAAAATCAGATTTGCAATAATCTTCCCCTTTTTGATGATGGCAAACCAATGTTCAGTAGTTTAAAAATACAAGAATTAGGAGATCAAAATTTATTTTTTTTTTCATTGAACAATCAAAGTAGTACACACACAAGTATAAAACATAACAGGAATAAAGCTACTACCATTGAAACAAAACAGGAACAAAAACTAGTACTGACTCCCCCTTTTGACATCACAAAAAGGAGGGGGGGTAAACAAAACCAACAGAACCAATCTGTATAAAACAAAGTAGTGTAAATAAAACAGAAAAATAGCAACTATGGCCTTGATTTGAGATCCAAAAACAAATAAGAAGACGACTGTGTTGCAAATCTGGTTTTGATGATGACAAACATGTTTCCAGTGTGTTTTGCTTGGCTAATCTGTTTCAGGCACAAAAGACCGCGAGCCACTCAAGCCAACTCAAGATCGGGTCCAAGTGTGTCAAATGTATGATTTTTCCTTTTATTGAGTCAATTGTAATGTAACTGATCCCCTAGCAAAGTAACCTTGCACACACACACTCAGGGGCAGAGATTGAGTGAGTTAGAGTTTCTGTTCAATTTTTGTTCAGATCGTCCTGGACGATAGTCGCATCGTCCTGGACGATCCAGTTAAAATAGAAACCCTAATTAGGGCGACTAAGTTAAGAGGGTCTGATTAAGTAGATCGTCCTGGATGATCTTTGGATCGTACGGGACGATATGCTTAAACCAGAAATTCCCAGCCGCCAGATTAAGTTAGGCAAGTTTTATTTTAAGTATTTTGGTCTGATCATCCCGGACGATATGTGTATCGTCCTGGACGATTCACTACAATCATGCCTAAATTAGTCTGGTAATTAAGGAAAGCAATTAATGTTTAATTGATACGATCACATCGTCCTGGACGATCGCAGGATCGTCCCGGACGATCGTGATCGTCTTGTGCATTTCAACTGTACGACCAGAACTGTGTTCAGGATGATTTTGGGCCTTTTTGAACTAATCATACAGGACGATGTCCCAATCGTCCTGGACGATCAAGTCATTTTTTGGTCATCCAGCACAGATTTCTCTGGATGACCCGAACTGTCTTCTGGACGATTTTCCTCAATTTGCACTAATCGTCCCGGACGATCGCCGTATCATACGGGACGATATGAACAACTTTTTCTACTGATCGTCCAGAAGAGCCTAATCGTTCAGACTAAATCAGCTGAATTTGAACTGATCGTACAGGACGATCTACCGATCGTCCTGGACGATCTTGGCCGACCAGTTGAGATTTAGGGCAAATTTTAAGCCCTCCTTTAAAAGAACTTTTTCCAATTTTTGGAAAAATCTTTTGCTACCTTCCTTCCCTGAGAAACCCTAGAGAGAAGAGAGAGTTGGGAGAGAGAGAAGAGATCTTGTGAGGGGGAGTTAGTGAGGGATTCACTAAGGTTGCTCCAAGCACGGATCAGAATCGTCTTCTCCGCTCGTCGTCTATCGTCTAGTCGGTGTTCTTCGTGGGAGGATCATTTGCAAGAAGATCCAGGGTTCTCTGCCCGCTTCAGGTGGAAGCAAAAGGAGTTCGAAGGTTCTCTGCCTGCTTCAGGAGGAAGCGAAAGGAGGTCAGGTTCTCTGCCTCACCGTGTGGTAAAAAGGAGGTGTTTTGTACAGGCTTCTCCGCCTTGCTGTGGGAGCAAAAGGAGAGACACTTTTATTTAGTGCAATACCCGGAGGGGAGGCTCCGGGGAGTGGACGTAGGTCAAGTTGACCGAACCACTATAAAATCTGGTTTGCTTTTCTGATTAAGTTTTGCACTTTACTTTTCAATATAAACTGCTTGGGTGAATCTCTTTGGCTGATCTTTTCGTTCTTGTTTACTTATTTCCGCTGCTAAGTGTCGAAAAGATTGTTGTTGTTATCGTGAAATTTTTAAATAACCAATTCACCCCCCTCTTGGTTAGCCTCGGGACTAGTTCACTAGGGCTTAACATCCCTTTCGAACTTTCAAGTGGTATCAGAGCGGGATTCAAAATTTAGGTTTAAAAACTTTTGAATTTGATCCATGGCTAATTGTAATAATCGTAATACTGCTGAAGGTTATTCTATTACCAGACCACCGTTGTTTGACAATATTCCTTTTGATTTTTGGAAAACACGCATGTCTACTTTTCTGCAATCTATTGATTATTGCATGTGGATGTTAGTTAAGGACGGATACGAACCACCTTTTCGAATGGTTAACAATGTGAAAACTGAATTGCCGTTTGCTGATTGGACGTTTGATGATCGTGATTTAGCACAGTTGAATGCAAAATATTTGAACTGTTTCTTTTATGCTTTAAAATCTGAAGACTATATGCGTGTTTCTACTTGTACAATGGGAAAGGAAATCTGGGATAGGTTATGTATAACATACGAAGGTACAACTGAAGTCAAACAATCTAGGTTAAACATCTTGTTACATGATTACAAACTTTTTCGCATGAAACCTAGTGAGACTATTTCAGAAATGTACACAAGGTTCACTCAGATTGTTACCTCGTTGTATGCTTTAGGTAGAGAACTTACCAACTACGAAAGAGTGAACAAGATTCTTAGATGTTTGCCTGCTTCTTACGATGCTAAGATTACTGCTATTACTGAATCCAAAGATTTAAATACTTACTCTATTGACAGCTTACTTGGATCACTCATTACTTACGAGCAAGGGGTGAACCAAAGGCAACTTGATGCAGGTGAACGCAAGAAAGAGAAGACAGTGGCACTAAAGGCCAAAGATTCAGATGCTAGCACTTCCGGGTCTGATAGCGATGATGTTGCCTTAATCACAAGGCAATTCAAAAGCTTTCTAAGGAAGAAACATAAGAATTATCAGAAGTGGAACAAGGGTAAGTTCAATAAAAACTTTAAGGGTTCATCTGAATCGGTTTGTTTTGAATGCAGGAAGCCTGGACACATTAAGGCTGATTGTCCAACACTTAAATCTCACCCAAGCAGGGAGAAGAGTGAGGAGAAACCAAAGTTCAGAAAGGATAAGAAGCGGATTCAGAAGGCGTTCTGGGCAGACTCTGCATCCGACTCTTTTGAGACTGAAGCTGAAGAGGAAGAAACAAACTTGTGTCTGATGGCGGATGATCACCCTGGTCAGTCGGACCAGGAAGAGGTATGTGAGCTTACTTACGATCAGTTATTTGAAGTTTCTGAAAAGATTCATACATCGTATAGGAAGCTTAAAAAAACCCATGCTAGTTTGAAATTAGATTATTTGACTTTACAAAAAGAGCATGATTCTGTAGTTAAAGATCATTCCACACTTGATTCCAATCACATGTCTCTGCTTGATGAGTTTGATGAATTGAAAAAAATATTCTGATTTAGTTTCTAAGCATGATTCTTTGAAAACCACGCATGTTGATTTAGAAAAAGCTTTTAAAGAGTTAGATACAATGGCATGTGAAGTAGAAAGTAACAATGGCGCTTTAAAATTTGAAATTACAAGTTTAAAGAAAGAGAATGAGTTTTTGGAAGTAAAAATCAGTGCTTTTGAAAAGAATAAAATGCCACCTACCTTTGAACGGTTTTATGCACCGCCACCTTTTAAAAATTCTGTTGCAAGTTCATCAAAGCATGTTTCATACACTACTAGGAAGAGGCACTATCACTCACGATGTTTAGTTAATCCTTTTCCTTGTGTTAGATGTTTTTCATGTGGCATGTTAGGACACATATCACACACTTGTACTATTCACCGTAGTACACATTGGGTGTGGAGACCCAAACTGCCTGTTTCACAGCACAGCACGCATGCATCGCATTCTTCTTTTCATAAGAAGGAACCCAAACCTGTTTGGGTTCCTAAGACTGATATTTGATAATTTTATAGGTGTGCTCTCACACAAGACCTCGTGAGAGCATGTGGTACCTGGACAGCGGATGTTCTAGACATATGACTGGAGATGCAAATCAGTTCATTTCGCTGGAGGCCAGAGCTGGAGGCAAGGTTACACTTGGAGATAACACCACCAGGAAGGTGGTAGGCACAGGTATAATTGGTGATTCAAAGAATTTTGTGATTGATAATGTTTTGCTTGTAGATGGACTGAAACACAACTTGCTAAGCATTAGTCAACTCTGCGACAAGGTATACAGCATCAAATTCCTGCCCACTGGCTGCATTTTAAGCTTAAATGATGAAGTTGTTTTGCGGGGGCAAAGGATCAACAACGTCTACAAGCTGGATGTAAGTAGCATTAAATCTGATAATTCAATTTGCTTAAAAACTGCTGCTGATGAGTCTTGGTTATGGCATAGGAGATTGTGTCATGCCAGTATGAAAACCCTTAGGAGAGTCACCCAAAAGGACTTAGTTAGAGGTGTGCCCAAGCTTAAGTTCACTAAGGATCACCTGTGTGATGCCTGCCAGTTGGGGAAGCAAGTCCAGTCCTCTTTTCACCCAGTTAAGGACATTAGCACCTCTAGACCTTTAGAAGTTCTTCACATGGACCTCTTTGGACCCATTAGCACTGCCAGCTTAGGGGGGAGAGTCTATGGTTTTGTGATTGTTGATGATTATTCAAGGTTCACTTGGGTTAAGTTTTTGTCACACAAATCTGAGTCATTTGATGAGTTTAGATCTTTCTCTACTTGGATTCAGAAGAAGTTAGGATGTGAGATTATTACCATCCATAGTGATCACGGAGGGGAGTTTGAAAATGAAAGATTTGGAAGTTTTTGTGAGAATCATGGGATTAGTCACAATTTTTCAACTCCTAGGACCCCTCAGCAGAACGGGGTAGCTGAAAGGAAGAACAGGACCTTAGTGGAAGCCGCTAGAGCCATGCTTACCGAGTATTCACTTCCAAAATACTTTTGGGCTGAAGCGGTGAACACTGCCTGTTATGTGCTGAATAGGGTGAATGTGAGAGTCAAACTGAACAAGACACCTTATGAGATCATTAAGGGTAGAACACCAAATCTGTCCCACCTCCATGTCTTTGGCTGTAAGGTTTTCATTCTGAACAACGGGAAGTCACCCTTAGGAAAATTTGACCCCAAATCTGATGAAGGAGTGTTCTTAGGATATTCAAGTGTGGGGAAATCCTTTAGGGTGTTCAATAGGAGGACTTTGGTGGTGGAAGAAACAACCCATGTAGTGTTTGATGAATCTGATCCTAAGGATTCTAGATGTGAAGTAGAAGATGAAGAGATTATTGAGGTTACCCAAGGAGTTGGAAATACAAATTTGGAGGAAAGGGTAGAACCTCAAACCTAATTGCCTAGAAATTGGAGATATTCTTCGAGTCATCCTAAAGAACTGATCTTAGGAGACCCTTCTGAAGGTGTTAGGACTAGGCATGGACTTAGGATGGAAGTAAACCATTCTGTCTTTATCTCAATGACTGAACCCACCAACATCAATCAAGCCCTGTCGGATGAGTTTTGGATTTTAGCAATGCAGGAAGAATTGAATCAATTTATAAGGAATGATGTTTGGGAGTTAGTAGAAAGACCTAGAAACCAAAGTATTGTGGGAACCAAGTGGGTCTTTAAGAATAAGATGATTGATTCTGGTGTGGTGGTGAGAAATAAGGCAAGGTTGGTGGCTAAGAGGTATAATCAGATAGAAGGGATAGATTTTGAGGAAACTTTTGCCCCTGTAGCTAGATTGGAAGCCATTAGAGTGCTACTAGCCTTTGCCTGTTACAAGGGATTTAAGTTGTTTCAAATGGATGTCAAGAGTGCCTTTTTAAATGGGGTAATTAAAGAAGATGTTTTTGTAGAACAACCCCCAGGTTTTGAGAGTTCCCAATATCCAAGTCATGTCTATAAATTAAAAAAGGCCTTATATGGATTGAAACAGGCACCCAGAGCTTGGTATGAGAGGCTTAGCACATTCCTGTTAGAAAGAGAGTTTGTTAAGGGGAGCGTAGACACTACCCTTTTTCTGAGGAGAATAGGAGATGACTTACTCATTGTCCAGATCTATATTGATGATATAATTTTTGGATCTTCTGATAAATATTTATGTGATGAGTTTTCCAAAATAATGAGTAAGGAGTTTGAGATGAGTATGATGGGAGAATTATCCTACTTTTTGGGGTTTAGCATAAGGCAAACGGATGATGGAACTTTTCTCAATCAATCAAAATACACTAAGGACATTTTGAAAAAATATGAAATGGACAAAGCCAAGCCAATCAATACTCCCATGCCCTCCTCAGTTCAGTTAGATAAGGATTCAAATGGAAAATCTGTTGATCAGAAGAAGTATAGAGGGATAATAGGTTCACTGCTTTACCTGACTGCTAGCCGACCTGATATCATGTTTAGTGTCTGTCTTTGTGCTAGGTTTCAGGCTGATCCTAAAGAGTCCCACCTGACTGCTGTTAAGAGAATTCTTAGATATCTTTTAGGGACCCCAAATCTAGGAATTTGGTACCCTAGGCACAGCACCTCTTTTGAGATCATTGGATATTCTGACTCTGACTTTGCGGGGTGTAGGGTGGATAGGAAGAGTACCTCTGGGACTTGTCAATTCATAAGACAGTCGTTAGTCTCCTGGTCCAGTAAAAAATAGAACTCAGTTGCACTTTCCACTGCTGAAGCTGAGTACATTGCCTTAGGAAGTTGTGTGGCCCAAGTTCTTTGGTTGAAACAACAAGTCTTGGATTTAGGAGTACCCGTTGGCATAATTTCTGTTCTGTGTGATAATACCAGTGCCATCTGTATCTCTAAGAATCCAATCCAATATTCTAAGACCAAACACATTGACATTAGGCATCACTTCATTAGAGACCATGTTACAAAAGGGGACATTGAGCTACATCATGTAGCAACTGAAAATCAGCTGGCTGACATATTCACTAAACCACTGGCCTTTGACTCATTCAGCATTTTGAGAACCAGATTAGGAGTGATTGATATAAATGCTTGATTCAGATGACTGCTGATTTATGATCTTTCTGATTGGTATTCTGATTTCTGTTAGTTAGGTTTAGTTTTTTTTTATTTCTGATTTCTGTTAGTTAGTTTTTGCTTTGATTATTTACTTTCAGTTGATTTTATTTCTTCTGCTGATTTCTGTTTTAGCCTTACTGTTAGTTTGATTTGAGTATTTACTTTGATGTGATTTTCTACCTACTTGTATTCACTAGTTCATATCTTGCACTTACTATTTTTATGTTTTTCAAAATCTGATTACCGTTCATTATTTCTGAAAATCTGAATTTCTAACTATGAGTTTTTACCTTGTTTTGGTTTGGAAGCTGGTACGCAGTGATTGATTCCACTGAACCTGTTAAAGGGAAGAAATATTGATGATTATTTCTCTTCCTCTAACTCCTTTACTGGTGTATGGTTTCTTTCGAATAAAAATTCTTTTCAAAATTAAAATGTTAGTTTTTGAAATAGAGATTATTTTATCTTCCTACAGTAATCTGCCTCATATCAATAGTGTTTTTCAAAGTCTTGAGTCATTAGTTTGATTTTCTAAAACCAAGTGATTGTATTTATCATATGGTGTATGGCTTTTGTTTTGTGGATCATTCTTTCTTACCAAGGAGAGTCATCTCCTATGTCTGGAAGATAATCTCACAGCTGAGACTCTTTAATGATCATGAAAAGGAGAAAGCTTATAAAAGATGCGCAGTGCGCCAGATAATTTGAAAAAGAGGCATAAAATGAGCTCAAAACTGAAAAGATGCGAAATTGCCAAATTGGATACACAAAGTGTATCAAAAATCAAAAGATGTGCAAAGCGCCAACCAATTTGAAAAAGAGGCACAAAATGAGCCCAAACCAAGCTTTCTTCCCCTTCAGATTGTTAAATGTCCTAGAAAAATCTGTGCGCCATTTAATATTTTTAAAAGCTTGAGTCTGGAAAATCCTGATTTTTGATTTTTTACTTTGTAACACTATTATATTAGATATTTTTCTGGAACGAGGCTTGAAAGGATCTCTTTTCAAATCTAATGTCTTTTATTCTGAATCGGATTTCTGTCTTGAAAGAGGTTTGCATCGATAAGGTCCCTGGGGTCGGAGTTATGAAAGTTGATTATTTCCAACCTTTTCTGGATTTCAGCGCTGTCAATCGTCCTGTCATTGGTTTTTGAATCTAAAATCAAGAAAAAATTCTGATTTTCTTGCTTTTGTAGTTGTTCTATTTTATGTTTTATTTCAGTGTTCTGTTTTTCCCTCCTCCTTTTTGTGATGTCAAAAGGGGGAGTCAGTTGTAGTCGTGTCTGTTTCTGTTTTCTGAGTCATGTTGTCTGTATTGTTTGAGCTGTTAAATGAAAATTTAAAAAATGTTTGTTTTGTTTGATCTCCTAGTTTACTTTTATTTTCAGACTACTTTACAAATGTTTGCCATCATCAAAAAGGGGGAGATTGTTGCAAATCTGGTTTTGATGATGACAAACATATTTCCAGTGTGTTTTGCTTGGCTAATCTGTTTCAGGCACAAAAGACCGCGAGCCACTCAAGCCAACTCAAGATCGGGTCCAAGTGTGTCATGTATGATTTTTCCTTTTATTGAGTCAATTGTAATGTAACTGATCCCCTAGCTAAGTAACCTTGCACACACACACTCAGGGGGAGAGATTGAGTGAGTTAGAGTTTCTGTTCAATTTTTGTTCAGATCGTCCTGGACGATAGTCGCATCGTCCTGGACGATCCAGTTAAAACAGAAACCCTAATTAGGGCGACTAAGTTAAGAGAGTCTGATTAAGCAGATCGTCCTGGACGATATTTGGATCGTACGGGACGATATGCTCAAATCAGAAATTTCCAGCCGCCAGATTAAGTTAGGCAAGTTTTATTTTAAGTATTTTGGTCTGATTGTCCCGGACGATATGTGTATCGTCCTGGACAATTCACTACAATCATGCCTAAATTAGTCTGGTAATTAAGGAAAGCAATTAATGTTTAATTGATACGATCACATCGTCCTGGACGATCGCAGGATCGTCCCGGACGATCGTGATCGTCTTGTGCATTTCAACTGTACGACCCGAACTGTGTTTAGGATGATTTTGGGCCTTTTTGAACTAATCATACAGGACGATGTCCTAATCGTCCTGGACGATCAAGTCATTTTTTGGTCGTCCAGCACAGATTTCTCTGGACGACCCGAACTGTCTTCTGGACGATTTTCCTCAATTTGCACTAATCGTCCCGGACGATCGCCGTATCGTACGGGACGATATGAACAACTCTTTCTACTGATCGTCCAGAAGAGCCTAATCGTCCAGACTGAATCAGCTGAATTTGAAATGATCGTACAGGACGATCTACCGATCGTCCTGGACGATCTTGGCCGACCAGTTGAGATTTAGGGCAAATTTTAAGCCCTCCTTTAAAAGAACTTTTTTCAATTTTTGGAAAAATCTTTTGCTACCTTCCTTCCCTGAGAAACCCTAGAGAGAAGAGAGAGTTGGAAGAGAGAGAAGAGATCTTGTGAGGGGGAGTTAGTGAGGGATTCACTAAGGTTGCTCCAAGCACGGATCAGAGTCGTCTTCTCCGCTCGTCGTTTGTCGTCTAGTCGGTGTTCTTCGTGGGAGGATCATTTGCAAGAAGATCCGGGGTTCTCTGCCCGCTTCAGGTGGAAGTAAAAGGAGTTCAAAGGTTCTCTGCCTGCTTCAGGAGGAAGCGAAAGGAGGTCAGGTTCTCTGCCTCACCGTGTGGTGAAAAGGAGGTGTTTTGTACAGGCTTCTCCGCCTTGCTGTGGGAGCAAAAGGAGAGACACTTTTGTTTAGTGCAATACCCGGAGGGGAGGCTCCGGGGAGTGGACATAGGTCAAGTTGACCGAACCACTATAAAATCTGGTTTGCTTTTCTGATTCAGTTTTGCACTTTACTTTTCAATATAAACTGCTTGGGTGAATTTCTTTGGCTGATCTTTTCGTTCTTATTTACTTGTTTCCGCTGCTAAGTGTCGAAAAGATTGTTGTTGTTATCGTGAAATTTTTAAATAACCAATTCACCCCCCTCTTGGTTAGCCTCGGGACTAATTCACTAGGGCTTAACATCCCTTTCAAACTTTCAGACTGACAGCACTGAAATCTAGAAAAAGGTTGAAAATTTGACCTTCGTAACTCCCACCTCGGGCACCTTATCGATGCAAATCTTTTTAAAACAAAAATTCAATTCAGAAGAAAAGAAATTAGATTCGAAAAGAGATCCTTTCAAGCCTCGTTCCAGAAAAATATTTGATATAATAGTGTTACAAAGTAAAAAAAATTAGAAATCAGGATTTCCAAACTCAAGCTTTTGAACATATTAAGTGGCACACGAATTTTTTCTAAGATATTTAAAAATCTGAAAGAGAAGAAAGCTTAGGTTGGGCTCATTTTGTGCCTCTTTTTCAATTTGTTTGGCGCACTGCGCATCTTTTGATTTTTGATACACTTTGTGTATTTGGCATTTTCGCATCTTTTCAGTTTTGGGCTCATTTTATGCCTCTTTTTCAATTTGGTTGGCGCACTGCGCATCTTTTGTAAGCTTGCTTCCTTTCATAATCGTTAAAGAATCTCAGCTGTAAAAATACCGTCCAAACTTAAGAGAAGGCAAAGAAACACATTCTTTACAGTAGGGAAGATAATTCACAAAATAAAAACCATAAGTCATATATGATAAGTGCAAGCACTTGATTAAGAAACCTAATACTGATTCAAACTTTGAAAACACTACCCATATGAGGTAGATTACTGTAGGAGGATAAAATAAATCTCTATTTTAAAAACTAACTTTTTAATTTTGAAAAAGATTTTTATCCAAAAGAGACAATACACCAGAAAAGGAGTTAGAGGAAGAGAAACAATCATTAATGTTTCTTCCCTTTAACAGATTCAGTGGAATCAATCACTGCTTACCAGCTTCCAAATAAAAACAAGATAAAACTCTTAGTCAGACATTCAGTTTAGCAGAAGTAGTGAGCAGTGATCTGACTTTGAAAAGTATAACACAGTAAGTGCAAGAGATGAACAGGTAGAAAAACAAAGCAAAGTAAATACTCAAATCAAACTACCAACAGGGCTAACACAGAAATCAGCAGAAGAAATAAGACCAACTGAAAGCAAATAATTAAATCAAAAACCAAAAAACTAACTAATAGAAAACAGAATAATAATCAGAATAATCAGAAATCAGTAATCATCAGAATCAAGCATTTATATCAATCACTCCTAATCTGGTTCTCAAAATGCTGAATGAGTCAAAGGCTAGTGGTTTAGTGAATATGTCTGCCAGCTGATTTTCAGTTGCTACATGATGTAGCTTAATGTCCCCTTTTGTAACATGGTCCCTAATGAAGTAATGCCTTATATCAATGTGTTTGGTCCTAGAATGTTGGATTGGACTCTTAGAGATGCAGATGGCACTAGTATTATCACACAGAATAGAAATTATGCCAACAGGTAAACCTAAATCCAAAACTTGTTACTTTAACCAAAGAACTTGGGCCACACAACTCCCTAAGGTAATGTACTCAGCTTCAGCAGTGAAAAGTACAACTGAGTTCTATTTTCTACTGGACCAGGAGACTAATGACTGTCCTATGAATTAACAAGTCCCAGAGGTGCTCTTTCTATCCACCCTACACCCCGCAAAGTCAGAATCAGAATATCCAATGATCTCAAAAGAGGTGCTGTGCCTAGGGTACCAGATTCCTAGGTTTGGGGTCCCTAAAAGATATCTAAGAATTCTCTTAGCAGCAGTTAGGTGGGACTCTTTAGGATCAGCCTGAAACTTAGCACAAAGACAGACACTAAACATGATATCAGGTCGGCTAGCAGTCAAGTAAAGCAGTGATCCTATTATTCCTCTATACTTCTTCTGATCAACAGATTTTCCACTTGAATCCTTATCTAACTGACCAGAGGAGCTCATGGGAGTATTGATTGGCTTGGCTTTGTCCATTTCATATTTCTTCAAAATGTCCTTAGTGTATTTAGATTGATTGAAAAAGGTTCTATCATCCGTTTGCCTTATACTAAACCCCAAAAATTAGGACAATTCTCCCATCATACTCATCTCAAACTCCTTACTCATTGTTTTAGAAAACTCATCACATAAATATTTATCAAAAGATCCAAAAATTATATCATCAACATAGATCTGGACAATGAGTAATTCATCCCCTAATCTCCTCAGAAAAAGGGTGGTGTCTACGCTCCCCTTAACAAACTCTCTTTCTAACAGGAATGTGCTAAGCCTCTCATACCAAGCTCTAGGTGCCTGTTTCAATCCATATAAGGCCTTTTTTTAATTTATAAACATGATTTGGATATTGGGAACTCTCAAAACCTGGGGGTTATTCTACAAAAACATTCTCTTTTATTACCCCATTCAAAAAGGCACTCTTGACATCTATTTGAAACAGCTTAAATCCCTTATAACAAGCAAAGGCTAGTAGCACTCTAATGGCTTCCAATCTAGCTACAGGGGAAAAAGTCTCCTCAAAATTAATCCCTTCTATCTGATTATACCCCTTAGCCACCAATTTTTGCCTTATTCCTAACCACCACGCCAGAATCATTCATCTTATTCTTAAAGACCCACTTGGTTCCCACAATACTTTGATTTCTAGGTCTTTCTACTAACTGCCAAATATCATTCCTTACAAATTGATTCAATTCTTCTTGCTTAGCTAAAATCCAAAACTCATATGAAAGGGCTTGATTGATGTTGGTGGGTTCAGTCATTGAGATAAAGGCAGAATAGTTTACTTCCTTCCTAAGTCCATGCCTAGTCCTAACACCTTCAGAAGGGTCTCCTAAGATCAGTTCTTTAGGATGACTCGAAGAATATCTCCAATCTCTAGGCAGTGTGGTTTGAGGTTCTACCCTTTCCTCCAGATTTGTATTTCCAACCCCTTGGGTAACCTCAACAATCTCTTCATCTTCTACTTCAGATCTAGACTCCTTAGGATCAGATTCTTCAAACACTACATGGGTTGTTTCTTCCACCACCAAAGTCCTCTTATTGAACACCCTAAAGGATTTTCCCACACTTGAAAATCCTAAGAACACTCCTTCATCAGATTTGGGGTCAAATTTTCCAAAGGGTGACTTCCCGTTGTTCAGAATGAAAATCTTACATCCAAAGACATGGAGGTGGGACAGATTTGGAGTTCTACCCTGAATGATCTCATAAGGTATCTTATTCAGTTTGACTCTCATATTCGCCCTATTCAGCACATAACAGACAGTGTTCACTGCTTCAGCCCAAAAGTATTTTGGAAGTGAATACTCGGCAAGCATGGCTCTAGCGGCTTCCACTAAGGTCCTATTTTTTCTTTCAGCTACCCCGTTCTGCTGAGGGGTCCTAGGAGCTGAAAAATTGTGACTAATCCCTTGCTCCTCACAAAAAATTCCAAATCTTTCATTTTCAAACTTCCCTCCGTGATCACTATGGATGGTAATAATCTCACATCCTAACTTCTTCTGAATCCAAGTAGATAAAGATCTAAACTAATCAAATGACTCAGATTTATGTGACAAAAATTTAACCCAAGTGAACCTCGAATAATCATCTACAATCACAAAACCATAGACTCTCCCCCCTAAGCTGGCAGTGCTAATGGGTCCAAAGAGGTCCATGTGAAGAACTTCTAAAGGTCTAGAGGTGCTAATGTCCTTGACAGAGTGAAAGGAGGACTGGACTTGCTTCCCTAACTGACAGGCATCACACAGGTGATCCTTAGTGAACTTAAGCTTGGGCACACCTCTAGCTAAGTCGTTTTGGGTAACTCTCCTAAGGGTTTTCATACTAGCATGACACAATCTCCTATGTCATAACCAAGACTCATCAGCAGCAGTTTTTAAGCAAATTGAATTTTCAAATTTAATGCAAAGTTGACTGATGCTCAGAAAGTTCTGTTTCAGTCCATCTATAAGCAAAATATTGTCAATCATAAAATTCTTTGAATCACCAATTATATCTGAGCCTACTACCTTCCTGGTGGTGTTATCTCCAAGTGTAACCTTGTCTCCAGCTCTGGCCTCCAGCGAAATGAACTGATTTGCATCTCCAGTCATATGTCTAGAACATCCGCTGTCCAGGTACCACATGCTCTCACGAGATCTTGTATGAGAGCACACCTACAAAATCATCAAATGTCAGTCTTAGGAACCCAAACAGGTTTGGGTTCCTTCTTATGAAAAGAAGAATGCAATGCATGTGTGCTGTGCTGTGAAACAGGCAGTTTGGGCCTCCACACCCAATGTGTACTACGGTGAACAGTGCAGGTGTGGGAAATGTGTCCTAACATGCCACATGAATAACATCTAACACCAGGAAAAGGATTAACTAAACATCGTGAGAGATAGTGCCTCTTCCTAGATGTATATGAAACATGCTTTGATGAACTTGCAACAGATTTTTCAAAAGGTGGCGGTGCATAAAACTGTTCAAAAGTAGGTGGTTTTTTGTTCTTTTCAAAAGCAGCAATTTTCACTTTCAAAAATTCATTTTCTTTATTTAAGCTTGCAATTTCAAACATTAAAGCTTCATTGCTACTTTCTACTTCACATGCCATTATATCTAATTCTTTAAACGCTCTTTCTAAATCAACATGCATGGTTTTCAAAGAATCATCCTCAGAAACTAAATCAGAATATTTTCTATTCAACTCATCGAATTCATCAAGCAAAGACATGTGATTTGAATCAACAGTGGAATGATCTTTAATTAAAACATCATGCTCTTTTTGCAAAGTCAAATAATCTAATTTCAAACTAGCATGAGTTTTCTTAAGCTTCCTATACGATGTATGAATTTTTTCAGAAACTTCAAATAACTGATCGTAAGTAAGCTCACATACCTCTTCCTGGTCAGACTGACCAGGGTGATCATCAGCCATCAAACACAAGTTTGTTTCCTCCTCTTCAGCTTCAGTCTCAGAAGAGTCGGATGCAGAGTCTGCCTAGAATGCCTTCTGAATCCGCTTCTTGTCCTTTCTGAACTTTAGTTTCTCCTCACCCTTCTCCTTACTTGGATGAGCTTTAAGTGTAGGACAATCAGCCTTAATGTGTCCGGGCTTCCTGCATTCAAAACATACAGTATCAGATGAACCCTTAAAATTTTTACTGGACTTACCCTTGTTCCTCTTCTGATAGTTCTTATGTTTCTTCCTTAGAAAGCTTTTGAATTGCCTAGTGATTAAGGCAACATCCTCGCTATCAGACCCAGAAGAACTAGAATCACTCTCGTTGGCCTTCAGTGCCACTATTTTCTCCTTCTTTCGTTCACCTGCATCAAGTTGCCTTTGGTTCACCCCTTGCTCGTAAGCAATGAGTGATCCAAGTAAGCTGTCAATAGAGTAAGTATTTAAATCTTTAGATTCAGTGATAGCAGTAATCTTAGCATCGTATGAAGAAGGCAAACATCTAAGAATTTTGTTCACTTTTCCGTAGTTTATAAGTTCTCTACCTAAAGCATGCAAAGAGGTAATGATTTGAGTGAACCTTGTGTACATTTCTGAAATCGTCTCACTAGGTTTCATGCGAAAAAGTTTGTAATCATGCAACAAGATGTTTAACCTAGACTATTTGACTTTAGTTGTACCTTCATATGTTATACACAATCTATCCCAAATTTCTTTACCCATTTTACAAGTAGAAACACACATATAGTCTTCAGATTTTAAAGCACAAAAGAAACAGTTCAAACATTTGGCATTTAACTGTGCTAAATCAAGATCATCAAAAGTCCAATCTGTAAATGGGAGTTCAGTTTTAATACCATTAACAATTCTATGTGGTGCTTCATAGCCATCCTTAACTAACATCCACATACGATAATCAATAGACTGAAGAAAAGTAGACATGCATGTTTTCCAAAAATTAAAATGAATGTTATCAAACAACGGAGGTCTTGTTTTCAGCAGTATTACGATTGTTATTGTTAGCCATGGATCAAATTCAAAAGTTTTTAAACTTAAATTTTGAATCCCTCTCTGATACCACTTGAAAGTTTGATATGGATGTTAAGCCCTAGTGAACTAGTCCCGAGGCTAACCAAGAGGGGGGGTGAATTGGTTATTTAAAAATTTTACGAGCAACAGGAAAATCTTTTCGATTCTTAGCAGCGGAAACAACTAAACAAGAATGAAAAGATCAATCACAGATATTCACCCACGCAGTTAATATCGGAAAAGTAAAGTACTAAACAGAATCAAAAAAGAAAACCAGATTTTATAATGATTCGGTCAACTTGACCTACGTCCACTCCCCGGAGCCTCCCCTCCGGGTATTGTACTAAATAAAAGTGTCTCTCCTTTTGCTCTCACAACAAGGCAGAGAAGCCTGTACAAAACCTCCTTTCCACCACCAGGTGAGGTAGAGAACCTAACCTCCTTTTGCTTCCTCCTGAAGCAGGCAGAGAACCTTTGAACTCCTTTTTCTTCCACCTAAAGCGGGCAGAGAACCCTCAGACTCCTTATGCTTCCACCTGAAGTGGGCAGAGAACCCTAGATCTTCTTGCGAACGATCCTCCCACGATGAACCCCAACTAGATGGAAGACAACGAGCGGAGAAGACGATTCTGATCCTTGCTTGGAGCAACCTTAGTGAATCCCTCACTAACTCCCCCTCACAAGATCCTCTCTCTCTCTCTCTCTAGTGTTTCACTGGGAAGGAAAGTGGCAAAAGATATTTTCTAAATAAAGAAAAAGATCTTTTATATGAGGGCTCAAAAACAGCCCAAAATCTCAACTGGTCGGCCAAAATCATCCAGGACGATCGATAGATCATCCTGTACGATCAGTTCAAAATCAGCTGATTCACCCTGGACGATTTGGCTCTTCTGGACGATCAGTTCAAAAAGTTGTTCATATCATCTCGTATGATCCTGTGATCGTCCGGGATGATTGGTGTAAATCGGGGAATATCGTCCAGGAGACAGTTCGGGTCGTCCAGAGAAACTTGTGCTGGATGACTCAAAAATGACTTGATCGTCTAGGACGATAAGTATATCGTCCTGTACGATTAGTTCAAAAAGTGTCCAAATCGTCCTGAACACAGTTCGGGACATACAGCTGAAATGCACTAGACAATCATGATCGTCCGGGACGATCCTGCGATTGTCCAGGACGATATGATCGTATCAATCAAGTATTAATTGCTTTCCTTAATTATCAGATTAATTTAGGCATGATTGTACTGGATCGTCCAGGATGATACACGTATCGTCCAGGACGATCAGATCAAATATCTAAAAATAATAACTTGCCTAACTTGGTCTGGCGGCTGGAAATTTCTGATTTGAGCCTATCGTCCCGTACGATCCAAGGATCATCCAGGATGATCTGCCTAATCAGACACAGTTAACTTGGTCACCTTAATTAGGGTTTCTATTTTTACTGGATCATCCAGGATAATGTGAATATCATCTAGGACGATCTGAACAAAAAAATGAACAGAAATTCTAATTCACTCAAGCTCTCCTCCTGAGTGTGTGTGTGCAAGGTTACTTAGCTAGGGGATCAGTTACATTACAATTGACTCAAGAAAAAGAAAAATAGTACATTGGACACACTTGGACCCGATCTTGAGTTGGCTTGAGTTGTTCGTGATCTGTTGTGCCTGAAATGGGTTAGCCAAGCAAAAATACAATAGAAACATGTTTGTCATCATCAAAACCAGATTTGCAACATAGACATGTGTATTTTCCAGAAATCAAATGGTATATTATCAAATATAGGTGGACGAGTTATAGAATAACCCTTCGCAGTGTTACGGTTACCAAATTGAGGCATGGATCTTACGTTTCTAGGTTTCTAAAACACTATTTTGAAACCCCGCTCTGATACCACTTGAAAGTCAGAGATTCGCCAAGAGGGGGGGGGGGGGGGGTGAATTGGTATTTTAAAAATTTAAACCTAAACAGGAGTTCTATTTTTTTTATTTTTAAAATAATAATTTAATAAGTAGAATGCGGAAGCTAGTAGTTCGTTCACAACAACGATATTGGTGACATAATTGCAAATTTCATAATAAATAATCTAAATCAAACTTTTCACCAAATAATTAAAAGCAGTAAATAAAATGTGTGAAAAGTAAACTGAGATAAAAATAGAAAAAGCACACCAGAGATTTTTATAGTGGTTCAGTCACTTGACCTACTTCCACTCCCTGGAGTCCTCCAGTCCGGGATTTGCACTACTAAAAGTTGACTCTCCTTTTGCTCCCACAACAAGGTGGAGAAGCCTTTATAAGACTCACTTTCACCTTCCCCGGTGTGGTAGAATACCAAACACTATATCACCCTCCTGGTGACGGCAGCGAATCTTCTCCTTTTTCTCCCTCCTGGAGACGGCATAGTACCTTGACGATGTTGATATTGAAGCCTCTCTTCCCTAGAGAACTTTCTGAAGACTCCCCAAAGCCACAAGAGGAGCAAAGCATGCAGCTAGCTTGGAGCCACCGTGTGATCCCCTCACACTCCTTATCCCTCACGCTCAAGCTCACCTTCACCTTCCTCTCACAAGCCCTGGATCTCTCCAAAGAAAACTTCTCCCTCAAGAGTTTCGTCCTCTCAATGCCTCTCACAGCAAGAAGACAGATGAAAACTATTCTATTAAAACATTAAAAGTTCTTTTTAAATCAGGCTTCAGAAACCCTAAAATTTTTTAACTTTTTCGTCTCTGTTCGTATAGTATGATATATAATTATACAGTACGATCAGTTCAAATACAGCTTCGTCCAGTACGAGCACAGATGAACAGTTCTCAAATTTTATACATATCATACTGTACGATATACATATCGTACAGGACGATCATATTATTTTTAACTATTCGAATAGGACGATCTGTGGGATGATCCCTGGGATAAAAGAATTTGTCTCTGTCAGTCGTCCAACACTGCACTATTCGTACAGTACGATTAGTTCATTTCAGGCTATCGTCCCGTATAATATAAATATCGTCTAGGATAAATAGAATAAAAAACTTTGGTTTTATCTGATACGATCGAAGGGACGAATGAAATCATCTCTGCCTATCGTACGGTACGATATAGTATCGTACAATACGATCTACTTTAAATAAGAAACCAACATTTATTTCCTGATTACGGGAGATAATTTTGATAAGTATTCAATTAATCGTACTGTATGATCTGGATAGTACAGTACGAATAGTTCAAAAAAATCAAAATTATAAACTTACCAAACTTATTCTGGTGACTAGGATTTTTCTATTGAATCTCATCGTACAGTACGATTAGATTACACAGCTAATCATCTGGAAAATAACCGTTAGCCTGAGTATTAATGATTAATCGTATAGTATGATTGCAAATCGTACAGTACGATAATTTTTTTAAAAAAATTTTAAACATGAAAACAAATCTCCCCTTGTGTGTGTGCATGGTTGCTCCTTTCACATACATGCTTTTATGGCAGACTCAAGAAAATAAAAAAAATAAAGAAATTAAAAATTATAAGATTTTTAACACCCTATTCTACCCAGTTTGAGTCTCCAGCAATCTTGAGCAGTGTGCATCTGACCTGAAATGTTAGTGCTTATATAGAAGGATAAATATTTGTAATCTTAAGGAAGTCCATATGGATTCAGTAAGTATTAGTTTTCACCATCAAAATTAAGTGCTCGGGATCCTGGATTTCAACAGACCCATTGCATGAAACCTATTCCAATAAGTTTTAAATCATATTTAGAATGAGTTGGACCCCACATTGACCCCTAGTCAATCCTGGATTATCATGTCAACCTAAGTTGACCAATCGACCTTAAGGGCACTTAAACATACATTTCAAATCAAATGACCATCCCATTATATGAGACCACTTCCAATAAGTCTCATTTTAAATTAGTTGGACCCAACCTTAACACTTGGTCAAACCTAGTTGACCAAGTCAACCATAGTTAACCAAAATATACATAAACCCATAAAAAGTTTAAAATTAATGTTCCAGACCTTGCCAACCCAAATTAACCCATAGGGACTATCTATTTGGTCCCCAAGAGTAACCTAAAAATGTTTCAGCACATGGGCCTACCTGATTTAGCCACATGGGTTTAGCCAAGTGAACCCAAAGGGGTTTTCTTGAACCAAAACCCAAACCTTGTTAAATTAAATTGCATAAATGCTTGCATCATCTATTATTTGACCTATTGCATCAATCCCAACAAGCCCAATCCATGGGTTGACCTAGGTCAACCAATTGGGCAAACCCAAACCTCCAAAAACCCAAATTCTTGGGCAAACTCATTCACCATCAAAATTAAGTACTCGGGATCCTGGATTTCAATAGACCCATTGCATGAAACCTATTCCAATAAGTTTTAAATCATATTTAGAATGAGTTGGACCCCACATTGACCACTAGTCAATCCTGGATTATCATGTCAACCTAAGTTGACCAATCGACCTTAAGGGCACTTAAACATACATTTCAAATCAAATGACCATCCCATTATATGAGACCACTTCCAATAAGTCTCATTTTAAATTGGTTGGACCCAACCTTAACACTTGGTCAAACCTAGTTGACCAAGTCAACCATAGTTAACCAAAATATACATAAACCCATAAAAAGTTTAAAATTAATGTTCCAGACCTTGCCAACCCAAATTAACCCATAGGGACTATCCATTTGGTCCCCAAGAGTAACCTAAAAATGTTTCAGCACATGGGCCTACCTGATTTAGCCACATGGGTTTAGCCAAGTGAACCCAAAGGGGTTTTCTTGAACCAAAACCCAAACCTTGTTAAATTAAATTGCATAAATGCTTGCATCATCTATTATTTGACCTATTGCATCAATCCCAACAAGCCCAATCCATGGGTTGACCTAGGTCAACCAATTGGGCAAACCCAAACCTCCAAAAACCCAAATTCTTGAGTTCATTGCCAACCCAACCCAAATTGAATGATGTAAACCCTTGAATTACACACTAGAACCTTCCAGGCACATGTTATGTCAATCCCTTGCCATATGGGCAACTAATATGATAAAATTCCTCAAAACAACCTCTAAGTAATAATTAGTTTAGTTATAACTTTTTGAAAACTGAACCACATGGGATGTCCTTTCTTGGGTGAGTGGTCTAACTCTTATTGGTCGATCCCTAATTGATTTGGCTATTGAGGTGGCATGCATTTGGCCAAAAAGAGGGCTAGGAGAATTTTTTCTCTCTTATAAATACCCCACTTTTTTAAGGAGGGATTGGTTCATTGCATCCATAAGGTCCATAGGAATAACTCAAGCCTTCCACAATCCTCCCCAAGCCTTCTCTGCCTCCAAAATTCCTAAGTGAGGTGTCCAAAGAGAGGAAAAAAAGAAAAAATCTTCCCATGTAAATAACTCTTCATCCAGTGCATTCTAAATCTTGAAATCTTCAAGAAAGATCAAGAGGTCTCCAAAAGTACATAGGATCTAAAATCAAAAAGTTTCACCATCTGGATTGAGGTATTTTTCTAACCCTAGCTTAGAACCTTCAAATTAAAATAGCTTTCTAAAAAGTGTGTTTTAGATCTTCCAAACACTTTCACACTCTTCATCTAAGTGCGGGGAAACTATGTCTTAAATTTATGGCTTTTGGATCATTGTGCAAAAAGATATTCAACTTCTTTTATTTCCTTCACTTTTCCTTTTTGCATGAGTAGAGTAAATCTATACATATCATATAATACAATCCATTTGATCAGACAAATCGAATAATACAATCGTACTGATTCAATTAAGTGGAAAATGTGTGAAGACACATAGTGCTTCCTCTGGATGACATGTGTGTGCCACCGACTCAATCATTGCCAATGGTTGGTGCCAGCATATTAAATAAGAATTAATTGTATTTTTAATTCTAAAAAATACAAGAAAGTTTGAATAATCACCTTAAATTCAATTTTTATCCAAATTTTGAGTTCTTAGGCACATTGGAACCAGCTTGAGCCAAATTTTATTTTAAAAATAATTTTAAAGAATTCTGACCATTATATAAAGAGTGATTTAGGTTAGAATGCCCATTAATTTTTTTAATTACTCCATAACCAGTGGTCTAATTGAGCTCAAATTTGGGTAGTGAATACTAGAGTATGCGTACTACATACCCTAATTTTCCTTCGGCTTTAATGATCAATGGATTTTTGTGAATTAAATTTTCAAAGTTATGGGTCACAATTTGACCCAAAACCTTATAAATTCATACTCTCAATGCACTTAGAATTGGGCTTGAATTTTTTGTGGTATGTTTATGTTTATGTTTATACAAGGGTTAAAGTAAGACTGATTTTATCTTAATGTAAATAGATACATTTATCTTTGGTGTATAAATTAAATCCTCAAAGTTATAGATACATTTATCTTTGGTGATTGATTATTACACATAGGAAGGATTTGGTGAAGTCAAATTCAGTGGATTTGAAGCACATGTTCAGATGAACCTTTGTTTCAAATTTCACTATATTTGGAGTTCATTTGGTCTATCAATTAGCTCATCTAAATTAGCCTAAAATGCACATGCATAATTAGCCTATAATATTTATTAATTCATAATAAATCCAAATAAAATCATAAAAAATAATTTAAGCTTCAAGATACTCAAAATTAAATGCTTAAGAGAGAAAAATTAAAAGACCCTTTAAATTTATTAAAAATAAGAAGTAATTTGAAAATCAAGAAAAATCAATAAATAATTAAATAAAATCATTAAAAATAAGAAAGATTCTGAAATAATTTCAAGCACTTATTCCTATGAGTCATTAGTGATATTTGAGGAAGATTTCATGAAGTTTTGATTTAATTTAGAGCAAAAACAAAAAATTTCCTTTAATTAAATAATTAATTAATTCATTAAAAGAGACCAAACTTATAAAAATCATGACTAATTATTAAAAAAATAATTAAGACAAACTCAAAGGCATTGAACTCATGATTAGGTCTAATATTTATGAAAAATATAAAATTTCTAGAATTTAATGTAAATAAAACAAGTTAAAATTTGGTCAATTTAATTAATTTAAAAATATTGAATAATTGCGAAAATTTAATAAATCATAAAAAAATTTAGCAAATCAAAAACTCAATGAATTAAATCAGATGAATAATAATCACACTACACACTTTATCAATAAAGTTTATAGGTTGAAATACTTTGAGCTGCAGGAATACGTGTCTTGACGATGCTTTGTTCCTTATGCCCATTGTGACAACTTCATAAACGAATTTAAAAGAATATATATGTTAATTTAGAACTCTTATAAATCAGTAATTAATGAATTAAATTAATTTAAAAAATTAGTAACTAATAATTAAACTTAAATAAACAAATAATTACTTGATAACCCGAGCTCACAAGGCTATTAGCTTAGCCCAATAAGGGTGAAATAAACTTCATAGTCATGGTTTGACAAAGGTAATTGCTATTCAATCTAAATAATCATTAAAATCAATAATAAAATATTTACACATTAAAGCATTCATAACCTTGTGCTTGACTTCTTTTAAGAAGGCAAATGTGTACTAGATTGAAAAGCTTTAAAACTAAAATACTTAATTAAAATTATAAGGACTCTATACAATCAATCTACCCTAATTTTGGAGGATTGGTAGCATCACAAAAATGAGCCCAGGACTTTTTAATCTATAATTTCTTGCACTTGGAATTTATTGAGCGCTAAATTCTTTAAAACCTAAAGTTAAACAATTTCAACAATCAAAACGCCCCTAAAGCAGACTAAAAATTTTCTAAATCACTAAACACTTAAATTCAAACCAACATTCAAAAACCTTAAACAAATAAATCAATTGTAGATAGCTTCAAACTAATAAATCTTATGACCTATCCATGCCACACAACCTTATACACATACTTAGATGATTTGCTAGGACAACCTACTTTAGTCTAAGTTAGGCCGATGTGGTTCGGTTTGATTTATTTGTGGAGTGTCTTGCCTAGAGGGTGCTCATGTTTGGATTATTTATTTTATATGCTTTAGATATCATATTTATATTTATATTGATGCATTTTTATAGTAGGCTCTTAGGCTATTTTATATTTACTTGTATACACTCACACAGTATTTCATATATGCACTTTGTTTATAAATTGCTCTTTTATATTCTTGTAAAATAGAATGTACCTAGGTAATGATGTAAATGCAATTGTAAAGGTAATGATGTAAATATAAATATTTTAGATTCTTGTATTTATACAATATCAAGAGTTAAAAACGATTTGAAGATGATTGTTTATATAATTTTATAGGTTCCAAAAGAAATGATTCTTCTCTTTTTTAAGATCATTCTCTTTGGGAATTCTAAAAAAGATCCAGAAGCAAGAAGATTGAAGACTAAAATAAACAATCATATTCAAATCTATACTATATAAGAATATAAATTCAAGCTTATTATTGGTGAAGCCTAGCCACCTTTACTTTACAACAGACTCTGGGTTGTACTTTAAGAAATTATAAATGTTTATTTATACGTAGTTATTCATGCATCATTTCATTGTGTAATCATGTACATTTCATAATGTCCTAATTATAGTTTTTCTAAATTATACTTCTTTGATTCTTATAATAGAGTCATCTAATCTTGCATTCATACGACGATTATTTGTGCTTAGGATTGGTAGCTCACTCTAGGCTAGTGGAAGTCTAGATATTTAAGAATTTTGGACATCCCTTAGTCTCTGCACATTCCTTCTGTTTTATCCTTCCAAAAATTCAAGAATCGGAAGTCTAAATCTAAACTCCAAATCCAAATCAAATATTTATAATTTAAAGTTTGTACACTGAAATTTTGATGGCCCAAGTCTTTCTTTAAGTCTATATAAATTTAAAAATTTCAGTATTCACTTTAATCGAAAGTTTTTTTTTTTTTGAGATATAATTAGCTATAAAGGCTTGCTCTTATAGGAAGTCTAGAACCTAGTGTTAAAATAAATCATATCTTATTTTCTTTAAGGTATAGGAAGAATCTATGGACGCAGACCTAACTTTAAACATTGATTTAATTTCATAATAAAAAAGATAAATGAATAGTCCTTTTATTCTTAAGGATGAATTGAATATTCCTTATGCTGCGTTTGATTATGAAAATAAAGAGAGTTTCTGTTTTCAAATCGATAGTCAAACATTAATTTATCTTTTAGAATGATATAATGTTAATTTATATGGATTTGACTAAAGAAATATTTTAAAGCAAATCATGTGACAAACGAAAGAAAAGAAAGTAAAATTTGTCCACGCACTTCAATCAAGGAGTTGTCATTCTCCAACCTTCTAAACAAGGCTAAATCAAAAAGAGTAAGAGGAAATAAAAATAAAAATAATAAAAGCCTCATACATTGAGGGAAAGAATTAAAATTTAAAATTCAAAATTCAAAATATAAAATTTAATATTTGAAAATTTAAAGTTTGATCATGCATATAATTCCAAAAATTTTTAAATGTGGGCTTTTTCAATTTTTAAAGTTGGATGAACATTGTTTGCCTTTAATGTTAATCTTATGATTATCATAGTTCTTACATTTTTTTTTACCCTTGATCTTGGTGTGGAAGTGGGGACATAATAAATTTTTATTTAATGCTCTGGATCAGAAGCCCATAGGGTGACAAGATAGAAGTTTAAGTTGATGAAATTAAGAATGTTTACTGATTTTGTCCCTTTACCCTAGTGCGCTTATTTGATGTAATCATATAGAAGTTGTATTTTTTTCGTTGAATATTTGGTTCGAAAATGAGCCTCCCCCGATTCATCTAGGGCGCTGCTAGGGCTTTGCCCTAGCTGCCTCCCATTGTCATTCTTCGCATCTAGACTCTCGATGGCGCCGTGATTCTTCACGCAATGCCTCCGCCTGCCTCGTTGGCGGCGGATTTTGCTTCTTGCGATCTCTTCCTTCTTCTAGGGAAGTTTTTCATTATGCATTTCTTTTGGTTTTCTTTGAATGGGCTTTAATATGGCGCTTAATGGTGTTTAGATGATTGATCCTTGATACATCGTCAAAAATATTTCTCTACCGTCGCGAATATTCCAGGACGTAACAATCCTAAATTTTTGGATGGTACATCCAATTCTCGGCCTTTTATTCATGCTCTAACATCAACGCATGACTTCCTCTCTCATGTCTTAGAAAATACTAGCTATCATTGTTCACACAAACAAGAAATTTTAAAAACTATGGTTTTGTCAAACAACTAATTTTATAAATAATTTAGATGAGCTAATTATTTAATAATTTTATTTTGAGTGTCACTAATATACTTCTTCTATTTGGTTATAATTTTTTTCAATGTTTCATAAATTTTTATAACTAGAATGAATTTTTTCTCAATTAAATCTTTTTGTGTGATAAAAAATTCAATAAAATCGAAAAGAACTCGGCAACTTTCGGCATTAACCTTACAAGCAATTGTATAGCCCAGACGAACCCTAATCTCAATACAAATTCTCAATACTCAATACCTGATCATTCGAATTCAGGTGAAAACTTCCTGATAATAATAATAGGGATCTTTACATACATACCACTTTATTTCATGCTATTTACATATCTAACACCTAAAACTTTAATATTACATGCCTATCATCCATAGAATAAAAATGGGTGCATGGAATGAAATATTAAAGTTTGTAGACTGGTATGGGTGTTGATAATGAAATATAGGAGTGGTATATTTGATATTAAAATTTTAAATGAGTAATAAAAATGTAATATTAAAATTTTAGGTGTTAGATATGTAAATAACATGAAATAAAGTGGTATGTATGTAAATTTCCCAATGGTCGTCTTTAGAATCGACTCTCCGTTCCAACTCTACCGATTTTACCCTGAAGCCGAAGAGACGAGAGAGAAAGAGAGACATCATCAGGAGAAGGGCAACCGAACCGACGCTATGAAGCATTCTCCATCCTCGATCTCGGGTCCCAGCTCCACCGCCGCATTCGTATACTACATCCTACTCGTAATCCTCCGCCCTGCCACTGCCCTCGTTCGTCTCCGTGGCAGCTCCTTCTCTTTCACTTTCATGGATGCACCCGCTCGCTTTGCCATACCCGTAGATGGCTTCGGCGCCTGTGGTTCCCTTCACATTGCCGATCCCCTCGACGCCTGCTCTACACTCCGCCATAACTCTTCCGTTAGTCGGGTAGACCCGACCACAGGCGATCGCTTTGTTCTCATTGAGCGCGGCCATTGCAGCTTTGACCGCAAGGTTAGGGTTGCGCAGGAAGCGGGCTTCCAGGCTGCGATCATCTTCGATGATCAGGACATAGGTTACTTGTACTCCAGTAAGTAGACAGATAGCCCGTGAAATGTTCATTTGGCTGAGCTGCTGATATGCTTGCCTTCTTATTATATTGGTTTAAGGCTTAACGTTGTTGATATGAGGGTCTTAGTTAATTTTGATGAAAAGTTCATGTTTAATGGATCTTATACGGGGTGTTTTTTTCTTGCTTGTCATATGTGGTGGAATTGGTGTTGGTTTAATGGGTCCTAACAGTTACGATGATTGCCTCGCTCGTTAGTTGTGAGAATCTGCACATGTTTTTGACCTTTTAGCTAGTAATGTGGTTTTGGGACGAGTTTTAAATCTTTCAAAATGGATTAATGTGCTACAAAACTAAGCTTGTTTTGCTGTGGTTGATGCCAGGCGTTTTACTTCCTTAGCCAAGTGTTTCCAGCTTGATTGACTGTAGTGGTGTAAAATGCAAAATATGAAGTTTTTCAGGATCATCTTAAGAAAATTTTCTTGCATCAACTAAATTTTTTATGCTTCAACTTCCTTTAGAGTATATCACTTTCAATGGAGATAACTCTTTGATTCCTCGGAAAGTAGATGTTTGATGTAGAAATGATGTTAAGGTGAATGTTTGATGGAGTTATAAATGATTAAATTTGAAAGTTGTTTGGACTGGTTCCTATTAAAGATATTTGAATTAAATCAAGATCAATGAGGGTTTCTAGTGAACCTTCTTTCAATGCAAATGCTAGTGATATAAACTTTAACATAGGATATGGTAATCCTTCTTTAAATCTAGATTGATAAGTTCATTTAGTTAAGGCAGTGGTAATGGATATTGGGTGTCTCTATAAGGCTTCAAATGAAGGATGATCAATCATTAATATGTATGGGTTCACGTAATTAGAGTTTCAAAATGATATAAATCATGAAATACTCATTTAAGATGAATATTATAATAGAATAGGATGATAGTATAATATAGCTGAAATTAGTTCACTTTCATAAAGATGATTTCACCTTTAAAATGAAATTTGAGGATGATGAATCCATTATGCATTTCCCAATTCGCTCCTTACTTGTTTTCTCTCTTTTATCTCCACTCTTTAATTTGTCTTTTTTTATTGTATTTTTGAATACAGGACCTCTCCGACAACCCTGGAAACTTAACATGTGCAGTTAGCAATGTAGGGCATTTAATGCATTTTGGATGGTCATATGAATTCCTCATTTTTTAAAATTAGAGTGGTTTTCATGGAATCCGTTCCACTGGTCCATATGGAATGTGCAACTAAGAAGAGGATAGCTACAGTGGTGTAGTCACCATTATAGTTGGAGAGATCCAAATCCTATTTTGTTACCTCCCTTATTTTTCTTTCTCTTCTCTTTTATTAGTTTTTCTAGTTTTTTTTCTGCATAGATAGATAGGTTGATTAATGTAAGTGGGAGAGAGAGGATAAGAGAGAGAAATTAGGAGAGAGTGGAAAGAGCTGAGAGAAAGAGATAGACATCACTTTTTCCTAGGATTTTGTGTAAGCAAGTGAGAGAATGGTCTCAAGTAGAGAGGTAGCATTACTCCTATGTAGAAAGTGCAATTTTTTATTTTTCTAGTAGAGAATAGTTGGAAGAGAAAGAGGAGGGAGGTTATTTTGGAGGAAAGTTTGAATTAATAATATCATTAAAATATCAAACTGATTGAACTCCTATTTATCAATTATTGGAGCTTTATTTTAATTCAACTATAATGTTAACTACACATTTGTGCTTTCAAAATTTTAATAAAATAGTATAGCATTTTTGTAGATAATATGAAATACAATAAAGAAAATCAGTATAGCAAGTTGCAAAACTTTTGGTCCAATCAATGAAAAGATGTCCACCAAGATAAAAATGTGCTCTCAATAACAACAACATCAAGCCTTTTATCTCACTACGTGGGGTCAGCTACATGAATCTTTTTTTCTCCATTGTGTCATGTTAAGAGTTAAATTCTCATTTAATTCTAATAAAGAAAGGCCATTTCTAATATTTTATAACCTAGTCTTTTTAGGTCTACCTCTACCTTTCTTAACGTAAGCTAAATCTAATACATTTACTCTCCTAACCAGGTCATCGGAAGGCCGACGTTTTATGTGACCAAACCATCTAAGGCTACTCTCTCTGATCATATCTACCATTGAAGCTACTTCAAGCTTTTCACGTATATGCTCATTTCATATTCTGTCTCTAAGAGTAAAGCCACTCATCCACCTAAGCGTCCACATCTCTGCAACACTTAACTTAATTTTATGCTTCTCTTTTAATAGCCAACATTCTGCTTCATAAAATATTGCAGGTCTCACCACCATCTTATAGAATTTTCCCATAAGTTTGAGGGGTACTTTTCTATCACACAACAAGCCCGATGCATTATCCAACTTGAATTATACTAATATCCCCATCTATTTCACCATCATTCTGAATAATAGACTCGAGATATCTAAAGCGTGTACTCTTATTAATGATTTGATTGCCCAAAGTCACAATCTCTCCACTAGGTCTATTACCACTAAAATTACACTCCATGTATTTGGTTTTAGATCTACTCAAACGAAAACCATAAAAAAGGTGATCCCGAAAAAGGAAAAACAAATTGGGAAATAGAAGAAGTTTCATTGGTTATGCCAAAATATATTTTCTCAGTGTGGGAACCTGGTCAAGAAAATCCTATTAGTATATAATAAATTCTTCAAAACATGCACAGTATTATCTTTTGTGTTTTTTTATTGTAGTTCTTTTTCAAGTGTTTCATGTTGGCTTCGCCAAACTTTTTTTGCCGCTTATTGTTAATTTTTAATTTCTAGTGCCTTCTACTCTTCATTCTTTCTTGTCCATGTCCATTCAAATTCAATTTAAATTTCTAATTCTCATTAATTTTCTACCACATTTCACTTATATTTAGCCCACTTCAATCCTTCTTGTTTTGTGGTTAATTCACTTCAGCACTCTTATTTATGCTAGTCTCAACTTGCATTCTTGTTTTCTTGTTTCCATTTAAAAAAGCTTACATGGTTTCTCAATCGTGTTATTAAAACAAATCCTTCAATTAAAGAAAAGTTTATGCTTATTATTTTTTTCCAGTGTCCTTATTTGATATTGTCAAACAAAAACTTGCAAAAGTTTCAAGTTTGGGATCTCTTCATTCAAAAACTCTAGCGTGAAGTTAGAGATTTTTTTTTTTAAAATAGTTGAGGGCATAGCTGAAAAGAAAAAGTAACAAAAAAAAAAAAAAGAATGCCCATGGAGTGCTGAGACAGCTTGACTTGCTCAAAATTTCATGATGGTATATCTATTAAGAGAAAAGCAAAAAGACTAAGACACAATTGAGTTGAAAGCAAAAAAAAAAGACTAGTTCCACAAGGCAAAAAGAAGCAAAAAAAGCATAACAAAAAGAATAAAAACAGCCTATTTATGTAAAATGCCAAAAACTTAGAAAAGAATTGTTAGAAATTATAACCTGCAAGGTTTATGTTAGCATAACAACTAAGAAACAACTATAGAAGAAGCACAAAACCAAGCAACCTCAATCTGCCACCAGTAAGCAGCTAAAAACACCTGCCAATGCAATTTTTTTAATGTGGCGATGATCGATGGTGGAAGAAGAGGGAACTCACAAAGACTGCATCATTAAACCATAGAGTTGTGAACACCGAAAACAATTCACCTGAATGAGGAAGAAGCCATGACAACACAATTAAATATAGGAAAACCCAATCATCTCCAATCTTAAAATGAGAGAGAGCTCCAAAAGGATTTATTTGGGAGAGTAAGATAAAGAGAGCGAATGGCATGACATTATATTTTTTATTTTTGGGAGAACACAAAGCCAATAACCAATGTGCCAAAAACAACAAAGATCTAGAACCATTCTCCATATTCACTAAAGATGTAAAAGGAACCCATTAAACAAATAGAGAAGGATACCATCAATTAACGAATGAAGATAGGTCAATAATTATGACCAAGTCTAACAACACCATAAATAATAGAGAGAAATAACTAGCTATCATCAATAAGATGGAACCTAACATTGCCAGCGATCAAATACCCTAAGACCAATGAAAACCCAGATTGTAAGGGCAAGAAAGATCCCATGGTACTGAATTAAATGAAATAAGGTTGACCACCATAAACCAATTGCTGGAAGAAAATTATACCAAACAATCAAAGAAACTTCTAGAATGAAAGCCATACCCGTAACATGAATTCTAAATAACAAGCAAAAGTCAGGAACCAAAAAACTATTAATTACTATAAATAGAGATCCATGAGACTTAATACCACAAAAGGCTTAGGGATGACCAAGCTTATAGGATGAGCAACTCCAAAGCAACTGAGCTAACCAATACAATCTAGCCCAGTAGAGTGACCAATCAATGTTTCCACCAAAACCAGAGTATAACAAAAACCAAAAAAGTACAAGAGAAATCAACCCAAAAAGATAGCCATCCTATCACTCTAAAGCCATGACAACAAAATGGCCAGCCAAGTTCAGTGATGGAATCCAAAAATTTGATCGGCATGTGACCTCTAATACCACAATTGTTGAGAATGTCAGTAGAGTACATAGTTCTGCAAATTGAAGTTTTCTTACAGCTAAAGAGAGCATTGTTGTGAACTTTACACATATTATAGATAATAATGGATATTACAAACTCGATGAAAAAGATATTTTGGAGTAGATATCTACCTTAATAAAGCATGATCAATTGGACAAGAGGATAATATTGAGAAAAGATGGTGATTGGGAAGGTCTTCTTAAGGGAGAAGATTAATTATCTTAAGTTTTTTATTGAAAGACAACCACACGAACAATCTAAAGAGAAAGTTTGCACCATTTAACCAAACAAATGGGTGCTCGAGAAAATAGTTATGAGGAAGGAGAAGAGTGTGTGCAAAGCGCTGGATAAAGAGAAGGAATAAGAATTGCTCCATATAATTTTTTTCGTCATCACAAGGAGAAGTTGAAATAGGGGATGATCATTTTGTAAAATTCAAGTGCATAAGAATGATGTAGCACTAGGGATCAACCAATCTCCATTATGAAGAATTGTAGAAACCATTCTTTTTTGTGCAATACCAAACCTGAGATATGCTTAAGCCCATTGAGATCTCAATTACTATGATCATCAAGGCAAGTATTAAAGAAAAGTTTATGTTTATAACCATCATCAATTAAATATCTAATGTTACATTTGAGATGAGCCTTAATTTTAGGAATACTACTTGGAGGGAGATGCGGTAGGATTTTAGTCATCCAGGAGTGATGATTTAGTTATTTAGCTCAAATTCCATCATAAGTAATAATACGTCTATCAAACTTAAACATATTGATAGTTTTGATAAGGCAAGCCTTAGACTTACCCCAACCAAACAATATCTTTTTAAGTACTCTATGCTTTTGATCGCAACTTCTTATGAAGGACATATAAAAAAAGAATCTAATAGATATAAATGGTATATATCTACTAACGAACTTTGGGATATGGAAGACTTGAGTCCAGTAGTTGAACATAACAATGATGGTTATCTTGACCAGCTAAAATCTACTCGCCAAAGATAAAGAACAATCTCTCCAACATATAGTATAGAGTGAATTTTGTTGATAAGTGGCAAGCAAAGAGAGATTAATATTAAATGAGGCAAGATATGGAGGTTACCAATAGGACGGATGGCAACAATGGCCAAATCATGGTTGTTAGCCATGTTATTGGGGAAGATTCTTTGGCTCTTATCGGTATTGTAAGATAACTCAAAAATATCGGGAAAGTATAAAATAATGGAATATAGCACATTGAGATTAGTAGAAGAAGCAACTCAGCTCACCATCAACGAACAAAATATCAAATTTTTGGGGAGGCTGAAGGGTTGTGGAATGCATTCAAACAACTTGTTGATTCTAGCAGTCAACATGACAGGAGAAACCATCCATGATAGTGGAAAATAGATAATGGGACAACAAGTATCCTTGCTTTTGCCTTATTGAAGAGGGCAAATAACATTCCAGGGAGCCAGTGATATTTATAGAAATGATGACATCAATAATACATGCTTTGATCTAGCCAATAAATTTCATGGTAAAAGCTTTTCTTAATCAATTTTTCAGCGATAACATATTTATTAACATAATCAAATTCTTTGCAAGTATCAATTATAGCTCAAAAGTTCCTTGTAGAGTTAGCCGTATTGAGTCCTTTAACCAATTTAATGCCAAGCAGAATATTTTCCTCAACAAGCCTTACAAAAATAAAACCACCCTGGACATGCGGAATGACATATGGAATGAATTTTTGTCTTTAGTCCCTAGAATCTTAGCAATAACTTTAGAAGTTTTGTAGAGGAATTAGCATGTAACAGTTCTTAGTTTCTGGGACTTGAAAATAAGTTGATAAATGTGGATTTCACATGTCTAGAGGCTCACCATCACGACATCACGACTCTCATAAAGTATTAACCCACAATGTCCTAAGTGGATTGAAAAAATTCGCATTAAAACATCAAACATATGAGATTTATTATTAAGAATAGAGAATGTGGCCTCTTTAACATCCAAGCCTCAACAATGAAATTGTTACTCGAGCTTTAAAATATTATTGCACAACAAATAGTTTGATTATGGGAAGTATAACTATTATTGTAAAATTGCTTGTAGAACTTAAAATCATTGTGGGAAGAAAGACAGCTTGTGTTGAAGTCAAGTAATTGATGAAATTATAAGCTCATCTATTATTTATCCTTCGACATTGGAATTTAAGATTATCTCCCCTTTTATACAGCCAATTAGCTTTGGCCCTTTGTTGAGCCCTAGATGTTTCTATTTAAATAGGTGCCTAATTTAAGTAGAAAACCTCTTCCCCTCCAAAATAGCATCACTCTTAAGTGTTTCAATATCCAAGATAAAATAGATGCAATCAAGCTTAAGATTAATATTCATTATCTCTTCATGACTTCCATAATATAAACTGGCACTTCAAAGCATAAGCCTTCTTTTAACCTCTATAAACTTGTTGGATAGAATAAAATACAGGATCTCCATTCATTCAAGGACTCTTAAGCAGCGACAATCACAGCATGAAAACAAAGGAGAAATAACCTATAATTACTGAATTTTAAACAAGAGTTCTTGTGGCAGTTGGTGATATTAGAGTGAATTAGAATGTTATTATGGTCAGAGAAGGGCATATTTTTGAGGGTAACATAGGTGTGGGGGTAGTGTTAAAGCCACCAATTATTTGCAAGTCAATAATCAAGCTTTTACGGAATAGGAGGGTTTTTTTGTACCCAGCGAAAGAAGATTCAATATATTGTAGATCATTAATAATGTGAGATGAGAGGACTTGATTAAGCTTGTTTAAAATTCTAATGGGAGCGAGTTTACCACTAGATTTTTCATCGAAAAAGGAAAACAATTGAATTCTCTGTGGATAACCTAGGGCAAGCTACTGGGATTTGGGGGTAAAGGGAGTTGCTTTGAAGAAAGGCCAAGCTCAGATTTTTCTGATTTTCCATTAGAAAACATAAACAACAATAAGAAAGGTGAATGCAATTGAATTACTATGAACTAGAGGGTTACTAAGGGGGCTTGAAGAGAAGTTGTGAGTGAAACTTTCTTTAGGAAGAATGGAGTATTTACCCATGTCTGCAAAATTGCAAGGCTTAGCTTTTCGAAGCTTGGTTCCTATCTAACCACATGTGGTCACAGTTCATGAGCTAAGTGCTTGTAATGGTTAATTTTAGAGGAGTCATAGAACCCTTTAATGTTCCGAATATGGATATTAGGAGGGAGTATTAGTTGGTTTGAGGGGGTCAGTAGCTATAGATTAGAGTAAATAACCATTAGGGTGCTCATGCGTTGAGTTTTGGTAAGGTGTTTGGTGAGCTTAGAGGGGTTTGATCGGATGTATTTCCTCATAAGGACAACAATAAAGCTTTTTGCATCAAAGCCTACAAAAATACTATTTGAGGGATTGAGAGGCGTAAAATAGAGTTGGTGGTAGTTAAAGGGGTTAATGAGTTGAAGACTTATTTACCTTGGCTATTATAGGCAGACGAAGCATTAGGGATTATTTCATGTATGGAAGGTGGAGTAATGCTCGAGCATTCATGGGTTTCATTTGGGAAGGTAATAGAGGAGAATGAAATTAGATAAGGTTCATTAGGTGATGTAGCTGATGTAGGCAAAGGGGGGGTCAACACAAGTTAGTAATTTTGGGGCTTTGTGGCTCTCGGTTTTGAGCTAATGTTGGAATTCTGGTTTGGGTGAGCTGAAGTTTAGCTCATTAATTCCTAAATGCATGAAGTAGAAGCTCATAAATGCATAAAGGTATGTATTTATTTCAAAAAGGTATGAAGTGGCTTGTGTCTCTTTCCCTTCCCTTGTGTCTCCTCGGTTTTTCCCTTCCCTCTCGGTTTTGGTGGCTGTTTGCTCTCCCCAAGCATTGCTGGTTGGTTTTCCCTTGTTGCCTCCCCGGGTCCCTCATTTGGCTGGTTTTCCCATGAGTTTTTCCCTGGTTTCTGTGTGACTTTTCGGGTCCTGCTGGCTGCTTAGCCGTGGCTGCTTGGGGGGGATGTTTTGTTTGTTTCTTGTGATGTTGTCTCTTGGTTTCCTGTACCAAAATGTTGGGGCTGCTGTTGGAGACTTTTGGCATTCCTTTTCCCCTCTTTTCATTGGTCTATTTGGAGGTACTTTGGCTGTTGGGTTTCCTCTCTCTTGGCTATATATATGTGGTGTTTTGTAATAGATGTGAGTGTGTGAAAAATGTTATTTTTGGAAAGCTAAAACCTGAGGGTTTTGTTTGGAAAAGCTTGCGAGCTTTGTCCACTTCTTCTCCTTCCCTTCTAGGAAAGCTTGCGAGCTTCTCCTCCTTTCTTCTCGGCTTCTAACCCCTTCTTCTCTACGCAAGTGTCCACCCCACCTGTATCCTTCTTCTCAACATTTGGCAAGCTGTTTTAGGAAAGTCGTTGTGTCTTTATCATTTGTAATCGTTATTGTTTGTAAGTCTTTTATATTATTAAAGTGAAGTTGTCTTTGGTTCAATTGTTGTATTTTGAGTCTTTTGGAGAATGTTATGTCATGTTCTTATCCTAGTAAGTGTGTGTTTTTTCTAGCAAAAAAATTAGGGGCCTCCTAATTTTTTTGCTTACATCAAATTGGTATCAGAGCAAGTTTAGTGTGTCCTAGGGTTGTCAAGAAAGTCTTGGTGTCTTATGTAAGTCTTTGTCTAGGGTTGTTTGTGTCTTGTTATTTTTAAGTGTAAATGGAAAACAACAAAAATATTGAACCAGAAGTTGGAGACAATCAACCAGAAGAATTTGAGAATAAAGTATCAATGGACAGGTGGATGCCGTCAGAAGAAAGTTCAACCAACCCAATGCAAAATGAATTATACAAGCTTCAATAAAAAATGCACTTGTGTACGGAGAGATACATGCAGAAGAAACAATTATTGCAAGATCAATTTCTACAAGAACGGGAAGTTATTCTGAAAAGGTATGCAGACAAGATTCAAAAGCTTGATTTCAAAACTACAGCAATTTCATCGGGAGATGAAAATTTTCAAGAAGGGGAGTCTGATGTAGGCAAAGGGGGGGTCAACACAAGTTAATAATTTTGGGGCTTTGTGGCTCTCGGTTTTGAGCTAATGTTGGAATTCTGGTTTGGGTGAGCTGAAGTTTAGCTCATTAATTCCTAAATGCATGAAGTAGAAGCTCATAAATGCATAAAGGTATGTATTTATTTCAAAAAGGTATGGAGTGGCTTGTGTCTCTTTCCCTTCCCTTGTGTCTCCTCGGTTTCTCCCTTCCCTCTCGGTTTTGGTGGCTGTTTGCTCTCCCCAAGCATTGCTGGTTGGTTTTCCCTTGTTGCCTCCTCGGGTCCCTCATTTGGCTGGTTTTCCCATGAGTTTTTCCCTGGTTTCTGTGTGACTTTTCGGGTCCTGCTGGCTGCTTAGCCGTGGCTGCTTGGGGGGGATGTTTTGTTTGTTTCTTGTGATGTTGTCTCTTGGTTTCCTGTACCAAAATGTTGGGGCTGCTGTTGGAGACTTTTGACATTCCTTTTCCCCTCTTTTCATTGGTCTATTTGGAGGTACTTTGGCTGTTGGGTTTCCGCTCTCTTGGCTATATATATGTGGTGTTTTGTAATAGATGTGAGTGTGTGAAAAATGTTATTTTTGGAAAGCTAAAACCTGAGGGTTTTGTTTGGAAAAGCTTGCGAGCTTTGTCCACTTCTTCTCCTTCCCTTCTAGGAAAGCTTGCGAGCTTCTCCTCCTTTCTTCTCGACTTCTAACCCCTTCTTCTCTACGCAAGTGTCCACCCCACCTGTATCCTTCTTCTCAACATTTGGCAAGCTGTTTTAGGAAAGTCGTTGTGTCTTTATCATTTGTAATCGTTATTGTTTGTAAGTCTTTTATATTATTAAAGTGAAGTTGTCTTTGGTTCAATTGTTGTATTTTGAGTCTTTTGGAGAATGTTATGTCATGTTCTTATCCTAGTAAGTGTGTGTTTTTTCTAGCAAAAAAATTAGGGGCCTCCTAATTTTTTTGCTTACATCAGTAGCACATGAAAGTGGTTCTATCACTAGGGAAATGAGCATATGAAGCTCAAGCTATGAAGTGCAAGAATTATAACATAGAAAATAGATGCATGAAAACTATGGAGAAATAACCTATAATTACGGAATTTAAAACAAGAGTTCTTGTGGCAGTTGGTGATATTAGAGTGAAGTAGAATATTATTATGGTCAGAGAAGGGCATATTTTTGAGGGTAACATAGGTGTGGGGGTAGTGTTAAAGCCACCGATTATTTGCAAGTCAATAATCAAGCTTTTACGGAATAGGAGGGTTTTTTTGTACCCAGCGAAAGAAGATTCAATATATTGTAGATCATTAATAATGTGAGATGAGAGGACTTGATTAAGCTTGTTGAAAATTCTAATGGGAACGAGTTTACCACTAGATTTTCCATCGGAAAAGGAAAACAATTGAATTCTCTGTGGACAACCTAGGGCAAGCTACTGGGATTTGGGGGTAAAGGGAGTTGCTTTGAAGAAAGGCCAAGCTCAGATTTTTCTGATTTTCCATTAGAAAACATAAACAGCAATAAGAAAGGTGAATGCAATTGAATTACTATGAACTAGAGGGTTACTAAGGGGGCTTGAAGAGAAGTTGTGGGTGAAACTTTCTTTAGAAAGAATGGAGTATTTACCCATGTCTGCAAAATTGCAAGGCTTAGCTTTTCGAAGCTTGGTTCCTATCTAACCACATGTGGTCGCAGTCCACGAGCTAAGTGCTTGTAATGGTTAATTTTAGAGGAGTCATAGAACCCTTAATGTTCCGAACATGGATATTAAGAGGGAGCATTGGTTGGTTTCAGGGGGTCAGTAGCTATAGATTAGAGTAAATAACTATTAGGGTGCTCATGCGTTGAGCTTTGGTAAGGTGTTTGATGAGCCTAGAGGGGTTTGATCGGATGTATTTCCTCATAAGGACAACAATAAAGCTTTTAGCATCAAAGCCTACAAAAATACTAATTGAGGGATTGAGAGGCAAAAAATAGAGTTGGTGATAGTTAAAGGGGTTAATGAGTTGAAAACTTATTTACCTTAGCTATTATAGACAGACGAAGCATTAGGGATTATTTCATGTATGGAAGGTGGAGTAATGCTCGAGCATTCATGGGTATCATTTGGGAAGGTAATAGAGGAGAATGAAATTAGATAAGGTTCATTAGGTGATGTAGCACATGGAAGTGGTTCTACCACTAGGGAAATGAGCATATGAAGCTCAAGCTATGAAGTACAAGAATAAGAACACAGAAAATGAAGAAATAGTTATGCAGTTAGTCAAATAGTTTTGTGTATTTTCATGTGTTTAGTGTTATCACTGTTATGTGGACTTCAGATTGATGCAATTTGTTTTTTTTTAAGTTTTACATTTAAGTACAAGTTATTTATATAAAGCATGGGATGACCATGCTAGTATACATGAGAGAAAGGTTGTGATTGCAGATGGTTAGTAGCGCGCCAGCCAATCAACAGAATTTGGTGATCCTCTTGAACTCTACTTTGATGAGCAGAGTTTAATTTTTGTACACTATTGTAGTGTTTTCTTGTGCATACAAATTATCCTAAAAAATTTAAATCCTTATTTTCATCCCTCAAAATCCTAAGCAAACTACTATAATAAGGATCCACTAAAAAATTTGTTTTGTTGGACTAGTTATATTCTTGCTCATATTAGACCAACCTAAACACCATAAAACTCTATCAAAATCTTCAAATCATTAGCTAACATACCTACTTCAATAACTTCAAACTTGTTTGGGGTTGTTATAGTCAAATTCTTGGAGAACAAATCAACCCTAGTTCTACCTTTTGTTTGTTGTTTCGGACTAGTAATATGTTTTCAACCCCATATAAAATCCCCAAAAAATATCAAAAGTCCACCAAAAATTCTAAAAACTTCTAGATCCCTTCTAAATGATGTCCTTGTGCTTTTCCTAGCGGAACTATTAAATTTCATCTAATCTATAAAAAATCACACATCCCCATCCTTGGTTAATTCTCGATAAAACTGACCTATACTACAAGAGAGGAATTGATCCACCAAACTTTTCCAATCCTTACCAAACTCTCCTGATTTAAATTAGGCATCCTCACCTAATTCAAGCCCAAGTTTATTGGATTTGGATTTTTGGAGAGGAATATCCTTAAAATTTCATTCCTAAACAGATTGCATTATTGTTGGCTTACCTTTCAAACTCCTCAAAATATTAACCCCACCTTCAAATTAAACTCCTAATTAATCTTAACTCTTCTAATTATATTAGAAGAGTCCCCCATCCACTAATTGATCACATCAATGATCAAAGGCCTTATTACCACATCTCATCATCATTTTGGTATCAGAGCAAATCCTGGAGGAATATTTGAAGACTTAAAGGAATGATAGGAAATCATTTATAAAAGTGTTATTATTGTATTTTCATATTTGCATTGGAACATTATAATTCTTTATACAACAACAACAACATGAAGCCTATCCCACTATGTGGGGTCGGCTACATGAATCCTTTCTCTCTATTGTGTCCTGTTAAGAGTCAAATTCTCATTTAAATATAATAAAGAAAGGTCGTTTCTAATATTTTTCAACCAAGTCTTTTTAAGTGTACCTCTACCTTTCTTAACATTAGTCAAATCTAATACATCTACTTTTCTAACCGGGTCATCGGAAGGCTGCCGTTTTATGTGACCAAACCATCTAATGTGACTCTCTCTAATCTTATCTTCCAATAATGTTTACTCCAACCTTTTCATGTATATGCTCATTTTATATCCTTTCTCTAAGAGTAAAGCCACTCATCCACCTGAGCATCCTCATCTTTGCAACACTTAACTTAATATTATGCTTCTCTTTTAATGGCCAACATTCTGCACCATAAAGCATTACAGGTCTCACCACCATCTTATAGAATTTTTCATTAAGTTTGAGGGAGACTTTTCTATCACACAGCAAGCTCTATGCATTCATCTACTTCAACCATTCAACTTGAATTCTATTAATAATATCCCTGTTTATTTCGCCATCACTCTAAACAATAGACCCAAGATATCTAAAATGTGTACTCTTATTAATGACTTGATTGCCCAAAGTCACAATCCCCCAACTAGATCTATTATTACTAAAATTACACTCCATATATTCAGTTTTAGATCTACTCAAATGAAAGACTTTAGACTCTAAGGTTGACCTCCATAATTCAAGTTTACCTTCAACTCCCTCTCTAGTCTTATCAACAAGAAGAATATCATTAGCAAAAAGCATACACCAGGGTACAATCTCTTGCAAATGTCTAGTGAGAACATCCATGACTAAAGCAAAAAGATATGGGCTTAAGGCTGATCCTTCATGTAATCCAGCTGAATAGGAAAATACTTGGCCAAACCACCTTGTGTTTGAACAGAAGTAACAACTCCTGCATACATATCCTTAATGAGTTGAATATAAGCATTATTAACCCCTTTCTTTTCTAGAATACTCCATAGCACTTCTCTTGGAATTTTATCATATGCTTTCTCTAAATTAATAAATATCATATGTTGATTCTCTTTATTCTCTCTATACTTTTCCATCAAACCTCTCAATAAATATATAGCTTCCATAGTAGACCTACCCGGCATGAATCCAAATTGATTTTGAGAAATATTAGTATCACGCCGCAACCTATGCTCCATAACTCTCTCCAATAGTTTTAAAGTTGACACATTAACTTAATTCCTCTTTGATTCCTACAATCTTGTGCATCACATTTATTCTTAAAAATATGAATCAACACACTCATTCTCTATTCATCTGGCATTTTTTAGTCTTCAAAATAATACCAAAAAGTTTAGTAAGCCAATAAATTCCTTTGTCTTCTACACGTTTCTACACCTCTAATAGAATATCATCAGGTCCAACAACTAAATATTATAATTCTCTTGAGCTTTTTAAAATTTTAAAATCATGATAATCTCAATTTATTAACATTTTATCTTTATTAAATGATATTATGGAAGAGGTTGTTAATGCACAAAATGAATTTCAAGGAAATATTATGGAAATTAAGAATTCACTAAAAGGTTTGAGGGATCAAATGTCAAGTGATAATTCTTGTGAACTAAATAAAAATGATATTAATTTTAAATCACAAGAAATAAATTTTGATTCCCCAATTGAAATTGAATCTCTTATTCAGGTTCATAGTTACCATCACCTTAAACCCTCCAACTTCACAACTATATCTAAAGGCAATTCACTTACTTTTAATTTTCTTAAAATAACATCATATGGTCCACATGTTTATATGATTATTCTAATGATAGTATTTCTTAACAAATACTTTCAACCTAACACATTTGCAAGATGGAAAGGATCCGCTCAACAGGTGCCACATTCTATTATTCCTGCACTTACAGATACTCCACCACCATTGAAACATTCCTATGTCATATCTAACTCTTCGAAGGAGAGTTCTTTAGGGTCCAAAGAAAATGATGTAGCACATGGAAGTGTTCACTAAGAGCATCTGAAGCTCAAACTATGAAGATCAAGAACAAGAATAAGAGCAATAGTAAATGATAAAATAGTTATGCATTTAGTCTAATATTTTTGTGTATTTTCATGTATTTGCATGTATTTAGTATTGTAACTGTTATGTAGATTTCTTATCTAAGTCATGTTATATGAAATTCGGGACGGCCATGCAAGTATGCATGAAAGAAAGGTGGTAGTTGTAGGTAATTACAAGTGGGCCCACCCCTCCCTCCTCTCTCCTTTGTTTTGATTTTAAAATGAAGGGACGTGTCTCTTTACTTGATTTTTAGTTGTTTGAAACATTCTAAAACTGAAATGAAGATAGATTTGTTTGCTTAAATGGTTTGGAGAAGAAATTTCTAGAGTTTGGAGGCTTGTTGGTCGGCCAACTAAGACGATTGGATGATCCTCTTTAATTCTCTACTTTGGTGAGTAGAGTTCAATGTTTTGCACTTATTTTATTGCAATCTATTTTGGTATGTTCTTGTGTGTGCAAATTATCCTTAAAAAATTAAATCCTTATTTTCCTCCCTCAAAATCCTAATCAAACTACCATACCAAGGGTTGGCTAGAAATTATGTTTTGTTAGACTAGTTTTGTTCTTGCTTATATTGGACTAGCCTAAACACCATAATACTCCACCAAAATCTCTAGATCATTAGCTAACATATCATATTTTAATAAACTTAAATTTATTTGGGGCTGTTATAGTCAAATTCTTGGAGAACAAATCTACCCTAGTTCTACATTCTGTTTGGTGTTTTAGACCAGTAACCAGTTTCCAGCCCCATATAAAATCAAAAAAATATATCAATGCTCCACCAAAAATTCTAAAAACTTCTAGATCCCTTCTAAATGATGTCCATGTGCCTTTCCAAGTGGAACTTCTAAATTTCACCTAATCAACAGAAAACCACACTCACATCCCCATCCTTGATTAGTTTTAAATAGAACTGACCTATACTAAAAGAGTGCAATTGACCCACCAAACCTTTTCTATTCCTTGCCAAACTCTCTATATTTCAAATAGACATCCTCGCCTTTAATTCAAGCCCAAGTTTATTAGATTTGGATTTCTGGAGATAAATATTCATTGGGTAGAAGTTAAAATTCCATTCCTAAACAGATTGCATCACTATTGGCTTACCTTTCAAACTCCTTAAAACATTAACCCCACCTACAAATTAAACTCCTCCTAGTAGACCTTAACTCTTCTAATTATATTAGAAGAGTTCCTTGTCCACCAATTGATCACATTAGTAATCAAAGGCCCCACTACCACACCTCATCATTCAACTCTTATTGAACTATGCACAAGGAGTCAAAATTTTTTTTATGTAGACGGTTGTGGGTCAATAAAAGGAGGATGAGTAGCAACTTTTCTTTTTTACATAATATTTACACGAGTTTAAAAAGAAATACATCATTATATAACAAGAGCATTTGGTTCAACTTTGATTTTCCAAAGATTTCTTGATTATTTGATTATTTAGTGAAGACATTCATAGAATGATTATTTACCGACACATAAGCTCATCGAAGAAGATCCAACATCAATTTCTTCAGTAGAGAATGTAACCTCATTGCTAACAATTTTGCAAGAGATCAAAATTTGAGGGCACGGTTATTGAGTTGAGCATAGACTTTTAGCTTAAATTAGAAGGCGCTAGGCTATTGCAAGGCTGTCACTAGAGTTGGAGAATGCTCCAAGCATACTAGTTTATGGTTTAGGTTTAAATGACATAGATTGATTCCTTAGAGAAGTAAAGGATGGTAAAAAGGAGTTGTGATCAAGCCAGAGGGATGGAAGGTTCAAGTTGAGGAGCGGTGTGGGATAAGTGAATGTTGATGGGATTTCCAACAGAATGAAAGTGCATCATGACCTCACGCAAAACTATTTAAGGATGAGACAAATGAGCAACATATATCCCATAGTAAAAAAAAATAAAGATAATTGTTACCAAGTAAAAGATAATTAAAATTCTATATCTTACTTTCTTAACAAATGTATACTATTTTCTTAAATTCTAATGTCTTCAATAGATTTCATTATTTCTTTTACTTTCTCAATAAATGTCTTTTTGTTTTTTTAACTGCGAGATATATGTCTCTCTCATCTAGCCCATCTAGATTTTGCATGAGGTCTTGATATAATTTTTGCCCCTGACAAGTACTCGAGGTTAAGTTAAAAGTGTGAGCATGGGGTAGTCATCAAACCAATGATTTCTAAGGAAAGTAGGAGAGGGGTAGGTGAAGCAATGAAGGAGGTAGTGGAGTGTCACAAGAGGAAGTGAATGAAGCGGTAGGGAGCTCTGCTGACTTACCAAGGAAGAAGAAACAAAGAAATATTTTGTAGCTTTCTTTTCATGCATAATTGTGTTGAATTGAAGTGCAGCAGTGAGACATCGTAATTTTCAAATAAGGTACTGTCAAGTTAATTTTGTTTAATCAATCTCTGGTTTTGTAGTTATCTAACCAATATGATAAATGGTCATTTTTTAGTTCACTATATATGGGTGGGTCCAATAGGTAGACTAACCTGAATTGACATACTTAACTTTACTCAATTCTCCTATCTACAAATAAAGATGATAAATTATTATGTGAAATATTATGTATTATGCATGCTCATGTATTATGTGTTAGTTTTGGTTTATGGTGACAGCATATTATATATTATGCATTAACTCCGTGAGAGCACTTAATGTTTACAGAAACAACCCTTAGTAGTCCTCTATTTTTCTGTTAGAGCTCTTAATGTTTACAGAAACAACCCTTAGTAGACCTCTATTTTTTATAAGCATTTCATTTTAATTGCATCCATGTAAATAAAGTGTAGTGCATTCAGTGCTGGCTTATATCTTGAATAATTTTCGTACTGTCTTTCATGAATGTCAACCATTTTCATATCTTGTATGTAGTGATTGGAAATCCACTGGGCATCCACATACATGCAGTATTTGTTTCAAAGATGGCAGGTGAAACCTTACAGAAGTATGCCGAAGGTGACGGAGAATGCTGCATAGGCCCGCCTATAGAGGAAAATGCAGGAACGGTGTTGGTGATTTCTTTTGTTTCTGTTGTTGCTATAATATCAGTTATCGCAGCATTTCTATTTGCTCGGAACTGTTGGATTCTTCGGAATGTTAGCAATAGAAAACCTTCTCGTATAGATAGAGATGAAGTAGAAATCCTTCCATGCTTCATATTCAAGAGGGCCTATTTGAACACCAAACGCATTACTGAAACTTGTGCTATCTGTCTTGAAGACTATCAAGATGGCGAGACACTTCGGCTTCTTCCCTGTCTACATGGTATATGTGTTTCCTTCTCGATTCAGTTTCATAATATTCTGTCATTTGTCATGAATAAATATACTTTAAATGTGAGTCCATCAAGTGAAAATTTCATCATGGTTGACAAATAAAAATCGTTGAAATTCAAGGACCATGTTGATATATATTCTATTCCTGATGCCCTTTTTTATTCACTACTGCAATATTGTTCATTTTCAAGAATCAGCATTGTTCTTCTATCTTTATTAATTTTCTGTTGCTTGACATCTTTTTTATTATGGAAAATAATTGGGTCAGCATATTCTAACAAAAATCAAACTTTTTTGGATTTGTATTGAGATAGTGCAATATATAGGTAATTAATTTTGCACTCATCTCAAAGCAAATCTTAAAATTGAGACCTATTTTTACCACTTTTTGATCAGGGTATCCTGATTTAAAATTTTGCACACAATTATTCATATTTGAACTCCAAAACATTTAAATTTTGGGAGCTTTGCATATATATAATGCCCCTAACACCATTGAGTGCTGCTTCACTCTTATCTCATCTCAACATAATTCTTCTGTAGATTTTCACTTGGCATGTGTGGATTCATGGTTGACAAAATGGGGAACGTTCTGCCCAATATGCAAGCAGGAAATGAACTCGAATAGGTAGGTTCTCTTTGTTCTGAATTTGTCAAATTCTAGCTCTCTACGTAGAAGATCTGCTCTCCTTATGTCTGTATTGGTTGTTGCTGCTAATGTTGAACAACCACTACTAGTGTTTTTTTCCAGTAAAAAGCGCCTTAACAGTTCCCTCCCTCAAGTTTGTTAAAAAAAATAAAGAGAGAGAAAAGATCCTTGTTGCAAAGTGCAGGTGGTGAAGCAGAAGATTTGAGTTTTGTTTCTCTTTTCAGAGTTTATTCCTTATATTCTGTACACTTGAGGAAAGAACTATTTAGAAGGATACTTATGTAATACTGCATAGAAGGAAACAAAGATGCCTATGTACATAACTAATAGCAGATTCCTGTCAATTGAAGGTATTAAAGGGCTGTTTGTTCTGATGTTTTTTTAGCGTAAAATAAAAGAAATATTAAGGTTTTAGGTTTTTGAGTGTTTGATTGAGACAAATAAATATAAAATGCATGAGCTCGATCATGAGAATTCAAAATGCATGAGCTCGATCCTCACTTCTGCTGGGCACTAACCTGGCATAGTTCCTTGTCTCCAAATGTCAAAACTACATTGAATGAAACTTTGTAGATAGGTATATCTCCGATTAAGTATATGTACGTAGCCATCAAGAGATATATTATGTATGCTATGACTCAATCGACTGTATCCCCTATTTTACAGCAGATCACAATTTATTGGGGTGAAACAGATTAGAATAACATTAAATGGATCTTCTAGCATCCATAATAATACCCCCCTCGAAAGGATCAATGGAACAAGGATTTTAGTTCTTTTCACATACACAATTGCTAAACCACCCGGAACAGTAAATAGTGGACAAAGGAATAATTTAAGATTTCATTTACAGAGATTGATTATAATCCAAAGAATAGATTTTATGAAAATCATGATCTTTTTTCTTGTACATTATCAAAATATATGCAATGCACACCAAATTACAAAAGAAAATATTTACATTAGAATAATGTTGTTGGAAAGATATCTTCATTGACCAACCCTACTTAAGATGTGCTAGGTATCAAGCGAGTCGCTCCACTTTTATTATGAGATTATAGATGAATATGCTTGATGTGAAGGATCTAGAGCCAACTATCGTTCAAGTTGCTATAATGCAAGGGCTACAAAAAGTTCCGTTTCATTATGCATTAGATTTGCAGGACCTAAACACATTGGCTGGAAGTGCTCGCTAACAATTGTGTGAAGTTTGAGTACAACCGAGTGGTTGAGTCCACATCCGCTCTCCTTAGAGAGTTTGTTGTCAGAAAGATCAGCCTGTGGTTAGGAGCACGAGAGGAGTCGCCGTGGAATCCTAAGGCTAGCAGAAGGTCATTGATATCGCATTATCCACATTGCCCATTTTTATTATATTTTAGATCATTGATATCGTATGATCCATGTTGCCCATTTATGCCATATCAATGTATCCTAAGGCATAGGCTTCTCTGTTGTATCTTGTCTGTAGAATCTGTGGAATCCTAAGGCTACAAAAGGAAGTTCTGTTGTGCTAATTTCTCATGTTTTTTCATGAATTAATTGCTAGAATGAAGATTAACCATAGGTGCTTCTTTCATATTAAGGCATTGTAACCATTTTAGCAGGAAAGAAACGGAAATATATAAAGAATCATGATTTTGAAAGTATTAAGATGATTAATTAAGATATTAAGAGGGTTGACGAAACATTGTTGAGATGAAAATTTTGACCTTCAACAAATAAAGGCAACTCATAAATTTTCCCAAAGGCATCAATGCAAATTTCTTTTACTCTGCACTTAGGGCTGCAAATGAACCGAGCGTTCAAGCTATTCGTAGCTCGGCTCGATAAGAGCTCGTTTATATTCGTTTGATAAGGTAAATGAACAGGCTTGAACAATTTTGACAATACTCGAGAGCTAAATAAACAATCTTGAACAGCCTGACTTTCGGCTCGTTTATGTTCACGAACAATATCATTTAGAGCTCGTGAATATGCTCGTTAAGAAGTTTAATTAAAAAGCTTGATTATGCCTTATTTAATTAAAAATAAATATTATATCTTAACTAATTTTAAATATACATTTTATATTTATATATAAAGTACTGTTTAAACGAGCCTCGAAAACAAAAAAGAAAAACCAAATTTTTTATTCTCTCTCCATGAATATGCTCTTTCTCTCTCCTCATTTTTGCATTTTCATTCTCCCACCCGCCTGCCTCTCTCTCTCCTCCGTGGCCACAAGAAAACAAAAAAAATGTGAGGGTTTAGTCCCACACAGCCCAGAGTGGAGTGATTTAGCTTTATAAAAACAAATTTATCTGTAGCCCATTTGCTGAACAGTGGGCAACGGACGAGCTGGGCATGACAACAATGAGCTGCTCGGCTTGATTTAAATAAATAAATTTATTTTTTGAATTGCGATCCGCTCGGCTCGTTAAACGAGCCGCTCGATAAGAGGTTCGACAAGCTTGAAACAAGCTCGAAATTAAACGAGCTAAAACTTGAACACGAGCCGAGCTCGAACATGGGAGTTTTAAACGAGCTCGAGCTTGAACAGCTGTCTAAGATGCTCGACGAGCTTTGAGCCGAGCTTCAACACGGTTTTGAAAAATGAGCTTGAACTCGAACAACCCTATATGCACCAACCTACCAACAAAAATAATAAACTAACACCCCCTCCTATTTAATTTAACATAAATGCTAGGTAAACTCTCCTTCATTCCTACATAACAATATTGATTTGAAAAAACCTCCATGTTTGTGTTTGATTGTGTTCACTTTGTTAATTATCTTATGTTCGATCAATTTTTATAAGCCTATTTATTTACTGAGTTAAATATGAACAAGATCTTATTTGATCATGTTCGGCTCAATAGTAGCTTGATCATATTTGTGTGTATATACTGAAATATATGTTTATTTAAATGTGTGTGTGTGTGTCTATATATATATATATATATATATATATATATATATATATATATATATATATAACTTTTAGGTAGACTTCATGTTTTTCTAATCCTGCTCAATAATTGGAAATTAGAATACAAACAAAATTTTTTGACTTATTTGCTTAAGAAATTGAGCTGAATAATACTTGTTTTCACTATGATTTGGCTTGTTTACACCCAACAACAACAACATCATCAAGCCTTTATCCCACTACGTGGGGTCGGCTACATGAATCCTTTTTCTCCATTGTGTCCCATTAAGAGTCGAGTTTTCATTTAAATCTAATAAGAAAAGGTCATTTCTAATATTTTTTAACCAAGTGTTTTTAGGTCTACCTCTACCTTTCTTAACATAGGTCAAATCTAATAAATCTACTCTCCTAACAGGGTCATCAAAAGGACGGAGTTTTACATTACCAAATGATATAAGGCGACTCTCTCTAATCTTATATGTCACTGGAACTACTCCAACCTTTTCCCAAATATGCTCGTTTCATATCCTATCTCTAAGAGTAAGTCCACTCATCCACTTGAGCATCCTCATCTCAGCAACACTTAACTTAATATTATGCTTCTCTTTTAATGGCCAACATTTTGTGTCATAAAGCATTGCATGTCTCACCACCATCTTATAATTTTTTTCCTTAAGATTGAGTGGTACTTTTCTACAGTCACATCTCATTGTCGTCGCAGTGTCCCTGCTCTGTAAATGGCACCGAATTCGGTCTCATCATACCTGCATACAGAAATCTACTCGATTTAAGACGTTAAAACGGGACAATAATGAAGCCTCTTGGCTTCTTCTTTTCACGTAGAACTCCCGTAAGCTTCTATCAACTTCCTCTCGATCCCGCTTCACATCCAGTCGTGATTTTCTGTTTTGACCCCGACCTCCATCCAAACTCCCTAAGCCCGTCGAACCCGCAAGCCTCCGACCCTATTGCTTCACGGGCTGGCCCATTTTCTTCACACCTAGCAACCGACTTTGAAAGTTCAATAAGGATATTAAGACTAAGTGAACTTCTCCATAAGCACACTAATACAAAAGCAGTACTTTCACTTTGATGCGAAAGCTAATTAACTTGTAAACAATTACAATAATGGTGATTATTTTATAGTCAACACAACATAAAAAGTTATCACAGATTTACATCATGCAATTATCACAGAAATAAAATACAAAAAAATAAAAATGCAAGAATAAAAATCAGAATAAACACACCAGAGATTTATAGTTGTTCGGTCAAACTATAACCTATGTCCACTCCCTGGAGTCCTCCTCTCTTAGCATTGCACTATCACTATAGTATCTCTCCTTTAGTCCCCAGAACTAGGTGGAGAAGCCCTTACAAAATCTCTTCCACCAACCTGGTGCAATAGATGATCGTAATCCTTTTCACCCTCCTGGTGAGGTAGAGAACTTTGAATCCTTTTCACCCTTCAAGTGGGGTAGAGATCCTGGAATCACTTTCACCTTCCCCAGTGCGGTGGAGTAGCTAGATCCTTTGACACCAAAGAGATCTTCTTCCCAAAGCTTCCCTCAAGACAAATTTTGACACATGGAGGAACTCAGGTGCAAGTTCGTCGGAGCAACCATGTGAAACTCCCTCTTACACTCCCTTGAAACCACAAAGATCTTCTCCCTCTCTTACAAACCTTACCCTTTCTCTCCCTAGCTCAAGGCTCTCTCTTCAAGCTTCAGAAGAAACAACTGAATGAATCACAAAAAGACTCACACAAAGTCTTATAAGAAAGCTTAAATAGAGGGCTTCAAGAAACCCTAAAAACTCAATTCGATTGTATCTAATAATATAGTACGATCCTTGATTGTACAGTATGATTAGTTCAAAATATCCTTATTAGTATTGTATGAAGAGTAAGCAGCTATACGATCAGTTCAAGTATTTGAGCTGATCGTACAATACGATATAATCATCATCCAGTATGATTAGTATAATCAAATTGGATTATCATCCCATACGATTGGCGATCATAAATTATCATCCTATGCAAAGATCAAGTCTTATGGTATGATTTGTCCAATCATGCAGTTTGATCTTACTAGACCAAATAATCTAAATTTGATCCCTAATTATAGGATTAATTTAGGCAAGATTTAATGACATTATACAGTATGATACCTATCATATAGTATGATTAGAACATAATTTATATTTTAAAATATTGCTTAAATTATGATTGGCCACTAAGATTATAATTTCAACTGATTATCCTATACGATCGAGATTGTCTAGTACGATTAGTTCAAATAGCTTTAATTACATAATTAGCCATTTTAATGATTTTCTGATAAACTAATCGTATAGTATGATATTGATCATATAGTATGATTAGTTCAAAAATTTCAACTTTTGATTTTCTCAATAACTCACTCCCTTGAGTATGTGTGTGCACAGTCACCAAGGTAGCATACACTTTTATAGGACTTCACTCAAGAAATTAAAAAATACATAAATGAATTTTATAGACTCTTTCAGCATATCATATTCTACGCAATCTCGAGCCCTGAATCTTTATTGAATGGTGCATAATGTACATGAAATATTAGTACACACAAAAATAAATACATAGTGTAAATATTAGGAGACACAAGAATGCAATCAATAATATTTATTATCATCAAAATCATAAACTCAGAAGTGTGAGTTGTAATAATCTCTCTCTTTTTTATGATGAAAAATATTATTGGTTGAATTTGTAAATTAAAATTATTTTCTCTTAATCTCCCCCTCACTAAGAATTATATTAAAAATAGGGAAAAATATTTATTTTTTATTTTAAAGTTTATTTTTTTTAAAAAAAGAAACTAAATAATAAATATAACTAATACAACCAAATACATTCTCCCCCTTTTGACATCACCAAAAAGAAGAGAAAAAATAACATCTAAAATTAAACTTCATGCAGAGGAAAACTAGAACATACATTCATACATAAAAATAATTCACAAATCATAAATCAGATAAACAAACACACAAAATAAATAAACAAATACATAAACAGAGAAATAAATGCACAACTAGAGAGACACACACAAACATAGAGACAAACTTTATACCTGATCATAATTATCAATTGAATCATTGACTATTCAGCATAAGTTTGTTACCTCATCATCTTGCTCCTGTTCTAATGAGTCAGAAGCTAAGTCTACACATGATATTTTTTATTTCTTTTCATTTCCCTTATAGCAATTAGCTTATCCTAATCCTTTTCCTTTATAGGGTGTTTCTTAAAATTGGGGCATTTGTATTTTAGATGTTCATGTTTCCTATAACCAAAGCAGATAATGTTAAAGGCAAACATATCATATCTACCATTTTTACCTTTGCTCCATTTTTGTTCATGCTTATGCTTGCGCTTTAGAAGACTTTTAAATTTTCTTGTTGTTAATGCTAGCTCCTCACTCTCATCATCTCCTAAGTCATTTTTATCTGTGTCTTTTGCCTTTAGTACTATAGCCTTCTCATCTCTAGAATCCAACAATTTTTGACTCACACTTTGCTCGTAGGCAATGAGTGAGCTGATTAGATTATCAATATAATAAGCATTTAAGTCTATCGATTCACATATAGTAGTGACTTTGGCATCAAATTTATTAGGTAGACAACATAGAATTTTATCGACCTTCTCTAAGTTTGAAAGTTCTCTACCTAAAGCATATAATGATGTCACTATCTGAGTAAACCTAATATACATGCCTAAGATAGTCTTATAATATTTCATGCAAAAAAGTTTATAATCATGCAATAATACGTTCAACCTAGATTATTTGACTTCACTGGTGCCTTCGTATGTAATGCATAGTCTATCCCAAATATCTTAGCCTGTGGTACAAGTAAGAAATCTCATATAGTCTTCAAGCCTAAGTGCACAGAAAAAATAATTTAAGTATTTAGCATTCAGTTGTGCATATATTTATTCTTCTCTACTCCATTCAGGAAAAAGGAATAATTATTTTGACTCCTTTAATAATACGTAACGGTATCGAATAACCAGTTTGAATCATATGCCAAATTCAAAAATCAATTGATTACAAAAAATTAGACATCCAAACTTTCCAAAAATTAAATGGAATCAAATAAAGGTGGTCGAATTATAGAATAGCCTTCTGTGGTGTTCCTATTTTCAAAAAGTGCCATGGATCATTTTCCTCTAGGTTTTCTAAAACACTATTTTTGAGTACCGCTTTGATACCAATTGAAAGTTCGATAAGGATGTTAAGCCTAATAACTTATCCCTAAGTACACTAATATGAAAGCAATTCTTTCACTTTGATGTGGAAGCTAATTAACTTGTAAATAATTATAATAATGGTAATTATATTATAGCCAACATAATATAAATAACTATCACAGATTTACATCATGCAATTATCATAGAAATAAAATGTAGATAGTAAAAATGCATGAATAAAAATCAAAACACAAACACCAGATATTTATAGTGGTTCGATCAAATCATAACCTACGTTCACTCCTCAGAATCCTCCTCTCTGAGTATTGCACTATCACTATAGTGTCTCTCCTTTAGCCCTCACAGTTAGGCAGAGATGCCCTTATTAAATCTTCTCCACGAATCTGGTGAAGAAGAAAACCTGGAATCCTTTTCACCCTCCAAGTGAGGTAAAGAACATGGAATCCTTTTCACCCTCCAGGTGAGGCAGAGAACCTAGAATCACTTTCACATTCCCTGGTGTGACGGAGTAACTAGGTCCTTTGACACCAAAGAGATCTTCTTCCCAAGCTTCCCTCAAGAAAAACCTTGACACATGGAGGAACTCATGTGCAAGTTCATCGGAGCAACCGTGTGAAACTCCCTCTTACACTCCCTTGAAATCCACAAGGATCTTTTTCCTCTCTCAAAACTTCACCCTTTCTCTCCTTAGATCAAGGCTCTCTCTTCAAGCTTTTAGAAGAAATAACTCAATGAATGGCAAAAAGACTCATACAAAGTCTTATAAAAAAACTTAAATAGAGGGCTTCAAGAAACCCTAAAACTCAATTCTTTTATATCTGATCATACAATATGATTAGTTCAATATTTCTTATTAGTACTATACAAAGAGTAATCAGTTGTACGATCAGTTCAAGTATTTAAGCAGATTGTCCAGTATGATATGATCATCATCGAGTACGATTAGTACAATCAAATTGGATTATCATTCCGTATGATTGGCGGTAATAAATTATCGTCCCATACAAAGATTAGGTTGTATAGTACAATTTGTCTAATCGTATAGTACGATCTTACTAGACCAGTTAATCCAAACTTGATCCCTAATTACAAGATTAATTTAAGCAAGATTTAATGACATCATATAGTACGGTTAACATATAATTTATATTTCAAACTATTACCTAAATTATGATTGGCAGCTAAGATCATAATTTCAACTGATCATCTGATACGATCGAGATTATCTAATATGATTAGTTTAAATAGCTTTAATTATGCAATTAGTCATTTTAATAAATTTTTGATAAACTGATCGTACAGTTTGATATGGATCATAAAATATGATTAGTTTAAAAATTTTAACTTTTAATTTTGTCACTAACTCACTCCCTTGAGTGTGTGTGTACACATTCATCAGGCTAGCATACACCTTTACATGACTTGACTCAAAAAATTAAAAAATACATAAATGAATTTTATAGACTCTTTCAGCATATCATATTCTACCCAATTTTGAGCCCTGAATCTTTATTGATGGTGCTTGACAAACCTAAAATATTAGTACACATAAAAATAAATACACAGTGTAAATGTTAGGAGACACATGGATGCAATCAGTAATGTTTATTATCATCAAACCCATAAACTAAGAAGTTCGAGTTGCAATAGACTTTACCAATCCGTGCATTTGACTCAATCCTCCAACTCATGACCTTCGACCTAATGCCTATAGCCAAACTCCAGGCCACCAATCTATTTCTACGCTTACAACCCAACCTCCTCCTATAACTAAACTAACACCTCTAATCTTCCTCCGACTCCACACCACCGGACGAAACCATAAGCCTCCCTCCTCACGTGAAGAAGCTGAGACCTAAGACCTACTCCGACCCCTCCTGTATGTGCCTTGCCTACCCTTAGGTGACCTCCCCTCCTAGCCCTCTTGCCGACCCTTAATCACAGGGGAGACGCTGGGAGGCTGCTGAAATTTAGAGCAAATGTAAGGGACTTGAACTTGCTAATTGTGTTTTGATTTGAGTGAATCATTTTGTTCATGAGAATTCTAATCTAAGTTTATGTTTTTGATGATTACAAAAGTTTATTATTTGTCTAATTCATCTTCTAACATATATTTGAGTTTTTGTCTGTGTGTACTAAAGTATTTTTTAGGAAATTCACACTCAAGACTGTTGAAGACTTCAAATTAACTTGTTCATTGTAAATGAAGTCTGTAAATTTTTTTTTCTTTTTCTTGAGTCTGAGAGAGTGTGATTGTAAGTTGGATAACTGTGCACACACACAATGGGGGAGTAAAAAGTTTAAATGTTTTTAAACTGATCGTACAGTACGAATTCATTTCGTACAGTACGATATAAAGAATATGTCCTCCAGGAAGAACCCATTAGACGAAAAATTTTTCTAAGGCATGTTCATACAGTACGAATACCATTCGTACGTGAGTTTTTGCTGTACGAACAGCTCAAAATTGGGTTCGTCCAGAGGTTCGTACGAGACGAATGGATCGGACGAAGCTCTCTGTTTGATTCATCCAAGAGTTCGTATAGGATGAAGAGTTCGAACGAAGCTGACTGACTTCATCGTCCAAGCGTTCGTATGGGACGAAGTGTTCGAACGAAGCTCACTGACTTGATCGTCCAAGACTTCGTACGGGACGAATGGATCGGACGAAGCTTACTGACTTGATCATCCAAGGGTTCGTACCGGACGAACTGTTCGTACGAACAGCTCTGACTTATTCATCTGATGAGTCGTACAGGACGGATTGTTTAAATTTTTGAACTATTCGTACAATACGATTATCGATCGTACGGGACGATCGGCACAGACTTAACTTGAAAATTCAGTTTTTGGACGGTTTTTTCTGTCCTAGGTATAAAAATGACACAAAACTGAATGAAGGAATAATCCTTCTACAAAAATTCTTTTGGGAAGTGAGAGGAGAGTGATTGGGAGAGTGTTTGGGAGTGAGTTTTGAGAGATCTTTCAAGAGAAAATTGTGAGGAGATTCACAAGGTTATCCAATTGAGAGGATTTCTTTTACTTGTTCTTCGAGCATCTTCCTAGTTCCTTGGAGACTTTTGCAAGAGCATTGTTCGAAAGGATTTCGGTTCTCTGCCGCACTTGGAAGGTGAAAAGGATGACGGTACTCTGCCGCACCGGGGTTGGTGGAAGAGAGTTTGTAAAGGCTTCTCCGCCTTGCTGTGGGGGCAAAAGGAGAGTCACATGGTTTTAGTGCAATACCTAGAGAAGGGATCTCTAGGGAGTGGATGTAGGTCGTATTTGATCGAACCACTATAAATTCTAGTGTTTTCTATTCTCTATTTATTTTTCTGCATTTCTATTTTCTGTAGTTTATTCTCGTTGTGGTTGAATTTTTGATTTAAAAGAAAGAGCAAAAATTATCTTTGTTCGTACTGTACGAAGTTATATCGTACTGTACGATTAGCTTTTAAATTTTCCAAAATATCAAGAGTAATTTAAAAAAAAAGGGAACCAATTCACCCCCCTCTTGGTTAGCCTAGGGACATTGAGCAATAGGTCTAACAACCTGTTTACACTTTCAAGTGGTATCAGAGCGCTATTTCAAAATAACTGTTTTAAATACTATTTGAAATTTCGATCATGGCTAATTTTGGAAATAGAAATACTATGGAAGGATACTCGATCACTAGACCACCGTTATTTGATAATATTCCTTTTGATTTTTGGAAAACTCGCATGTCTACTTTTCTGCAATCACTTGACTATCGTATGTGGATGTTAGTTCAGGATGGTTATACTGAACCAACTAGGATTGTAGAAGGAATAAGCGTTCAAACACCTTTTACAAACTGGACTGTAGAAGAACGTGAACTAGCGCAACTTAATGCTAACTGTTTGAATAGTTTCTTTTGTGCTTTAAAATTGAAAGATTACATGCATGTGTCTACCTGTAAATCAGGAAAGGAAATTTGGGATAGACTTTGCATCACATATGAAGGTACAAATAAAGTGAAACAAACTAGATTAAATATTTTCTTGCACGACTATGAACTTTTTCGCATGAAACAGAATGAATCAATCTCTGACATGTACACTCACTTTATACACATAGCCACTTCATTGCATGCTTTAGGTAGGGAGTTAACAAATGCTGAGAAAGTTAACAAGATATTACGTTGTTTACCTCCTGCATATGATGCAAAGATAACTGCAATAACATAATCTAAAGATTTGAATGTTTATTCTGTTGACAATCTTCTTGGATCACTAATTGCTTATGAGCAATCGGTGACTCAAAGACAGATTGATGCAGGTGAAAAGCGAAAGGAGAAGAACATTGCTTTAAAGGTGGATGACTCTGAAAGTGATCAATCGCTACCTGAGGACGAAGAGGATATTGCCCTGTTGACGAGGCAATTTAGAAGTTTCTTAAAAAGGAAGCAGAGAAGACGCCAGAATTGGAACAAGGGTAAGTTCCAGAAGAATGTCAAGGCTTTGAATGAAGTCATTTGCTATGAGTGCAGAAAGCCAGGTCACATCATGACAGATTGCCCCAATCTCAAAGGAAATCCTAACAAGGAGAAGACCGAGGAGAAACTAAAGGATAGAAGGGGTAAAAAGAGAGTACAACGAGCTTTCTGGGTGGACTCAGCTTCAGATTCATCAGAAATAGCACCAGAAGAGGAAGTTACCAATTTGTGCTTAATGGCTGATAATCTCGACCATTCAGATGAGGATGAGGTATGTGATTTAAGCTATGAGGAATTATTTGAAGTTTCTGAACGCATACATTCTGCATATATGAAACTTAAGAAACTGCATGCTAAGTTAAATTTGGATTACATAGAGCTGCAAAAAGATTATGAGATCCTCAAAAAAGATCATGCATTAATTGATAGCAACCACATGACTTTGTTGGATGAGTATGATGATTTAAATAAACAGCACAATCTTTTAAAATCATCACATGCTGAACTTGAAAAAGATTTTAAGATTTTTATGGATGAATCAGATTCTAGAGAGCATGAGTTGAAAATTGATAACTCGATTATAGAAAGTGCCAATGCATATCTTAAAGTTCAGATTAAAGCACTTAAGGAAAATAAAATACCACCTAAGCTTGAAGAGTTTCATGAATCTTACCACAAGAATATTGACTTAAGATCTAAAAAGAAAAATTTTAGGAAGAATAAATTAGTGAATCCCTTTTCAGGGATAAAGTGTTTTTCTTGTGGTAGTTTAGGACACATTTCCCATACCTGTACTTTGAAGTATAGAACACATTTAGTATGGAGACCTAAGGTGCAGAAACCACAGCATATCACACATGCATCTGGTTTAAAGTTGTCAAGAGGTGAACCCAAACTTATTTGGGTTCCCAAGGCTAATGTTTGATTATTTTGCAGAAACACTCTCACAGAAGACCTCATGAGAGTATTTGGTACCTGGACAGCGGATGCTCAAAGCATATGACTGGAGATACAAGTCAATTTATATCGCTAGAAGCCAGGAATGGAGGCAACGTGATGCTTGGAGATAATACCACCAAAAGAGTGGTAGGTACAGGTATAATTGGAAATTCAGAAAATTTTGTTATTGAGAATGTACTGTTAGTTGAAGGTTTGAAATACAATCTGTTGAGTATTAGTCAATTATGTGATAAGGGCTATCATATTAAGTTTTTACCTACAAGTTGTGTTATTAATCTAAATGAAACTGTTATTTTGAATAGTGATAGGGTAAATAATGTTTACATGCTAGATTTTAATTCTGTTAAAGTATCTACTGTCTTGTGTCTGAAAACTGTATCTGATGAATCATGGTTGTGGCATAGAAGGCTTTGTCATGCTAGCATGATAAATCTTAGGAAAATCACTCAAAAGCAACTGGTTAGAGGAGTACCCAAATTAGATTTTACTAAAGATCACTTGTGTGATGCATGTCAACTAGGAAAACAAGTGAGATCCTCATTCAATTCTATCAAGGAAATTAGGACTAGCAAGCCTCTAGAAATTCTTCACATGGATTTATTTGGACTTGTTAGTACCTTAAGTTTAGGAGGAAAAAGATTTGGGTATGTTATTGTGGATGACTATACTAGATTCACCTGGATTAGATTTTTGAATCATAAGAGTGAATCATTTGATGAGTTCAGAGATTTTGCCACTTGGATTCAGAGAAAACTTGGTTTTGAAATAGTTAGTATCCAAAGTGATCATGGGGGAGAATTTGAAAATGAAATGTTTAATGATTTTTACAAATCTCTTAGAATTGAACACAACTTCTCAGCACCGAGAACACCTCAACAGAATGGAGTTGTAGAAAGAAAGAACAGGACATTAGTGGAAACTGCTAGGGCCATGTTGGCAGAATATTCACTTCCTAAATAATTTTGGGCTGAAGCAGTTAGTACCGCATGTTATGTATTAAATAGGGTGTACATAAGGTCTAAATTAGATAAGACACCCTATAAACTTCTTAAAGGTAGAAGTCCCAACCTCTCACATCTACATATTTTTGGATGTAAAGTGTTCATTCATAATAATGATAAAACTCTTCTAGGAAAATTTGATCCGAAAGCAGATGAAGGAATCTTTCTAGGATACTCAAGTGTTGGAAAATCCTATAGAGTTTTTAATAAGAAAACATTGGTAGTTGAAGAGACCACACATGTTGTTTTTGATGAATCTTATGATAGTAAAGGGTCTAAGATGGATGAAGATGAGGTTGAGGTGATAGATCAAAAGCTTGAAAATCAAAAAGTTAAAGATAAGGTTGAAAAAGAAAAGGAAAACCAATTGCCTAGAGAATGGAAATTTGTAAGGAGTCATCCAAAAGAATTAATTTTAGGTGAACCAAGTGAAGGAGTTAGGACTAGGCATGGATTGAGGAAAGAAGTGAATCATTCAGCTTTTATTTCAATGATAGAACCCACAAACATAGAACAAGCACTTTTGGATGAATTTTGGATATTGGCCATGCAAGAGGAGTTAAATCAATTCAAGAGAAATGATGTTTGGGAATTAATTGAAAGGCCAAAAGATCAAAGTGTAGTTGGGACTAAGTGGGTATTCAAAAACAAGATGAATGATTCAGGAGTAATTGTTAGAAATAAGGCTAGATTAGTAGCTAAGGGGTATAACCAAGTTGAAGGAATTGATTTTGAGGAGACATTTACCCCTATAGCAAGACTTGAAGCTATAAGAGTTTTGTTAGTCTTTGCCTGTTTTAAAGATTTTAAATTGTACCAAATGGATGTTAAAAGTGCCTTTCTAAATGGGGTGATAGAAGAGGATGTGTATGTTGAACAACCTCCAGGTTTTGAAAATTCTAAATACCCTAATCATATTTTCAAATTGAAAAAGGCATTATATGGACTAAAACAGGCACCTAGAGCATGGTACGAGAGGTTGAGCACTTTCTTGTTAAATCGATCATTTGTTAAAGGAAGTGTGGATACCACTCTGTTTATGAAAAGATTTGAGAATGAAATACTCATTGTACAAATATATGTGGATGATATCATCTTTGGATCAACTGATAAAGCTTTATGTGATGAATTTTCAAAAATAATGAGTAGTGAATTTGAGATGAGTTTGATGGGTGATTTGACTTATTTTCTTGGCTTTAGCATAAAGCAAAATGAGGAAGGGACTTTTCTTTATCAATCTAAATATGTTAAGGAAATCCTCAAAAAGTATGAAATAGATAATGCTAAACCAGTCACTACACCCATGAGTTCCACAGTCCTATTAGATAAGGATCCAAAGGGAAAATCTGTTGATCAAAAGAAGTTTAGAGGAATAATTGGATCTTTGCTTTATTTGACTGCTAGCAGACCTGACATTATGTTTAGTGTTTGCTTATGTGCTAGATTTCAAGCTGATCCAAAAGAATCACATTTGACAGCAGTAAAAAGGATCTTAAGATATCTTTTGGGAACTCAAAATTTAGGAATTTGGTATCCTAAGAACAGTTCTTCTTTTGATATAATTGGATACTCAGATTCAGATTTTGCAGGCTGTAGGGTGGATAGGAAAAATACTTCTGGAACATGTCAGTTCATTGGAAATTCATTAGTATCTTGGTCCAGTAGAAAACAAAATTCAGTAGCACTTTCTACAGCTGAAGTAGAGTACATTGCCTTAGGGAGTTGTGTAGCACAGGTGCTTTGGTTGAAACAACAATTGAGTGACTTAGGATTAGTAGTAGGCACCATTCCAATATTTTGTGACAACACTAGTGCCATTTACATTTCAAAGAATCCTATTCAACATTCTAGAACCAAGCATATTGACATAAGGCATCATTTCATAAGAGATCATGTAGCGAAAAGTGAAATTGAACTACATCATGTGGCTACTAAAGATCAGCTTGCAGATATTTTCACAAAACCCTTAGCCTTTGACACATTTAGCATGTTGAGGACAAGGCTAGGTGTGATAAATCTAAATGCTTGATTAAAAATTTTCTACAAATATATTTCTATTTGTTTTGTATTGGTTAGTTTGTTTGTTTTCATTATTATGTTTTTATTTCTTGTTTGAATCCTGTATTATGTTTTTGTTTGTTCCTTATTTGAATGTTGAAAGGCATGCAAGTTTTTGAAGTGTTGGGGTTTTTAGTTCTATTCGTACTGTACGATATGTCATCGTACTGTACGATAACGTCATCGTACCAACATTTCATTTGTACGAACGGAGAGGAAACACGGTTAGGAGCAGTTATTATTGGCGATCATACGTACGAATATGTCATTCGTCTGTACGATCCATGTGTCATTTCGTGTAAGGTACGAACCTAACCGTCGCCTGAACGACCTTTAATTTTCTGATCGTCCCGGACGAACACGTAATCGTTTGTACGATCAGGAAGTCAAAAAGCCTGTATGAAAGGACGCCTCGGGACGAGTAGTTTACGAAAAACTATTTCATTTTGTCTGTTTTCATTCGTCTCGGATGAATTTTCATTCTTCCCGGATGAATCTAGGATCATCTTGTACGAATGATATTCGTACAGTATGATATCAGGTTTTTCTATATAAAGGTGGATCATTTTCTTTCATTTCACCATCTATCTAGAAACCTTTAGAGCCTTGAGAGAAAATGTCTGGCAGTGGAAAAAGAGCACGAGTGGCTAGGCGTCTGGCATCTAGAAGAGAATGTGATGAAAATTTCCTTAGTGAGGAGAATGAGGAGGTATGCTGCGTCTAAGGTTACTCCATCCCGCATTCTACTACAAGAAAACATCCATTTTGCAGTTATGCCCCTCTTTGACTCTACATAGTTTTCTTTTCTATTGACCTTGATTTATGCCTTTAATAAGGACTTGTTTCATATTTTCCTGGCAAACATGACCTTTAACGAGGATCATACAGCCATCTCTTCTTATGTCCTTAAATAAAAGGTTAGAATAACTAAGGAGGATCTAGGAGAATATATTCATCTTATAACTGAAGGGATTAGAGCTCATACTTTTTCCACAAGACCTGAAAATGGTTGGTCCGAAATTAACCAAGTTCTTAGAGGTGCAAGCATACCTACACATGTCGCTCGGGTAGAAATGTTGAATCAAAATACTAGGATAATTCAACATGTGCTTAGAACATCAATAATACCTAAAGCAGGAGATAGAGTTAATATTACTCCACTTCTTTCTTCAACTATATTTCTTATTATGACTGGTCAGCCTATAGATGAAGCCCAATTGATCTTAGATTACATCTATTATCTGTCTGACGTTGGGTTGGCTAGTGTGAAGAGGAAGAAAAATATTGCTTTAGGACATGTTGTGTGTTACATCCTAGAGAGAAAGTATAATCTAGTTTATCCTTCTGGTCCTTCAGAGCTCCCATTATACTTCACTGATGCTTCTTTTAAAGCATTATTTGGGAAAGAGGGTACAGCTGACAGTTCAGATGATGAGCCACATTTTGCTACTGCTCCTTCAGGTGCACCCTCAACTGCACCTAGACCTTCACAGGATTTCTATCAAAATATGGTCCAACATTTTGATAGAATGGACCAAAGGTTTGATGACATGGAGGCTCATTTGAAGAGGCAGGATGATCAGTTTGATGCTATTAACACAAATATTGCTACTCTTAACAGCTATTTTTCATTGTTCGGTGGTATACCACCTCCTCCACCTCCTGATCAGGGTCCCTCTCAGTACTAGCTTGGATGTGATTGTGTCACTCTTTATTTGTTTTAAGTTGTCTTTGAGTATTTTATTGTGAGTTGTTATTTTGAATATGTTTTAGCAAGTTCTTTATATGAGATGTGCCTTAAACGTGTAACTTGCTATGGTTGTATGCTGTGAAGTTATCAGTAATGAAATGTTCCAGTGTTTTGGTGTTTATTCTTTTTGTGTTGGTGAATGGCCTTGATATATTTTTTTGCAATTCACTTGAATATAGTTGATTACTGATTTAGAATGTTAATTGAGTTCATATTACAATAAAAAATCTATGCATAACTTTAAAATTTCAAAATTTTTAGATTTCGTTATGTTGTGGTGTGGATTAGAAGATCTTACTTAAATCTTATTTAGACATGTATTATTTAGTCTAAAATTATGTATGGTTGTTGTTTTAACATTATTCTCACATTCTATATCTTTGTGTTTATTATTGTATTTGTGACTAAAGAGATAATATTATTGGAAAGAATCTTAAATTCAAAGCAATGCTTGAAAAGATGCATAAAATATGCCATATTAGAAAAGATGCGCAATGTCGCCAAATGTAAAAAGACACACAAAGTGTGTCATCAAATCAAAAGATGCGCAATGTCGCCAACTATCAAAAGACACACAAAGTGTGTCATCAAATCAAACGATGCGCAAAGTCGCCAAATATTCTTTCCTTTAGTTTTTTATTCTCTTGTTCACTAATCAATAATTGTCACTTTAGACTTAGAATTTTTGATAATGTTATCTCTTCTTCTATACAAAAATTGAGACTGCTAAACATGTCTAATACATTTCTACTTTAGATCAACTTTTCTTGTCCTTAACATACTTTGAAATCTAACATTTTTGAGTCTTTAGTTTTTGCATCTCATTTCAATATTGTAATTCAACTTCATTTAACATAATTCCATTTCTCAGCTATCTTTTAGTGCTCTTTTTGCTGTTGGAAAAAGGGGGAGAGTTTTATTGTTTGTATGTATATTCTTGTATGATTGTATGTGCTTTGTATGTATTGTATGGTTGTATGTTCTTTGTATGTTTGTATGTGCTTTGTTTTTGTTGCTCTACACTCTTTTCTTCCCTTCTCTTGTTTATCCTCAAATATCTGAGCTTAAGGATAGGATAAGTCAATTTTAAGGATTTAGGTTATTTTGGGGGAGTGTAAATCTTTTATTTAAAGGGGATACATTGAGTGAATGTTAGAAGATCTATTTTTGTATATCATCAAATAATAGTTGTTTTGCCATCATCAAAAAGGGGAAGATTATTTTGATTTGAGTGAATCATTTTGTTCATGAGAATTCTAATCTAAGTTTATGTTTTTGATGATTACAAAAGTTTATTGTTTGTCTAATTCATCTTCTAACATATATTTAAGTTTTTGTCTGTGTGTACTAAAGTATTGTTCAGGAAATTCACACTCAAGACTGTTGAAGACTTCAAATTCACTTGTTCACTGTAAATGATGTCTGTAAATTTTTTTTTTCTTTTTTTTGAGTCTGAGAGAGTGTGATTGTAAGTTGGATAACTGTGCACACACACAATGGGGGAGTAAAAAGTTTAAATGTTTTTAAACTGATCGTACAGTACGAATTCATTTCGTACAGTACGATATAAAGAATATGTCCTCTAGGAAGAACCCATCAGATGAAAAATTTTTCTAAGGCATGTTCATACAGTACGAATACCATTCGTACGTGAGTTTTTGTTGTACGAACAACTCAAAATTAGGTTCGTCCAGAGGTTCGTACGGGACGAATGGATCGGACGAAGCTCTCTGTTCGATTCGTCCAAGCGTTCGTACGGGACGAAGAGTTCGGAGGAAGCTCACTGACTTCGTTGTCCAAGCATTCGTACGGGACGAAGTGTTCGAACGAAGCTCACTAACTTGATCGTCCAAGACTTCATACGGGACGAATGGATCGGACAAAGCTTACTGACTTGATCATCCAAGGGTTCGTACGGGACGAACTGTTCGTACGAACGGCTCTGACTTATTCGTCTGATGAGTCATACATGACGGATTGTTTAAATTTTTGAACTATTCGTACAGTACGATTGTCGATCGTACGGGACGATCGACACGGACTTAACTTGAAAATTCAGTTTTTGGATAGTTTTTTCTGTCCTAGGTATAAAAATGACACAAAACTGAATGAAGGAATAATCCTTCTGCGAAAATTCTTTTGGGAAGTGAGAGGAGAGTGATTGGGAGAGTGTTTGGGAGTGAGTTTTGAGAGATCCTTCAAGAGAAAATTGTGAGGAGATTCACAAGGTTATCCAATTGAGAGGATTTCTTTTACTTGTTCTTCGAGCATCTTCCTAGTTCCTTGGAGTCTTTTGTAAGAGCATTGTTCGAAAGGATTCCGGTTCTCTGCCGCACTTAGAGGGTGAAAAGGACAACGGTTCTCTGCCGCACTTGGAGGGTGAAAAGGACGACGGTTCTATGCCACACTTGGAGGGTGAAAAGGACGACGGTTTTCTGCCGCACTTGGAGGGTGAAAAGGACGACGGTACTCTGCCGCACCGGGGTTGGTGGAAGAGAGTTTGTAAAGGCTTCTCCGCCTTGCTGTGGGGGAAAAAGGAGAGTCACATGGTTTTAGTGCAATACCTAGAGAAGGGATCTTTAGGGAGTGGATGTAGGTCGTGTTTGACCGAACCACTATAAATTCTGGTGTTTTCTGTTCTCTATTTATTTTTCTGCATTTCTATTTTCTGTAGTTTATTCTCATTGTGGTTGAATTTTTGATTTAAAAGAAAGAGCAAAAATTATCTCTGTTCGTACTGTACGAAGTTATATCGTACTGTATGATTAGCTTTTAAATTTTCCAAAATATCAAGAGTAATTTTAAAAAAAAAAATGGAACCAATTCACCCCCCTCTTGGTTAGCCTAGGGACATTGAGCAATAGGTCTAACAACCTGTTTGCACTTTCAAATTGAATGATAATGGACATAAAACTGAATGAATTTGAACTCAAATGAATGAATACAAGTGAACTTACACATTGAATGATGATGAATTGAACTCGGATAATTTGAACTAAAATTTGAACAAAATACAAATAACCAAATTCATGATAAAGGGGAAATTGAACTATGCATGAAGGAACATGATATAATGCTTAAAATGAAATCATGATTGGTGAGATAACTGGTCCAAATTAAATGCAAAAGAACACATGAAAAACTTGTGATAAATAAAGAACCTGCGAATATAATTCTCTCACAAATGGTCATGAAACTCATGCAATTGATTGATTTGGGATAATTGCATTAGCTACAAGGACATATGCTGAATGCAATAACTTCTGATTAACACCAACATACAAACAAGTGCAAATGAAAGGTGATGATTCGAAGAATTAAAACTTCAATGGAACACAAGAAGCTGGACTTTGGATTAATGAATGAACAATCAAGATTTAAGCAAATCCTAATCATTCAAGTGGACATAAATGAACAAAAAGCTTGTGTTAGATAAGGAACTTTAAATGCAACCTACTTACAAGTTATGATGTGAAATCTTTAATGAGTATTATAACTTATTTATAAAAATTATGTCATTTGGAATGCAAGTTACCAATTAGTAATAGTAGTAGTGTTTTCACTCATATCATGAACTGACTAACGACGTGATGAAAGAGCTGTATTGCACATAGAGAATTATTTGGAGGTGGCAATAAGAGACATACAACCAACACATGCATGAAAAATACATCATATTTATAAGCAAAGGGAAAAGGCTATCATGAAAGTGATTCTGACTATTATCAATAGCAATTGATGAGTGAACCAATAAATTAATTCAGTGCCACTTAGCTACATACAGACGCACTAAACTCTTGTAAGTGATAATAGTGGATACATGATGGTACAACAACACTCCTACAATCAATATCCATTACGTGTAGATGAATATAAAAGTCCCTGTGAACAATGATAGCCAACATGTAATGAGCCTACTAGCTCCATATGAAAAGGATACACCATCTATAGACGAAGATGTTTAATATGTGATAAATGCCACAATGATTTGCATTCGATGTCAAGATACAAAAAACATGCATTCTGAAAGATCGTGTAGGTTGTTAAACCTAATCCAATTATCCCAAGGCTAAGCAAGAGGGGGGTGAATTAATAATTTTAAAAATCTCTTGGTATTTTAAAAAATTGATTTAAAATTTTTTATTACAATAATAGATTTTCTCAAAATAATTTTTCAACCATAGAAAATAAAAAATACAGAAAATAAAAATATGGTAAATAGTAAAGAACAGAAGACACCATATTTTATAGTGGTTCTGTCCAACAAGACCTACGTCCACTCCCTGGAGACTCCTTCTCCAGGTATTGTACTAAACACTAGTGACTCTCTTTTTACCCTCACAGCAAGGTGGAGAAGCCCTTATAAAACCTCTCTTCCACCAATCCGATGCGGCAGAGTACCGACGTCCTTTCTCACCCTCCTAGTGACGGAAGAGTACCAATGTCATTTCTTACCCTCCTGGTGATGGCAGAGTACCAACATCTTTTCTCACCCTCTTGGTGATGGCAGAGTACCGGATCTCCTTTGAAAATCCTCTCTCAAGAGCCATTAAGAAAGTAGGGAAGAACTATGAAAAACAAATAAGAGATCCTCACCATTGTGCAACTTTGTGAATCCCCTCACAAATCCCTCTCATAAGATCTCTCACTTTTCACTCTCAAGATACTCGCCCAAACACACTCCTAAGGTATACTCAAGAGAAATTCACAGTAAGATCTTTAGAATGTCAGTTTTTAGGACCCCTATATATAAAGGATAAGAAAAATCATCTTGAAAACTAAAAATTTCAAGTTGAACATACTTGGATTGTACAGTATGATCATACTTCATATGCATGAATAGTTCAAAAAGTGATATACAATGCTGTACGAATATGATTTTGTACTATGTTAAACATCTGTACGAACTTACATCATACAGTATGAACAGTTTAAAACTGAACCCCTTTGTTTGTACGATCACGTACGAACCTCATTTCATTCTCTGATCAGCGTCTGTATGAACCTTATATCATACAGTACGAATAGTTTAATCAAATCATATTTTTCTTGGTACAAAGGTGGATAACACTATTTTATACTCTGTGAATTGTCTATACAAAAATATAATGCACAGGATGAATCTAAAATCGTATAGTACGAATAGATCAAAAAATTGCAAGTTCATCTAGGATGATTTGGTACGCATCCATTTTGACTCTATGAGTTGTCTGTATAAACTAAGGATCGTACAATATGAATAGTAATCAAAACATTTCCTGGCATGATTTGATTAACTTCATTTTAGGAGGAACTACCATGACAAATCATCCAGTACGATTTAAAAATTATACAGTACGATTAGTTTTAAAAAGTTTAAGTTTTTAATCACTCCCCCAGGGTGTGTGCATGGTTACCCAATTACAATCACATTCTCTCAGACTAACAAAAAATAGAAGAAGTACAGACTTTATAACATGAACTCCTAGTCTAATCTGTCTTGAAGTCTTTGGCAGTCTAGAGTATGGTTTTCCTGAAATATTAGTACACATAAATAACACAAATAAAATATATTCAATATATGTTAAGAGAGGCAGTAATAACATAATAATATTTTAGTATCATCAAAAACTCACATAATATAAAAACATAGTTTTGAAAACTAAGTTGCAACAATCTCTCCCTTTTTTATGATAGCAAAATAATTTTATTTGACTTAACACTTAACTAATTTTTCTCCTAAGCTTCCCCTAAATGAATGAATAATTTAAAACAAGGGATTCCAATGAAGTTCCAAAAACTCAAAAAGAAATAAAATAAATACAAAATACACAACAAACAAATAATAATAACACAACTACACACATCACACTACATACAACAAAAAAAAAACAACCAACAAATAATCATACACACATACATCAAACACACATTAAACACTACACAACAAACAATACATCAAATAATAATATAATGACTTCCCCTTTTGACAACAATAAAAAGGGAAGTACATCTTGAAAAGATAAGTTTCTATAGATAAATCAAAATACTTGAAGAAGAAGAAGATTTTAAACTAATTGCAAATACAACATTAATATCCAAGTACTAAAAAAACTTGAATTTTAAATCAAAGGAAAACTAAGATAAGAAAAGTCAACCAGGTTCATTGTTCACTCTAGACAAATCAAATAAATAATTATTACATAAATGATGAAATAAAGATTAATTAGTTTCTAATTCAATAGTGAAGATTATTACCAATTATATGAATTTGTGTAAGAGATAGACTGATAAAGGAAAGACCAGTATGAATTTTTTAATTGGCGACATTGCGTATCTTTTCAATATTTTATGGCATACTTTGTACATCTTTTTAGTTTGGGCTAATTTTGTGCCTCATTTAACTTTGGCGAATATTACGCATCTTTTTGTTTGGCATGCTTTGTGCATCTTCTTTTTTTATTAAATTTCCAGTCTTTCTAATATCAATAAATCTTTAAAACAAATTTCAATAATTAACAAAGATAAACACATTGAAAAAGAAATAAGTATAAACATAAGATATCTATTTTGCAATAATTATTGCTAAGTAATACTTGTCTATAAGAATATGAATTTGATCTTCTATTCTACATCCAATCATAATGTAATTTAAAATTTTGAGAGATTTAATTTTGAAAGGAAATTAATTTGCATAGAAAAGCAATTCAAAAATCCATTCTAGAGATCAACTATAAATAATTTGTCTTAAAAAAACATAATCAATTCAAGAAGAGAGAATTCAACACAAGTAAAACCATCCAAGTCAAACATCATTTCATTTAACACTTCTAACACTTACACTCATTCATCATGCTAGAACTACAACACATAGAGTCCACAACATAAAAAATCCAACACTTGACATCAAAAGAAACATGTCACTAACAAGTATAAAATCACATCGACAAGTACAGTAGAGAAGTAAAAACCAAAAATAAGAGGGACCTTGGTCTGGAGGTGGCTGAGGGTTGAACACTATAAAGTAACTATTGATCATAGCTATATTAGTGTTGATAGAGTTGATTTGCCCTCAAATCCATCCCATGTCTTCATTATATCTGACATCCTACTGATTTAGGTGATTCTCAATTTGATCAAAACATTGATCAAAATGAGTTTCCAATCTGTCAAACTGCTGGACCATTTTTTGGTAAAAATTTTGATCGGGTGCAAATGCAGGTGCAGGTGCTCCTTCTTCTCTCTCAGAATCTTCTCCCTCAGAACTTTGATCCCACCCAAAGAGTGTACGGAAAGAGGCATCGGTAAAAAAAAAGGGAAGTTCATTTGGAGGTTCAGGATGGATTAAGTTGTATTTTTTTTAGAATGTATGTAACTAGGTGTCCTAAGGCCTCATTTTTCTTCCTCCTATTGTGAGAAAGTCCAATATCAGAAAGTTTGTAGATGTAGTTCATGATTAGTTGAGCTTCATCAATAGGAGTTTTGGTCATGATCAAATATGTGACGGTAGACAAGAGAGGAGTCAAATTTATACTATCACTAGCTTTTAAAATTATAGAGGTTTTCAAATGTGCTGGATGATCCTAGCATTCTGGTTTAGGGTATAGACACGAGGAAGATGGCTCACTTGTTTAACACCTCTAAGAGTTAAGTTTGCATCCGTCCAATCATAATATGCTCTAGAGGTCATTATATGTGCTCTCACTCCTATAGTCCTAAGGTGAAGAAAGTTCTCTAGATCTTTCTTAGTTATTTAAACTCATTGCTTAAATACATAAAAGGTCATCCTAGTCTGATCTTAACTCATTTTTATGTTTGCAAGAAACATTTGAAAGTTTCATGATGATAGGCGTAAATTAAGGTAAGGATAAAGGAAAATTGGGTTGAGGCAAATAGGGGCATAACAGAAAAATTGATGTCACTCTGAATGAGGAGTCAAGAAGGGGTTATTTTGGCGGTAACATACCGATAGAAAGCTTCCTTATTCTCCTTTATCGGTGTTAAAAGTGGGTTTTGAAAAGGATTAGTTTTCTTTAGGGAATTTTAAAATTTATGTTGATTTTTTAATTCTAAAATTGAACATCCCATCAGAAAAGATATACCACCTTGGGAGGTGGTAACAAAATTTTAGAATATGGTTCATATTTATAATTCTAAATCCCATTGTGAATATCGTAACCGAATTTAAGAGAGAACTTCTTATGGCCCTGAAGGATCAAAATGAAGTTCAAACAAATATCTAGCTAAGATAGTCCAGAAGGATTATCGTTAGGTTTATATCTGAAGTTTTATCAATAAAGGATATATCTCCCTAAAGGGAGAAAATATCATTTGCTGTTGATTCTTCGAATATGACGATAACAATCGTCAATGATTTAATTTTCCCAAAGAAGACTAATTGAGCTTTGAAAATAGGTTTTGAAGATCGATGTGGGTTCTAAATCTCCTATGAGCACAAGCCCACATAGTTAATTACATCATGGGAAACCTAAGTTTCTTATGAAAACTCTCGATTAAAATAACGACAGAATTTTTGTTTAGAGATTTTCTAGGAGTGATGTCAAGGAGGTGAAAATGGAATTTTAAATAGGATTGGAGCAAGATTGAGTAATTATTTTTAGGGTTAAAGGAAGAAGGGTAGGAGACACTTTAAGATTCTAAAAATGATTTAGAAGTGTCCCAACCTAAGCTAAATGTTGGGCTTTAAATTTTAGATTGAGAGATACTTTAATTTGAGTTGAATGATTTATTAGAAATTTGAGATTATATTCTCAAAAGTTGGGGTCTTATGATTCAAAACTTACCCCAGATCATAGATCTAAATTTGGACACTAGAATATAGTACTCCGAACCTAACTAATATAGTGCAAAACCTAGACATACCTCGGCCTAGATTCGGGAGCCAGCTAACCACCTAGACAATTAAAATCCATGAGTTCGATCATTATAAAAGAGTGGTAGGGATGTTGTTATTAAAGTTTTTAAGAGTTGGATTCGACGTCTAGAGATTATCCTAAGTGGCCCTTTGACTTATGTTGGGTGAAAATACTAAAACAGAAATACAATTCAAATTTAGACTCTTTTTAATTGATTTCTAATGCAATGCATGCTGATTGACTCGATTGAACATAAAAAATAGAATGAAATAGTTTTAAAAAGGCTTAAAAATGGTTTTTATCATAGAGATTATACAGATTCCCCTTGATAGATCTACATCCTCATAGGCCAAGTGGTCTATCAAAACCCGCAGGCGGGGAGGTGCCTACTAAAGGAAAGGTGCATCAAAATGCTATATGAACTCCCGACGGTCCCAGGCTTACTTCTTAGATCATTAGAGTTTCTATGTTATCTTAAAATTTTACTTTTAATTTTAATAGAAAAATTTTGGCGTACCCTCATGAGCCTCTGTGTATTCAGGCTAAATCAAAAAGAATGACATGCAATTGCTAAAAAACTAAGAAAAATAGATAATCCTATACGCAATCACATTGAATTAAACACATTAAGTAATTAAATTAATTAAATAAATATCTATAGGCAAACTGCCCTTTTATTATAACCCAGGGTTTGCAAAAATTAAAAGTGGCTGGGTACCACTAACAACTACCCAGGTTCTAATCCTAGTACAGATGCAAGTGACTTTGAGTGGGATACTCTTTGTCTTCAACTCCTCGGTCATCTCATCCTCAAGCTCCTTGGATTCTTTGTAATTGGATACCTAAATGGAAAAGAAAACTCTTCCCTCGAAGGAAAAGTTATTCTTTCCACTTTGGGTAGTAAAATAATCCAAATTCAGACTTACAAATGAAAAAGAACTATCCCCCAAAGGGGTATCTTTTCCTCTTTGGAATCTAAACTTTGAATCTATTTATCCCAACTCAAATATGTGCTTTCATAACTCAATATTTCAAATGAATTACATTAATCAAACACATTAATCAATTTTAATTACAACATGCAATGAAATCTTAGAAAACCTAGCACAAAGTAGAAAAGTAAACACCGGCCTAACCTAAGTCTTGAGTCGGTGCCCTAGAAAATCATCTAAAGTGTGTGTAGAAGGTTGTCTAACTGGGATAGGTCCTAAACTAGATTATTGATTAATGTTTTCTAATGTTTAAATTTGTTGAAGCCTTATAGGGAGATTTAGTTAAAGTTTAAATATTAATATATTGAAGTTTAAATTAAATCTATTTTAATAGTTAAATGACTGCTATATTTGTTGCTCACTGAGGTCGTGAAGTTTATTTCACCTTCCTTGGGGCTAAGTTAATAGCCTCGTAGGCCTGGGTTACCTAGTAGAAATCAGGGTTGATTAAGTTGATTTAATTTATTAAAAATTAAGAGTTGATTGATATTAGTTAATTCAAATAATTATTGATTTTTAAAAGTTAACTTCATTTATATTTTCTATCAACAGGTTCGTGGCATTGTGCCACCAGACTCGAGGAACTAGGCCTCTTTAGGACATATAGCCCCACAGCCCGAAGTAGTCCATCCTAAAAACTTTATTGATGTAATTGAATTAAGGATTTTAATTTGGTTAAATAATTAAAATTAAATTAATTTTGAAGTTTAACACTCTATTAAATTTATTCGTGGCGTTGTGACACCAGGCTCAAGGAACCACGCTTCCTTAGGACACGTAGTCCCGCAGCCCGGAGTAGTTCATCCAATAAATTTCATCTTAGGAGTGGTTATTAAATATTTGAGTGTTGGTTGAGTGTTTTATTAATCAAATTAAAGTTTCCTGAAATTTTAATGAATTATTAAATTTTTTTGAATTATTGGAATTATTTTAATCGTATTAATTAAGGGTCCAAAAGTTAAATTTTTAAATTAAAATTAATTTTGAAAGTTTCAAATTTTTAATAAATATTAAACCTTATTATGCTCAATTTGGAGATTTCTATAAAAAGTTATGATTTTTTGAAGTTTGCTTGATTAATTGAATTTTAAAATTGCTTAATTAGGAAGGTTTTAAAAGTTTTAATCCAAATCAACTCCAAACTTCATGGAATCTCTCCCAAAGTCCAGGAATGACCCAAGAAAGTATTTCCAAGTGTTTGGAATCTATTTGAGATTTTTAATTAATTAAATTAATTAATTATTAATTATTTTTTAAAATTAAATTGGAGTTAAATTAAAGGTCAATTGGAAGGGATTTTAATTTTCATGTATTATGAATTGGAATATGATTAATTTGAGTATTTTTAGAGATTTTTTATAATTAAAATGATTTAATTATGAATTATGTAAGGCTCTAAGTCAAATTTAGAGGGAGAAAATGGGGTTCCTAGTTGGTGGACCAAATAAGCATCAAATTTAGTAAAATTTGGACCATGAGATAACCTAATATCAAGGTCCAAACCCACTAAATTTGAGCCCATGTGGAGCTCTCTAAGGGGGCTAACCAAGCCCCCGAAAGTGACTTCTAAGTCACCTTAGAAAAATCCTAGAAATCTATCTTAAGGTCTGATTAGGGTAAAGTCAGTGGCTCTACATTCCCTATGCTAAGCACTATCATCACACCAAAAATTATACCCTATGTCTCATTGGATAGATCATAAAAGCAATTTGAAATCAAGGGTCAAACCATGACCCTAGATCCCAAATTGACTAAACCAAGCCCTTAAACCTCATAGACAAGGGAGGTAAAATTTGGACATGTTTCGAACATGTCCAAATTCACTCTCCCAAAGTCCCAAGCCATGGTGACTTCAATTGGATTCACAAATGCATGAATACTGTAAAATTTTAAGTTGAAATTAAAGATTACGCAAAAATAATCAGGGCTTGGAACCATGGGGCTTTTGAAGATCTCTCTGAGATCTTTTCAATGAGCCTAAGAACACTTAATTTGACTAAGTGGATTGAGAGATATAATTTTTTGATGTTGGGCCTAATTTCTAGATTTAATAAATCCAGAAATACCCAGTCAGCCATACTTTTACACGCGGCGCCCTTTGATTGGCTTGGTAATAATTATCGGCTGACTGGATAGTGCGTCATTAACCATAGCCGTTCGATGGAGGATTGAACGACAGAGATTAAATCAAGACCAAGACTACAGTATCTATTCAGAGCTGTTGACTGGGATCAACGGTTCTGATTGCGTCTTTCACCTCCTATAGAATCTTATAGCCGCAGAGCTTCTCCGACAACATCCAAGAGATCCCACTGGCAAAATCCCTTAAAATTTCTTAGGGAGCATCAGGGCAATTGAAACCTTTAATCCAACAGTGGAAATCTGTTGGGGTGAATGTTTCCTTCACACTTGACCGGACTACCTAGCTAGGAGCTCGAGAGGAGAAAACTCATCATGTAGAAAGTCCCAACGAATGAGTTTTTCTATCGAGAAGATTCAGAGGATGAAGGCGAGCACTTCTCCTTCAGGCGCCAGGACTAGAGGATGGACGGAGGTGTGACTTCAAGTAGACTATGTGCAAACTTTGCCGGAGCTCGCTCAAGATGATAGCTAGGAGCAGCTAGGAGACTGGGGGAACGAATGGAAAAATGCTCTGAGAGCTCTAGGGAAGATTTTTGAAGCCCAACTAATCATGGTATGAAATGGCTTGGGTCAAAGGGGTTTTGGCCCCCTTTGGGCTAGTCTAAAGGTTGACCCAAGTCAACCTAGGGGTTGGGTTGACTAGGGCAGGTGTGTTGGACCTAAGGCCACCCAGTGGAGGTGTTAGCTAGGTTCAATGGGGTTTATGATGGGAGTTGGCCCAATCCTAAGTGGTTTTTACCACTTTAGGTTAACCTAACTCCTAGCCCAAGTTGACTCAAGGGTTGGGTCAACTAGGGTATAGGCATTGGGTCATGGGGAACCCAATGGTGCCATTGGTTGGATTCAATTTGGATTGGATTAGGAAATGGCTCAAAGGAAACCTCTCTTTGGGCACTTGGGTAAGGCCAAGGGCTAACCCAAGTGGTCCCAAAGATTGGATTGTCAAGAGAGGTCTCTTGGGGACCCAATGGGTTATCCCCATAGGTCTAGATAATCTTGGAATGGTCTTGGTCAAGGAGTTTGGGAAGGTTAGGAGTGGATGGGAGGTTAGGTCAAACTTGGTTGACTTGGTCTACCAGGTTGACCTAGGGTCAATGTTTGGGTTCATTGAGTTCAAATAGACCATTTGAACTCAATGGAGGTGATCTCATGTCAAAAAGAAATTTATTTGGCTTGAAAAGTCCACTTAAATCCTTAAAGGATATTTTGGTCAAGATAATGTGCCCATCATAGAGGGTTGAAGATCAGGTGATAGGGAAGATAATGTGCCCATCACCATGATCGAAGCTGGATGGTCATATGATGGGGAAGATAATACGCCCATCATAGAGGATCGAGGGTGACCATATAATGGGGAAGATAATGCGCCCACCACCATGATCAAAGTTGGATGGTCATATGATGAGGAAGATAATGCCCATCATAGAGGACCAAGGGTGACCATATAATGGGGAAGATAATATGCCTATCATAGAGGGTCGAAGATCATGTGATGGGGAAGATAATGCGCCCACCACTATGATCGAAGCTGGATGGTCATATGACGGGGAAGATAATACGCCCATCATAGATGACCGAGGGTGACCATATGATGGGGAAGATAATGCGCCCATCATAGAGGGTCGAAGATCAGGTGATGGGGAAGATAATGCACCCACCACCATGATCGAAGATGGATGGTCATATGACGGGGAAGATAATGCCCATCATAGAGGACCAAGGGTGACCATATGATGGGGAAGATAATATGCCCATCATAGAGGGTCGAAGATCATGTGATGGGGAAGATAATGCGCCCACCACTATGATCGAAGCTGGATGGTCATATGAAGGGGAAGATAATATGCCCATCATAGATGACCGAGGGTGATCATATGATAGGGAAGATAATGCGCCCATCATAGAGGGTCGAAGATTAGGTGATGGGGAAGATAATGCGCCCACCACCATGATCAAATCTGGATGGTCATTTGATGGGGAAGATAATGCCCATCATAGATGATTGAGGGTGACCATATAATGGGGAAGATAATACACCCATCATAGAGGTTCGAAGATCAGGTGATGGGGAAGATAATGCGCCCACCACCATGATCGACGCTGGATGGTCATATGACAGGGAAGATAATGCCCATCATAAAGGATCGACGGTGACCATATGATGGGGAAGATAATGCGCCCATCATAGAGGGTCGAAGATAAGGTGATGGGGAAGATAATACGCCCACCACCATGATCGAAGCTGGATTATTATATGACAGGAAAGATAATACGCCCATCATAGAGGATCAAGGGTGACCATATAATGGGGAAGACAATATTCCTATCATAGAAGGTCGGAGATTAGGTGATGGGGAAGATAATGCACCCACCACCATGATTGAAGCTGGATGAAACTAGGACGATGCCATGAGGGCATACTCTATCAGTAGTAGACCTAACCCAAAGGGAAGGGAGGACCAATTCCTAGGGAGAAGGAGAGTGAGCTTGAACATTAAGAAGTACAAGAGAGTATGTTGATTTGATTTAAACTTGCAAAAAAAGATAATTTTTATTGATTAATAAATCATACTGGACATTTAATTTAAAAAAAAATGATGTAATTGTACAGTATAAAATTTAGATCATACGTACTATTTTAAAATCGTACCAGACAAAATATGTTTCATACATAAGAATAGAAATGGAAAAAAATGAAACAACTTTTCATAAACTGCCACTCCTGAGGAGTCATTTTGTATAGGCTTTTTGACCACATGATCATACAGACAAACAGGTATTCATCGGAGATGATCAAAATATTAAAGATCATTTTAGGATGGTTAGGTTCGTCCAAATGAGAAACTAACAACTGGATCATACAAATGAAGTGCAATTTCATACGTACGATCTGTAGTTAATAACTAACTTTTTAGAAACCCACATCCCCAATCATACAGATGAAAAATAATGGATCTTACTGTACAATGACTACTTCGTACAGTATGATATGCATTGGAAAACCCCATCTTGCATCCTAAAAAAAAGACCATGTACACACCACAAAATTTATACAGTATGAAATATATTTCGTACAATATGAAGAAAACTATTAAAATAAGTCATGATGAATATAAAACTTTTCAAAAATTAATCACTCAAGATCCAATGACATGCAACAATGAACAACAACACCAATAATATAATAGTAATGAAAGAGAAACAAACACAACTAATGAAATAACCAAACACTAATAGACAAAGAAAAAAAATAAATAATTGGGGAGAGAGAGATGAGTAGGCGAAGAGAAAGAAAGATAGAGAGAGAGAGAGAGAGAGAGAGAGAGAGAGAGAGAGAGAGAGAGAGAGAGAGAGAGAGAGAGAGGAAAAGGGTGAGAAGAGAGATCTTCCTTGAAGAAGAGAGTGAGAGAGAGGGGTAAGAGTGGGAGAAGAAGAGAGGGAGAGAGATAGAAAGAGAGGGAGAGGGAAAAGTGAGAGAGAGAGAGAGAGAATAAGAAAGAAAGAGAGAGCTAGTAAGAGAAAGAAGCTTAGGAAGACTGAGTGATAATGAGAAGGAAAGGGAAGGAGAAAAGAAGAGCGAGATAGATAGATAGATAGATAGATAGATAGATAGAGAGAGAGAGAGAGAGAGTAAAAAAAGACGTAAAGATCAAAAGAGAATGAGAGATATTGTGTGTGTGAGAGAGAGGTAGATAGTGCTTAAAAAAGAGAGTGAGAGAGAAGGGTAAGAGTGGGAGAAGAAGAAAGAGGGATAGAGATAGAGATAGAGAGAGAGCAAGAGAGAGAGAGAGAGAGTAGAAAAGTCATATAAAGATCAAGAGAGAATGAGAGATATTGGTGGCAAGAGAGATGAGTAGGTGAAGAGAAAGCAAGATAAAGAGAGAGAACAAAATGGTGAGAAGAGAGAGAGTGCTTGAAGAAGAGAGTGAGAGAGAGAGAGAGGGGTAAGAGTGGGAGAAGAAGAAAGAGGGGGGGGGGAGAGAGAGAGAGAGAGAGAGAGAGAGAGAGAGAGAGAGAGAGAGAGAGAGAGAGAGAGAGAGAGAGAGAGAGAGAGAGAGAGAATGGGAAAGAAAGAAAGAGCTAGTAAGAGAAAGAAGGTTGGGGAGATTGAGTGATAAAGAGAAGGAAAGGGAAGGAGTGAGGGAGAGAGAGAGAGAGAGAGAGAGAGAGAGAGAGAGAGAGAGAGAGAGAGAGAGAGAGAGAGAGAATAAAAAAAGATATATAAGGATCAAGAGAGATTGAGAGATATTGGGGGAGAGAGAGATGAGTAAGTGAATGGGAAGTAAGAGAAAGAGAGAGAGAGAGAGAGGAAAAGGGTGAGAAGAGAAGTAAAGGGTGAGAAGAGAAGCATAGAGTGAGAGAGAGGGGTAAGAGTGGGAGAAGAAGAAAGAGAGAGAGAGAGATAGAGAGAGAGAGAGAGAGAAAGAGAGAGGGAAAAGTGAGAGAGAGAGAGAGAAAATGGGAAAGAAGAGAGATGGTGCATGAAAAAGTGAGTGAGTGAGAGTGGTATGAGTGGGAGAAGAAGAAAGAGACCTTTACCCCTGTAGCTAGATTGGAAGCCATTCGAGTGCTACTAGCCTTTGCTTGTTATAAGGGATTTAAGTTGTTTCAAATGGATGTCAAGAGTGCCTTTTTAAATGGGGTAATAAAAGAGGATATTTTTTGTAGAATAACCCCCAGGTTTTGAGAGTTCTCAATATTCAAATCATGTTTACAAATTAAAAAAGGTATTATATGGATTGAAATAGGCACCCAGAGCTTGATATGAAAGGCTTAGGACATTCCTGTTAGAAAGAGAGTTTGTTAAAAGAAGCGTAGACACCACCCTCTTTCTGAGGAGAATAGGAGATGACTTACTCATTGTCCAAATCTATGTTGATGATATAATTTTTGGATCTTCTGATAAATATTTATGTGATGAGTTTTCTAAAATAATGAGTAAGGAGTTTGAGATGAGTATGATGGGAGAATTGTCTTACTTTTTGGGGTTTAGTATAAGACAAATGGATGATTGAACCTTTCTAAATCAATCTAAATACACTAAGAACATTTTAAAGAAATATGAAATGGATAAAGCTAAGCAAATAAATACTCCCATGAGATCCTCTGTTCAGTTAGATAAGGATTCAAGTGGAAAATCTATTGATCAGAAGAAGTATAGAGGAATAATTGGATCACTACTTTACCTGACTGCTAGCCGACCTGATATCATGTTTAGTGTTTATCTTTGTGCTAGGTTTTAGGCTGATCCTAAAGAGTCCCACTTGATTGATGTTAAGAGAATTCTTAGATATCTTTTAGGGACCCCAAACCTAGGAATCTGGTACCCTAGGCACAGCACCTCTTTTGAGATTATTGGATATTCTGATTTTGACTTTACAGGGTGTATGGTGGATAGAAAGAGCACTTCTGGAACTTGTCAATTCATAGGACAATCCTTAGTCTCCTGATCTAGTAGAAAATAAAACTCAGTTGAACTTTCCACTGCTGAAGCTAAGTACATTTCCTTAGGAAGTTGTGTGGCCGAAGTTCTTTGGTTGAAGCAACAAGTCTTGGATTTAGGATTACCTGTGGGCACAATTTCAGTTCTGTGTAATAATACTAGTGCCATCTTCATCTCTAAGAATCCAATCCAACATTCTAGGACCAAATAGATTGATATAAGGCATCACTTCATTAGGGACCATGTTATAAAAGGAGACATTGAGCTACATCATGTAGCAACTGAAAATCAGCTTGCTGACGTATTTACTAAACCACTGGCCTTTGACTCATTCAATATTTTGAGGACCAGATTAGGAGTGGTTGATATAAATGCTTGATTCTGATGAATACTGATTTCTGATTTGTCTTTTTCATTCTGTTTCTATTTTTTGGCTTTGATTTGATTATTTGATTATTTACTTTTTGTTATTTTTATTCTTTCTGCAGATTTTTGTTTTAGCCTTGGTGTTAGTTTGATTTGAGTTTTTATTTTGATGTAGTTTTCTACCTTCTTGTATTTACTGGTTCATCTCTTTTATTTACTATTTTATGCTTTTCAAAATCCGATCACTGCTTACTACTTCTGATAAACTGATTTTATGACTAAGAGTTTTACCTTATTTTTCTTTGGAAGCTGGTAAGCAGTGATTGATTCCACTGGATCAGTTAAAGAGAAGAAATATTGATGATTATTTCTCTTCCTCTAACTCCTTTACAGGTGTTTATTTCTTTTGTATAAAAATCTTCTTCAAAATTAAAATATTAGTTTTTGAAATAGAGATTTATCTGATCTTCCTACAATAATCTACCTTATATGAATAGTATTTTCAAAGTCTTGAGTCATTATTATGATTTTCTAAACCAAGTGATTGCACTTATCGTACGACATATGGTTTTTATTTTGTGAATTACTCTTCCTTATTGTGGAGAGCATCTCCTATGTCTTGAATGTAATTTTACAGCTGAGGTCCTTTAACGATTTTGAGAGGGAGAAAGCTTAAAAAACATGCGCAGTGCGCCAAATAAATTGAAAAAGTGGCAAAAATGATCCCAAAGCTGAAAAGATGTGAAATGTCGCCAAACTAAAAGATACACAAAGTGTATCAAAAATTAAAAGATGCACAAAGCGCCAAACAAATTGAAAAAGAGACATAAAATGAGCCCAAATCAAGCTTTCTTCCCTTTCAGATCGTTAAATGTCTTCGAAAAATCCTTGCGCCACTTCATATTTTCAAAAGCTTGAGTTTAAAAATCCTGATTTCTGATTTATTACTTTGGAACACTATTATATCAGATATTTTTCTGGAACGAGGCTTGAAAGGATCTCTTTTCGAATCTAATTTCTTTTTTTCTGAATTAAATTTTTATTTTGAAAGAAATTTACATCTATAAGGTGTATGAGGTGGGAGTTACGAAAGTCGATTTCTCAACTTTTTTTAGATTTCAGCGTTGTCAATCGTCTTATTATTGGTTTTTGGATTTAAAATCAAGGGAAAATTCTAATTTACTGGAGTAGATTGTTCCAAAAGAAAACCCATTATTTTTGGTGTTCTCGTTTCGCGTTTTATTCATTTTGGTTTTGTTTTCATTTTACTGTTTATTTTTTTTAGATCCTGATCGTTCATCTCCATCCTCCATCTTTTTCTTATTTTCTTCACATCGTCCTGGATGATTCCCACATCATCCTGGACGATCTTGTACGTCCTAGACGATCCATTAATCATCCTGGACAATCCATTCAAATCACCTCCACTTTGATCATACTGCTAAGTACACTAACTATTGGTGATCGTCCTGGATAATACTTACATTATCCTGGATGATATGATCTATATTTTCCTGATCTGATCGAACGGCTAAGACTACGCCAATTATTATTCATCGTCCTAGATGATCCACCTAATCGTCCTGGACGATCCACGTGTCAGCGCCTGAAAAATTCGAATTCGGCCCATCCGTCACACTTATTGCACATCATCCGGGATGATCCACCTAATCGTCCTAGATGATACTTTTCATTAACGGTCGTTCGGCTTGACTCCTCGGGATGATCACCTGTGTCTAATCATCCTGGATGATCTCTGATCATCCTGGCCATCATAAATGCTCATATCATCCTGGACGATCCTATGATGATCCTGGATAATCTGGCCAATTTCTATTTAAATAGCTGATTTCTTTAGTTTTTTCCACACATCTCCTTCCACTCTCCCTCACTTGTGCTTTCTAATGGCTGGCGGGAAACGTTCTAGGTAAAAGGGTGCGAGCTCCTCACGGGAGAATGTTGATCCCCGCTTTCCCAATGCAGCCGATCAGGCTGCCTTCGAGCGATATCTAGAGGTGGGCATCACTCAATCAAAAATCGTAAACCCCCGCACCCTTACATATCCTATTCTTGATCTTTTCGCACACACCTCGCTCACTTTCATCCTTACCCTCGTCTTTCCATTTAGCCTTGAACTTCTCCAAGTCTTCTTCGCCAATCTACGCATCTCCGCTGACTATTCCACCCTCTGCTCCTATATGAATCAACGTCTTGCAGAACTCACTACCCAGGACTTTCATAATATCCTTCAGCTCTCTGTGACTGGTGACAAAATCCACACTCTTATTACTGATCCTGACTATGATTGGAGTGTCGCCAATCACTTTCTTAGAAATACAAATGCACCCTACCACGATAATGCTTACACTTCCCTCCTTAAGGATGCACGGACCATTCAGCATGTTCTTCATTCCTCTGCCATCCCAAAGGCTGGGGATCGAATTCACATCACATCTTGGCCCACCGGGACTTCAATGCCACTGACCTTCTTATCAGATATATCGAGAACCTCACCACTATTAGGGATCCGGTACATAGACGTCATTCCAATCTAGCTTTAGGACATATCATTGCATATGCCTTGGAAACTAAATATGACCTGTAGTATCCAGTCCCTCCCAATGTCCCTCCTTCCTTCTTCACAAACAATTCATTCCATGTCCTACACAGTACCCGACTACATTCGGAGCCCACCCCGAATGTTGAGGAGGAAGAGGAAGAAGCTGTTCCCATTCCAGCTGCACCAGATGCACCGGCTCCCCTTCGCATTGCTTCTCCTTTTGACTATCTGGTGCAGCGGTTCGATCAGTGGGAGGCTAGATTCGATTCTTATGTTGCTGCCCAGGAGCAGCAGCACGCAGAGGATCTGCAGCGCTTTACTGACTATGCTGCTCAGCAACAACAGCAGCATGACCAGAATATTGCCTGGATTAGAGCCCACTTCACCGCCATTCACAGTTACTTTACACCACCACAGCCACCTCCTCCTTCTAATCAGGATCCGCCTCCATTTTAGTTTTGTATTTTGTACTATTTTTTTCTCTCTTCTGTTGTACTGTTGTTTCTATTTTTCTATTTATCCTCCACCTTTTTATGATGTTAAAAGGGGGAGTCAGTTGTAGTAGTGTTTATTTTATGCATTGATCTTGTCTTGTAGTGTTTATGTCATTTGTACTGCTCTAATTATTCAAGGAAGTTTATTTTTTGATGTGCGTTGGTTGACTCTGAGTTCTTTCATTTTAAATTACTGCACTAGTGTTTGCCATCGTCAAAAAGGGAGAGATTATTGCAAATTTGATTTTGATGATGACAAACATGTTTGTATTCTGTTTTGTGTGGCTAATCCATTTCAGGTATGCAGGATCAATTGTAAGTTCAAGCTAGTTCAAGAACGAGTCAGTCTGTATTATAATTTAGGTCCAAGCGTGTCTAATGTACTGTTATCCTTTTCTTGAGTCAATTGTAATGTAACTGATCCCCTAGTTAAGTAACCTTGTACACACACACTCAGAGGGAGAGCTTGAGTGAATTAGAGTTTCTGTTCATTTTTTTGTTCAGATCATCATGGATGATATACACATCATCCTGGATGATCAAGTGAAAACAGAAATCCTAATTAGGGCGACCAAGTTAAATCTGTCTGATTAAGCCGATCGTCCTGGATGATCTCGACATCGTACGGGATGATAGGCTCAAATCAGGAATTCTCAGCCGCCAGATCAAGTTAGGTAAGTTTTTATTTTAAGATATTTGGTCTGATCGTCCCGGCCGATACATGTATCATCCTGTACGATACTGCACAATCATGCCTAAATTAGTCTAATAATTAAGGAAAGCAATTAATATTTGATTGATACGATCATATCATCCTGGACGATCGCAGGATCGTCCCGGACAATAATGATCATCTAGTGTGTTTCAGCTGTACGTCCAGAGCGGTGATCAGGACGATTTGGGCACATTTTGAACTAATCGTACAGGACAATATCCGTATCATCCTGGACGATCAAGTCATTTTTGGGTCATCCAGCACAAGTTTCTTTGAACGACCCGAGCGGTCTTCTAGACGAAATTCTTGAATTTACACTAATTGTCCGGGACCATCGCAGAATCGTACGGGACGATCAGAACAACTTTTTCCACTGATCGTCCAGAAGAGCCAGATCGTCCAGGATGAAACAGCTAATTTTGAACTGATCGTACATGATGATCTAGATCATCCTGGACGATCTTGGCCGACCAGTTGAGATTTAGGGCAAATTAAGAGCCCTCCTTTAAAAGATAATTTTTTTTCAATAAGAAAAATCTTTTGTCACTTTCCTTTCCAGAGAATCCCTATAGAAAGAGAGAGTTTGGGAGAGAGAGAGAGAGGATCTTGTGAGGGGGAGTTTGTGAGGGATTCACAAAGGTTGCTCCAAGCAAGGATCAGAGTTGTCTTCTCCGCTCGTTGTCTCTGGTCTTGTTGGTGTCTGTCGGGAGGATCGTCGGTAAGAAGATCCGGGGTTCTCTGCCTGCTTCAGGAGAAATCAAAATGAGTTCAGGTTCTCTTCCTACTTCAGGAGGAAGCGAAAGGAGTCCGAGGTTCTCTGCCTGCTTCAGGAGGAAGCGAAAGGAGGTTAGGTTCTTTACCTCACCGTGCCGGTGGAAAGGAGTTTTTGTACAGGCTTCTCTGCCTTACTATGGGAGCAAAAGGGGAGACACTTTAAGTTAGTGCAATACCCGGAGGGGAGGCTCCGGGGAGTGGACGTAGGTCAAGTTGATCGAACCACTATAAAATATGGTGTGTTCTTTTTAACTACTTTCTACACTTTAGTTTTCTATGATTAACTGCTTGGGTGAAATTTATATTTGATTATTTTGTTTGATTGTTTTAGTTGTTTACGCTGCAAATCATCGAAAAGATTCTATACTTTTGCTCTCGAATTTTTAAATAATCAATTCACCCCCCTCTTGATTAGCCTCGGGACTAGTTCATCAGGGATTAACATCCCTATCGAACTTTCAAACTCCCCCTCATAAGATCCTCTCTCTCTCTCCCAAGCTCTCTCTCTCATGGTTTCTCTGAAAAGGAAAGTGGCAAAAGATTTTTCTTGTTGGAAGAAAAAGATCTTTTATAGGAGGGCTCAAAATTTGCCCTAAATCTCAACTGATCGGCCAATATCGTCAAGGACGATCAGTTCAAAATCACCTGTTTCAGCCTGGACGATCTGGTTCTTCTGGACGATTAGTAGAAAATGTTATTCAGATCACCCAGTACGATTCTTCGATCGTCAGGGATGATTAGTGTAAATTCAGGAATTTTGTCTAGAAGATCGCTCTAGTCGTTTAGAGGAACTTTTGCTGGACGACCTAAAAATGACTTGATCGTCCAGGATGATAATTCTATAGTCCTATATGATTAGTTCAAAAAGTGCCAAAATCGTCCTGATCACCGCTCTAGACGTACAAATGAAACATGTTGGATGGTCAGAATTTTTAATACATCGTCTCGTTCGATCCTGCGATCATCCAGGGCGATATGATAGAATCAATCAGACCTTGATTACTTTCCTTAATCACCAGACTAATTTAGGCATGATTATAATGGATCATCCAGGATGATACACGTATCTTCCGGGACGATCAGATCAAATCTCTAAAAGTAAAAATTACCTAATTTCATCTGGCGGCTGAGAATTTCTGATTTGAGCCTATCATCCTGTACGATGGATGGATCGTCCAGGATGATTGGCTTAATTAGACAGACTTAACTTGGTCGCCCTAATTAGGGTTTCTATCTTCACTAGATCGTCCAGGACAATGTGATTATCATCCAGAATGATCTGAACAAAAATTGAACAGAAACTCTAATTCACTCAAGCTCTCTCCTTGAGTGTGTGTGTGTATAAAGTTACTTAGCTAGGGGATCAGTTACATAGCATTTGACTCAATAAAGATGAAAAAGTACATTGGACCTAGATTTTAAAACAGACTGACTTGAGCTTCGACTGGCTTGAACTTATAATTAAACCTGCGTACCTGAAAGATTAAACAGGCAACCAGAGACATAAATGTTTACTATCATCAAATCATAATCTTTAAAACCAGATTTGTAACAATCTCCCCCTTTTTGATGATGGTAAATATTTATTAAGTAGTTTCAAATCAAATAGACAGGAGAAACCAATGCACGTACGAAAGACAAATATTATTTCAAAATTCACTAAACAGAAAATATAATAAGGAAAACAACTACAAAATAAGAGCAATACAAGAAACAACTAGGACAGTACACGAAACTACTAGTCACTCAAAATACTAACTCCCCCTTTTGTCATCACAAAAAGGAGGAGGAACAGACACAACAATACAAGAAGAAAACAACACAAAATATAAAGCTAAAAAGGAGGCGGATCCTGATCAGAAGGAGGAGAAGGTGGTGGCTGAAAGTAACTGTGAATGGCGGTAAAGTGTGCTCCAAACCAGGCAATATCCTGGTCGTGCTGCTGTTGCTGTTGAGCAATGTAGTCATTGAAGCACTGCAGATCCTCAGCGTACTGCTACTCCTTGCCAGCAATATAAGAATCAAATCGGGCTTCCCACTGGTCGAACCACTGCACCAGATGATCAAAAGGGGATGCAATACGAAGGGGAGTGGGTGCATTAGGTGTAGCAGGAACATGAACAGCTTCTTCCTCTTTCTCTTCAACATCCAGGGCGGGCTCCTGATGTAGTCGGGTACTATGGAGTACATGGAAGGAATTATTTGTGAAGTAGGAAGGAGGGATATTAGTAGGGACTATATATTGCAGATCAGATATAGTAGAAAAGAGGATCGATAGCATTGAATTCTCGATGGGCCATGATGTAATAGGTGGTTAGAGAAGGTAAATGGGTGATGTGAATGCAGTCCCCAGCCTTTGGGATGACGGAGGAACGAAGGACATGTTGAATGGTACGGGCATCCTTAAGGAGGGAAGTGCAAGCATTGACGTGGTAGGGGCGTTGGTATTTCTAAGGAAGCGATTGACGACACTCCAATCATAATCAGGATGAGAAACAAGGGTGTAGAGTTTATCGCTAGTGATGAAGAATTGAAGGATATGGTGAAAATCCTGGGCGGTGAGTTCTACAGGCTGCTGATTAACAAAGGAGTGAAGGGTGGAGTAGTCAGTGGCGATGTGAAGATTTGTGAAAAAGAATCAGAGAAGTTTAGCGCTAAATGGGAAGGCCAGGGTGAGGATGAAGGTGAGGGAGGTATGCACAAACAGATCTAGGATAGGGTAGGTAAGAGTACGGGGGTTGACGATCTTGGATTGTGTGATTCCAACTTCAAGATATCGTTGGAAGGCAGCCTGATCGGCTACATTTGGAAAGCGGGGATCGACATTTCCTCCGAAGGAGCTTACACCTTGATGCCTAGATCTCTTTCCATAGCCATTAGAATCACAATAGAGGTGGTAAGGAAGGAGGAGGGGTGAAGAAAATTGGTTGTTTAAGTAGAAGTCAGCCAGATCGTCCCGTACGATTGTAGGATCATCCAGGACGATATGAGCAATTATAACGGCCAGGATGATTAGTCAAAAAGGCAGTCGGATCACGCAAGATGATCAGAGATCATCCAGGATGATTAGAGACAGGCGATCATCCCGAGGAGTCCAGCCAGACGACTGTTGATGAAAAGTATCATCCAGGATAATGAGGTGGATCATTCAGGATGATATACAATAAATGCATAGGATGGGCTGAATTTGAATCATCGAACTGCTGACACGTGGATCATTTAGGATGATGAGGTGGATTATCCAGGACGATGAATAATAATTGGTGCATTCTCAGCCGTTTGATCAGGATCAAAAAATATGGATCATATCATCCAGGACGATGTAAGGATCATCCCGGAAGATAACCAATAATTGATGTAACTCAGCCATTTGATTAGATTGGGGATGATTTGAATGGAGCGTCCAGGATGATGTATAGATTGTCCGGGATGAAGACGATCGTCCAGGATGATTTTGTGATCGTCCAGGATGATGTGAAGAAATAGTGAAAAAGATGGAGGATGGAGATGAAAGATCAGGGATCCCAAAAACATATACAATAAAATAAAAAATAAAAAATAGAGAAAATAAAACTAGAAATAATAAACACAAAAACATAAAACAATGGAGTTTTTTTTTGTTGAATCGATCCGCTCTAGTGAATCAGAATTTTTCGTTGATTTTGATTCCAAAAACCAATAAGAAGACGATCGACAGCACTGAAATCCATAAAAAGTTAGAAGATTGACTTTCGTAACTCCCACCTCGGGCACCTTATAGATGCAAATTCCTTTCAAAATAAAAATCCAATTTAGAAGAAAGGAATTAGATTCGAAAAGAGATCCCTTCAAGCCTCGTTCCAGAAAAATATCTGATATAATAGTATTACAAAGTAAGAAATCAGAAATCATGATTTTTCGTCTCAAACCTTCGAAAATATTAAGGGTGTATGGATTTTTTTAAGACGTTTAAAGATCTGAAAGGGAAGAAAGCCTATTTCTTTGTGGGCTAATTTTGTGCCTCTTTTTTCAATTTGTTTGGCGCTTTGCGCATCTTTTGATTTTTTGATACACTTTTTGTATTCTTTCAATTTTTGGCGATATTGCGCATATTTTTTAGTTTGGGCTAATTTTGTGCCTCTTTTCATTTTGGCGCTCTTTGAGCATCTTCTGTAGGCTTTCTCCCTCTCAAAATTATTAAAGAATCTCAGCTGTAAAATTACCTTCCAGACATAAGAGATGACAAAGCTCACTCTCTACACTAAGGAAGAGTAATTCACAAAATAAAAATCATACATCGTATGATAAGTGCAATCACTTGGTTCAAAAAATCATAACAAAGACTCAAAACTTTGAAAACACTATTTATATGAGGTAGATTTCTGCAGGAAGATGAAATAGATCTCTATTTCAAAAACCAACTTTTTAATTTTGAAAAAGATTTTTATCCAAAAAAAAAAATACACCATTAAAGGAGTTAGAGGAAGAGAAATAATTATCAATATTTCTTCCCTTTAACAGTTCCAGTGAAATCAATCACTGCTTACAAGCTTCCGAACCAAAAAATAAGGCAAAATTTTCAATCACAAATCCAGTTTATTAGCAGTAGTGAGCAGTGATCGGAGTTTGAAAAGCATAAAATAGTAATTAAAAACCAAGTAGGAAATCACATCAAAATAAATATTCGAATTAAACTAACAACAAGATTAAACTGAAAATCAGTAGAAAAATAAAAATCAACAGAAAATAGATAATCAAATCAAACAACTAACTAACAAAAATAGAATGAAAAATAGACAAATCAAAAATCAGTAGTCATCAGAATCAAGCATTTATGTCAATCACACCTAATAAGAAAGAACACACCAGATTTTATAGTTGTTCGGTCAACTTGACCTACGTCCACTGAAAGTTTGATACGGATGTTAAGCCCTGATGAACTAGTCCCGAGGCTAACCAAGAGAGGGGTGAATTAGTTATTTAAAAATTTTGAGAGCAACAATAAAACCTTTTCGATGATTTGTAGTGGAAACAAATAAAACAATCAAACGAAAAGATCAAACACAATTTCACCCAAGCAGTTAATCACAGAAAAACAAAAGTGCAGAAAGTAATCAGAATGAACACAGCAGATGTTATAGTGGTTCGGTCAACTTGACCTACGTCCACTCCCCGGAGCTTCCCTTCCGGGTATTGGACTAACTCAAAGTGTCTCTCCTTTTGCTCCCACAGCAAGGCGGAGAAGCTTGTACAAAATCCTCCTTTCCACTGACTCGGTCAGGCAGAGAACCCAACCTCATTTTACTTCCTCCTGAAGCAGGCAGAGAACCTCAGACTCCTTTTGCTTCCTCCTGAAGCGGGCAAAGAACCCCTGACTCCTATTGCTTTCTCCTGAAGCGGGTATAGAACTCCGGATCTTCTTGCGAATGATCCTCTCACAAAGAACACCAACACGACGAATGGCGACGAGCGAAGAAGATGATTGATCCTTTCTTGGAGCAACCTTCGTGAACCCCTCACGAACTCCCCCTCACAAGATCCTCTCTCTCTCTCCCCCAAACTCTCTCTCTCTCTAGGGTTTCTCTGGAAAGGAAAGTGGCAAAAAGATTTTTCTTGTTGGAAGAAAAAGATCTTTTATAAGAGGGCTCAAAATTTACCCTAAATCTTAACTGGTCGGCCAAGATCATCCTGTACGATCAGTTTAAAATTAGCTATTTCAGCCTGGACGATCTGGCTCTTCTGGACGATTAGTAGAAAAAGTTGTTCATATCGTCCCGTACGATTTTGTGATCGTCCGGGACGATTAGTGTAAATCAAGGAATATGGTCTAGAAGACAGCTCGGGTCATCCAGAGAAAATTGTGTTCAATGACCAAAAAATGACTTGATCGTCCAGGATGATACGGTTATCATCCTGTACGATTAGTTCAAAAAGTGCCCAAATCATCCTGAGCACAGTTCGGGTCGTACAGCTGAAATGCACTAGACGATTAATATCATCCCGGACGATCTTGCGATCGTCCCGGATGATGTGATCGTATCAATTAAACATTAATTGCTTTCCTTAATTACCAGATTAATTTAGGCATGATTGTACTGGATTGTCCAGGACGATACATGTATCGTCCGGGACGATCAGACCAAATATCTTAAAATAAAAACTTGCCTAACTTGATCTGGCGGCTGAGAATTCCTGATTTGAGAATATCATCCCGTATGATGTAATGATCATCCAGGACGATCTGCTTAATCAGACACACTTAACTTGGTCGCCCTAATTAGGGTTTCTATTTTTACATGATCATCCAAGATGATGTGACTATCGTCTAGGATGATCTGAACAAAACTTGAACAGAAACTCTAATTCACTCAAGCTCTCCCCCTGAGTGTGTGTGTGCAAGGTTACTTAGCTAGGGGATCAGTTACATTATAATTGACTCAAGAAAAAGAAAATAGTACACTTAGACACACTTAGACCTGATCTTGAGTTGGCTCGAGTTACTCGTGAGCTTTTGTGCCTGAAATGGGTTAGCCAAGCAAAACACAATAGAAAACATATTTGTCATCATCAAAACCAAATTTGCAACAATCTTCCCCTTTTTGGTGTTAGTAAATATTTGTGCAGTAGTTTGAAAAATAAAATAACTAGGAGATCGAAAAATAAATTTTTTCCAGTTTTTATTTAACAACCAAAGCAATACAGAAAACACAACTATAAAAACATAACAAGAATAGAAACTACTACAACAGACTCCCCCTTTTGACATCACAAAAAGGAGGAGGGTAAGCAGAAACACTGAAACATCAGTACAAACAGAAAAGAAAACTGCTACAAAATAGAAATATTTTTTTTTGTGGATCAATATGCTCCAATAAATCAATATTTTCCTTTGATTTTAAATCCAAAAATCAATAAGAAGATGATTAACAGTACTGAAATCCAGAACAAGTTAGAAAATTGACTTTCGTAACTCCCACCTCAAACACCTTATGGATGCAAATTCCTTTTAAAATAAAAATTTAATTCAGAAAAAAAAAGATTAGATTCGAAAAGAGATCATTTCAAGCCTCGTTCTAGAAAATATCTGATATAATAGTGTTCCAAAGTAATAAACTAAAAATCAGGATTTTCAAACGCAAGCTTTTGAAAATATGAAGTGGCGCATGAATTTTTCTAAGATATTTAGCGATCTGAAAGAGAAGAAAGCTTGATTCGGGCTCATTTTATGCCTCTTTTTCAATTTGTTTGGTACTTTGCGCATCATTTAATTTTTGATACACTTTATGTATCTTTTAGTTTGGTGACATTTCGCATCTTTTCAGCTTTGGCTCATTTTGTGCATCTTTTTCAATTTATTTGGCGCACTGCGTATTTTTGTAAGCTTTCTTCTTTTCATAATCGTTAAAGAGTCTCAGCTGTGAAATTATCTTCCAGACATAGGAGATGCTTTCCACAATAAGGAAGAGTAATTCACAAAATAAAATCCATATGTCGTATGATAAGTGCAATCACTTGGTTTAGAAAATCATAACAATGAGTCAAGACTTTGAAAACACTATTCATATGAGGTAGATTACTGTAGGAAGATAAAACAAATCTCTATTTCAAAAACTAATATTTTAATTTTGAAGAAGATTTTTATCCAAAAGAAACAATACACCAGTAAAGGAGTTAGATGAAGAGAAGCAATCATCAATATTTCTTCCCTTTAACAAATCCAGTGGAATCAATCACTACTTACCAGCTTCCAAATAAAAATAAGATAAAACTCTCAGTCAGCAATTCAGTTTATCAAAAGTAGTGAGCAGTGATCAAATTTTGAAAAGCATAAAATAATAAATAAAAGAGATGAACCAGTCAATAAAAATAGGTAGAAAACTACATCAAAATAAATACTCAAATCAAACTAACAATAGGAATAAAATGAAAATAAGTAAAAACAAGAATAAATAGGAAACAGATAATCAAATCAAACAACTAACTAACAGAAATGGAATGAAAAATAGACAAATCAGAAATCAGTACTCATCAGAATCAAGCATTTAAGTCAATCACACCAAGTCTCGTCCTCAAAATGCTGAATGAGTCAAAGGCCAGTGGTTTAGTAAATATGTCAGCCAACTGATTTTCAGTTATTTTATGATGTAGCTCGATGTCCCCTTTTGTAACATGGTCCCTAATGAAGTGATGCATTATGTCAATATGTTTGGTTCTAGAATATTGGATAGGATTCTTAGAAATACAGATGGCACTAGTATTATCACACAGAATAAAAATTGTGCCCACAGGTAATCCTAAATCTAAGACTTGTTGCTTCAACCAAAGAACTTGGGCCACACAACTCCCTAAGGTAATGTACTCAGCTTCAGCAGTGGAAAGTGCAACTAAGTTCTATTTTTTACTGGACTAGGAGACTAAAAACTGTCCTATGAATTGACAAGTTCCAAAAGTGCTCTTTGTATCCACCCTACACCTTGCAAAGTAAGAATCAGAATATCCAATAATCTCAAAAGAGGTGTTGTGCCTAGGGTACCAGATTCCTAGGTTTAGGGTCCCTAAAAGATATCTAAGAATTCTCTTAACAACAATTAGGTGGGACTCTTTAGGATCAGCCTGAAACCTAGCACAAAGACAGACACTAAACATGATATCAGGTCGGCTAGCAGCCAGGTAAAGCAGTGATCCAATTATTCCTCTATAATTCTTCTGATCAACAAATTTTCTACTTGAATCCTTATCTAACTAAACAGAGGAGCTCATCGGAGTATTGATTGGCTTGGCTTTGTCCATTTCATATTTCTTCAAAATGTCGTTAGTGTATTTAGATTGATTGAGAAAGATTCCATCATCCATTTGCCTTATGCTAAACCCCAAAAAGTAGGACAATTCTTGAAAGTACGAGTTATGCCAAGAGGGGGGGGGGGGTGAATTAGGATTTGAAAAAATCAATCCTAAACAGGAGTTCTATTTTTTTTTGTATTTTTAACGGATAACTTAACGAGTAAAGTGCGGAAGCAAGTAAAAATGTTTACAATGACGATATTGATAATACTATTGTAACTTTCACCATGCAAGATTTAAAATATGATTTTTCACCAAGCAATTTAACGTACTAATTAAAAGCATGAAAAATAAAGTACGGTAGAAAGGAAAAAGTACACCAGAGATTTTTATAGTGGTTCGATCACTTGACCTACGTCCACTCCCCGGAGTCCTCTACTCCGGAATTTGCACTAGTAAAAGTTGACTCTCCTTTTGCTCCCACAGCAAGGAGGAGAAGCCTTTACAATACTCACTTTCACCTCCCTCGGTGCGGTGGAATACCAAACGCTATGTCACCCTCCTGGTGACGGCAGCGGACCTTCTCCTTTTTCTCCCTCCTGGAGATGGCAGAGTACCTTGACGATGTTGATCTTGAAGTGACTCTTCTCTCGAGAACTTTCTTGAGACTCCCCAAAGCCACAAGAGGAGCAAAGCATGCAGCTAGTTTGGAGCCACCGTGTGATCCCCTCACACTACTTCTCCCTCACGCTTAAGCTCACCTTCACCTTCCTCTTGCAAGCCCTGGATCTCTCTGAAGAAAAACTTCTCCTTCAAGAATCCCCTTCTTCCCTCAAAGCTTCTTACAGCAGGAAAATAGATCAACTACTCCCTTAAAAAAAATTTTAAGTTGTTTTTTATATCAGGCTTTCAGAAAACCCTAAAAATTCCAACTTTTGCATCTCTGTTCGTACAGTACGATATATAATCATACAGTACGATCAGTTTAAATACATCTTCGTCCAGTACGAGCACAGACGAACAGTTATCAAATTTTATACATATCGTACTGTACGATATATATATCGTATCGGATGATCATGTTGATTTCTACTGTTCGTACAGGACGATCTGTGGGATAATCCTTGGGACGAAAGAATTCATCTTTTTCAGTCGTCCAGAGCTCTACTAATCGTACAGTACGATTAGTTCATTTCAGGATATCGTACCATATGATACGAATATCAGCCAGGATAAATAGAACAAAAAACCTTGGTTTCATTTGGTATGATCGAATGGACGAATGAAATCGTCTCTGTCTGTCGTACAGTATGATATAGTATCGTATAGTACGATTGACTTGAAATAAGAAACCAATATTTATTTCCTGATTACGGGAGATAATTTTGGTAAGTATTGAATTAATCATATAGTACGATCTTAATCGTACAGTATGAATAGTTTAGCAAATCAAAAATATAAACTTACCAAACTTATTCTGGCGGCTAGGGTTTTTCAATTGAATCGAATCGTACAGTACGATAAAGTTCATACAGTACGATTAGATTACAAAGTTAATCATCTGAAAAATAGCCGTTAGCCTGAGTATTATTAATTAATCATACAGTACGATTTAAAATCATACAGTATGATAGTTTTAAAAAAAAATTTTAAACTTAAAACCAAATCTCCCCCTGTGTGTGTGCATAGTTGCTCCTTTCACATACATGCTTCTGTGGCAGACTCAAGAAAATAAAAATAAAGAAATAAAAATTACAGACTTTTTAACATCCTATTCTACTCGGTTTGAGTATCCAGTAACCTTGAGCAGTGTGCATCTGACCTGAAATGTTAGTGCTCATATACAAGGATAAGCATTTGTAATCTTAAGGAAGTCCATATAGATTCAGTAAGTATTAGTTGTCACCATCAAAATTAAGTGCTCGGGATCCTGGATTCCAACAATCTCTCCCTTTTTTATGGTGTCAAATAATATTTTCTGATGGCTACATTTGTTCTGACTTCCTTAGCTCCCCCTTAGAAGAATAACTTATTATTATTTTTTTAAAATAGGAGGAGAGAGGGAAAGAAAAAATTTTTTTTATTTTTTTTTAAACAAAAACATAACAAGAGAAAAACATATAACAGAAAAGACAAGTAAACAAAAATAACTAATATCATTAATAGTAAACAAAAATAGAACAACACACAGAAACGTCTCACCCTTTGGACAACACCAAAAAGGGAAGAACAAACAACCAGCAACAATGACAAGGAATAAAAACAACATAAATAACTACAAGAACTCAAAATTCTGGATCCTGATCCGGAGGTGTTGGTGGAGGTCGTGGAAACAATTGGTAGTACTGATGGAGGGACGCAAACTGGTGATCAATGGATGTGAAGCGCTCCCTAAACCATTTCATATCAATTTCACATTCCTAATATTGCTGTGCAATGTGGGAATCCAGCCTAGTCTCCAATCGATCGAGGCGTTGAATAATGTCATCGTGAGGGTAGTCGGGATGAGCAAGACCAGGGGGGTGGATTGGTGGTGGTGGAGGGGCGCCAACAGGAGCAGCAGCCTCTTCTTCATCAAAATCGGGATCGACGGGAGTGGCCCCCTGATGGAATAAGATGCAAAAGGAGGCATCTGAGTAGAAGATAGGAATATGATCTGGAGGTAGCGAATAATGAAGTTGGTACTTGGTATCTAAGATGTATCCTAAGACATGCCCTAAAGTAAGGTTTAGTTTTCAGCGGGCACCGGGATATCGGTATACAGACAGGGAATGGATGTAATCAAAAACCATTTATGCTTCATTGAATTTTGTTCCAGACATTATTAGATACGTGATGACAGAAAGCAGTGGAGTAATATGGATGCGGTCTCCAGCTTTGGGTATGATGGACGTGTGAAGGACATGCTGGATAATGCAGGCATTTTGATTCAGGGTTTGGAAAAGTGGCAGGTGTTGATTGGATGGGACACCTCTAATGGTCATATTAATGGAGGTCCAATCATAATCATGTGAAATCATAGATTGGGGACGAGGGCTGTCAGTGGACAGCCCAATGTGTGCAGCTATGTCGTTAACGGTGATAACGACATGTTGTTTGCAGACATAGGACATGAAAGTGGTGTTCTCTAGATCGATTTTTAAATTGGCAAGAAACTCAAAAAGGAGTTCAGAGTGGAAAGGAAATGCTAGAGTTAAAAGGAATTGTAGAGTGGTGGAGGCAAAGAGGTTCATCACCTCCAAATTCAGAGCGGCTTGATTCAGCATTCGAGATTAGGTAATTTTTGCCTCTTTGAACTTAGTGTAAGCTTTCTTGTCTGCAGCGGAGAGAAAACGATCGTCGAATCGTGGGAGGAGGAAGAACTCCCGACGACCACTCGGCCGCGCTTACTGGCACCAGACATGATTGAAGAAGGAAAATGAGAAAAGGAGGAAATTTTAAGTGAGTGAGAGTGAGTGATTGTATGTAAAGAATCCCTCCATTTTATAGAATTTCTGAGTTATCGTACAGTATGATTGAGGATCATATAGTACGATAGGCGCAATAATGTCATCTGGACGACCGTTCAAAAATGAGAGTCAAATCATACAGTATGATCAGAATCGTACTGTACGAACGTGAGTGAGAGGCGTTCGTTCCGAGAAGTCATCTGAACGACCTTTGACAAAAATAATCGTACAGTATGAACAGGTATTCGTACAGTATGAAAGGCAATAATTTTTGTACCGGCCGGGTTTAAATTCATCCCAATCCATTTGCCACGTGGATTGTACCGTACGATGTATGTTTCATACCGTATGATGACCAATAATGTGTATCGTACAGTATGAGTGTGAGTCATACAGTACGATATGTGTAAGTTAGGAGAGATCTGGACCATGAATATGAGTGGACGGCTGAGATTTGAGTGATTTTATATTATCGTACAGTACGATATTGGATTGTACAGTACGATAGGCAGAGAAATTCTAGATTTGTCATCAGCAAGGTGAGAGGATCAGGAAACCATTTTTTTTTTTTAAAAACATAAACAACATAGCAAACACATAATTTTTTTTTTATTTTTTTTTTATTTTTTTTGTTTAAGTTTGAATGTCTATGACACCTAATTTTGTTCTCAAGGTACTAAAAGTGTCATAAGCTAATGGTTTCGTGAAAATGTCAGCCAATTGATCTTCAGTAGCAATGTGGTGCAGCTCAATATCTCCTTTGGCCACGTGATCTCTTATGAAATGATGTCTAATGTCTATATGTTTTGTGCGTGAATGTTGAATTGGATTTTTGGATATACAAATAGCACTTGTGTTGTCACACATGATCGGAATGGTTCCTACAGGTAGTCCTAGATCTACAAGTTATTATTTTAACCACAAAACTTATGCAACACAGCTACCTACTGCTATATATTCTGCTTCGGCTGTTGATAGGGCTACTGAATTCTGCTTTCTACTGGACCATGAAACTAACGATTGTCCAATGAATTGACAAGTACCGGAAGTGCTTTTTCTATCTACCCTACATCCTGCAAAGTCTGAATCTAAGTACCCTAATATTTTAAAAGTAGTGTTGTGTCTAGGATACTAAATTCCTAAGTTCGGGGTGCCTAGTAGATATCTAAGAATTCTTTTGACAGCAGTCATGTGAGATTCTTTCAGGTCAGCTTGGAAGCGGGCACAGAGACACACACTAAACATTATGTCTAGTCTACTAGAAGTCAAGTAGAGAAGTGATCCAATTATTCCCCTATACCTCTTTTGATCTACAGACTTCCCACTGGGATCTTTATCCAATTGAATGTTAGAGCTCGTGGGTGTATTCATAGCCTTAGTATTATCCATTTCATATTTTTTCAAAATATTATTTATGTACTTAGATTGGCTAAGGAACGTTCCACCTTCCATCTGTTTTACACTAAACCCAAGGAAGTAACTAAGCTCTCCCATCATACTCATTTCAAACTCATCACTCATTATTTTTGAAAATTCATTACATAAATTTTTCTCCGTCGATCCGAACAAGATGTCATCTACATAGATCTGAACGATGAGTATCTCAACTCCTACCTTCTTCAAGAATAAGGTGGTGTCCACACTATCCTTAACAAAGCCTCTACCTAGTAGGAACGTACTAAGTCTTTCATACCAGGCCCTAGGTGCTTGTTTTAACCCGTATAGTGCCTTTTTCAGTTTGAACACATGGTTTAGAAATTGTGAGCTTTTAAACCCTAGGGGTTGCTCCACATAAACATCTTCCTTAATTACCCCGTTCAGGAAAGCACTCTTGACATCCATTTGATACAGCTTAAAATCCCTAAAACAAGCAAAGGCTAACAGTACCCTGATGGCTTCTAATCTAGCTACCGGAGCAAAGGTCTCTTCAAAATCTATTCCTTCAATTTGGTTATACCCCTTTGCTACTAGCCTAGCCTTGTTTCTCACTACTATTCTAGAGTCATTCATCTTATTTTTAAAGACCCATTTAGTTCCAACCACACTTTGTTCTTTAGGTCTCTTGACTAATTCCCATATATCATTCCTAACAAATTGGTTCAACTCTTCTTGCATTGCTAGGATCCAGAATTCATCTCCTAAGGCTTGATCTATGTTCGTGGATTCAATCATAGATATAAATGCAGAATGACTAACCTCTTTCCTAAGTCCATGCCTAGTTTTTACCCCTTCTGATGGGTCTCCTAAGATCAGTTCTCTAGGATGTTTAGAGAAAAATTTCCAATCTCTAGGCATAGGTTCCTGAGGTTCCGCTCTAGTCTCTATGTTAATGGTTTCTACTCCCCGTATAATATCAATTTCTTCTTCTTCACGATCAGATTCAGAGGTCTTATTGGATTCATCAAATACCATATGGGTAGATTCTTCTACTACTAGGGTCCTCTTATTAAAGATTCTATAGGCTTTACCTACAGATGAGTAGCCTAGAAAAACCCCTTCATCAGATTTATGATCGAACTTTCCTATGGGTGACTTGCCATTGATTAAAATGAAATATTTGCAACCAAAAACATGTAAGTGACATAGATTGGGTGTCCTACCCTTAAGCAATTCATAGGGTGTTTTATTAAGTTTGGATCTAACATTAACCCTATTTAGAACATAGCAAGCAGTATTGACTGCTTCTGCCCAAAAGTATCTAGATAAAGTATATTCAGCTAACATTGCCTTAGCAGCTTCAACTAGAGTTCTATTCTTCCTCTCCGCTATTCCATTTTGTTGAGGAGTTCTAGGGGCAGAGAAGTTATGTTCTATTCCTATCTCTTGACAAAATGATTCAAACTTATCATTCTCAAATTTTCAACCCTGATCACTATGAATTGTTGAAATTACACATCCTAATTTCCTTTGAATCCAAGTGGAGAAAATTCTAAACTCTTCAAATGACTCACTCTTAAGAGCTAGGAATTTTACCCAAGTAAACCTAGAGTAGTCATCCACTATTACAAATCCATAAGATTTTCCTCCTAGGCTAGCGGTACTAACAGGTCCAAATTGGTCCATGTGTAGAATTTCTAGTGGCCTAGTGGTGTTGATATCCTTGATTGCATGAAATGAAGATTTAACTTATTTTATTAATTGGCAGGCCTCACAAAGATGATCCTTAGTAAAGTCTAACTTTGGTATGCCTCTAACTAAGTCTTTCTGAGTGATGTTCCTAAGTGTTTTCATACTAGCATGGCATAGTCTCCTATGCCATAGCCAAGAGTCATCAGCTATTATTATCAGACACAAAGAGTTTGAGTTTTCAATGCAGTTTAAATCTAACATGTAAACATTATTTATGTGTTTTCCTTCTAACACAAGTGTATTATTTAAGCTAATCATGCATTTATTAGACAGAAATTTGATGTCAAAGCCCTTGTCACAGAGTTGACTAATACTTAAAAGATTATGCTTTCATCAACTAAAAGTACATTCTCAATAACCAAATTTTTAGTATTTCCAATGATACCTGAGCCCACCACTTTTTTGGTGGTGTTGTCTCCCAAAGTTACCTTGCCTCCTGACCTGGCCTCCAGTGTCACAAACTGCTTCATGTCTCCAGTCATGTGTCTTGAGCAACCACTGTCCAGGTATCACATGCTCTCACTAGGTATTTTGTGAGAGCATCCCTATAATATCAATCACAGATTAGCTTTGGGAACTCAAGTGAGTTTGGGTTCCTCCCTATGCTTATATGAATGAAATGTATGCATGTTATGCTGTGATGAACGTGATTTTGGTCTCCACACTAGATGTGTCCTATAGTGAATTGTGCACGTGTGGGCTATGTGACCTAGCATGCCACAAGAGTAACACCTAACACTGAGAAATAGGTTCACTAATCTACGGGGGTGGTAGTGTCTATTTCTGGGTTTGGATGATGCATGCCGTGCAGGTTTTGAATGAGATGGTTCACATGGTGGAGGCTGAAAAAACTCAGCAAACGTGAGAGGTTTTTTGTTATTTTCAAATGCATGAAGTTTTTCATTTAAAAATTTGTTCTCTTGGTTAAGACTTGCATATTCAAATCTCAATGTATGCTCACTACTACTTAGTTCCCCTGCTAGTTCTTCTAGTTCCTTAAATGCATTCTCTAATTCAACATGTGATGATTTCAAGGTTTCGTGTGCAGTGGTTAAATCAATATGATTCTTGTTTAATGCATCATATTCATCAAGCAAAGACATATGATCTTTATTCAAGTTAGAAAAATTCTTAACTACACTAGCATGCTCCTTTTATAAAGTACTAAATTCAGTGTAAAGACTAACATGCTTTTTCTTTAACTTTCTATACGAGTCATGGATTTTTTCAGAAATAATAAGCAGTTCATCGTAAGAAAGTTGACATACCTCATCTTGATCTGATTGATCAAGATTATCAATAGTCATAAGACACAGATTTGTTACCTCCTCCTCTGCTTCTTCTTCCGATGATTCTGAGGCAGAGTCGGCCCAAAATGCTTTTTGTATCTTAAATTTACCCTTCTTGAACTTTAATCTTTCCTCACCCTTTTCCTTGGTTTGATGAGTCTTGATGTTGGGGCAATCAGCTCAGAGATGTCTGAGTTTCCTGCACTCAAAGCAAATCGTGTCAGATGCAACTTTAATATGCTTTGAGCTTTTACCTTTGTTCCAATTGGTTTGATGACGGCGTTGCTTTCTTTTTAGAAAATTTTTGAACTGACGAGTCATCAAGGCGATGTCGTCATCTTCCTCCACAGCTGAGCTGTCACTTTCAGAATTGTTTGCTTTTAAAGCCACCATTCGCTCCTTCTTCTTTTCACTTGCATCACTTTGTCGTTGACTCACTCCTTGCTCGTAGGCAATGAGTGACCCAAGTAAATTGTTAATAGAATACACATTCAAGTCTTTTGATTCAGTTATTGCAGTGATTTTAGCATCATACGAGCTAGGCAAACATCGCAGTATTTTATTAACTTTTTCCGAGTTAGACAACTCTCTCCCTAAAGCATGCAGAGATATTACAATCTGGGTGAATCTAGTGTACATGTCAGATATAGTTTCACTAGGTTTCATGCGGAATAGTTCGTAATCATGTAGCAGGATGTTCAACCTAGATTGTTTGACCTCACTAGTTCCTTCGTACGTGATACACAGTTTGTCCCAAATTTGCTTACCAGTAGTACAAGTTGATACTCGCATATAGTCTTCATATTTTAATGCGCAAAAGAAATAATTTAGACATTTAGCATTTAACTGTGCAAGTTCTCTATCCTCAATGCTCCATTCATTAAATGATATTTCAGTTTTAATTTCATTCAACATACGAAATGGTACAGAATAACCTTCTTGGACCAACATCCACATACGATAGTCTAAAAACTGTAAAAATGTAGACATGCATATTTTCTAGAAATCAAACGATATGTTATCAAATAAAGGTGGACGGGTTATAGAATAACCCTCCGCAGTGTTACGGTTACCAAATTGAGCCATGGATCTTACGTTTCTAGGTTTTCTAAAACACTATTTTGAAACCCCGCTCTGATACCACTTGAAAGTACGAGTTGCGCCAAGAGGGGGGGTGAATTTGTATTTTAAAAAATCAATCCTAAACAGGAGTTCTATTTTTTTAATATTTTTAACGGATAACTTAACAAGTAAAGTGTGAAAGCAAGTAAAAATATTTACAATGACGATATTGATAATACTATTATAACTTTCACCATACAAGATTTAAAATATGATTTTTCACCAAGAAATTTGACGTACAAATTAAAAGCATGAAAAATAAAGTACGGTAAAAAGAAAAAAGCACACTAGAGATTTTTATAGTGGTTCGGTCACTTGACCTACGTCCACTCCCCGGAGTCCTCTACTCCGGGATTTGCACTAGTAAAAGTTGACTTTCCTTCTGCTCCCACAGCAAGGTGGAGAAGCCTTTACAATACTCACTTTCACCTCCCTCGGTGCGGCGGAATACCAAATGCTATGTCACCCTCCTGGTGACGACAGCGGACCTTCTCCTTTTTCTCCCTCCTGGAGATGGCAGAGTACCTTGACGATGTTGATCTTGAAGTGACTCTTCTCTCGAAAACTTTCTCGAGACTCTCCAAAGTAACAAGAGGAGCAAAGCATGCAGCTAACTTGGAGCCACCGTGTGATCCCCTCACACTACTTCTCCCTCACGCTCAAGCTCACCTTCACCTTCCTCTCGCAAGCCCTGGATCTCTCTGAAGAAAAACTTCTCCTTCAAGAATCCCCTTCTTCCCTCAAAGCTTCTCACAGCAGGAAAATAGATCAACAACTCCCTTAAAAAAATTTTAAGTTGTTTTTTATATCAGGCTTTCAGAAAATCCTAAAAATTCCAACTTTTGCATCTCTGTTCGTACAGTACGATATATAATCGTACAGTATGATCAGATCAAATACAGCTTCATCAAGTACGAGCACAGATGAACAGTTATCAAATTTTATACATATCGTACTGTACGATATATATATAGTACCAGATGATCATGTTGATTTCTACTGTTCGTACAGGACGATCTGTGGGACGATCCCTGGGACAAAAGAATTCATCTCTGTCAGTCATCCAGCACTCCATTAATCATACAATACGATTAGTTCATTTCAGGATATCGTCCCGTACGATACGAATATCAGCCAGGATGAATAGAACAAAAAATCTTGGTTTCGTCTGGTACGATTGAAGGGATGAATAAAATCATCTCTGTCTGTCGTACAGTACGATATAGTATCGTACAGTACGATTGACTTGAAATAAGAAACCAACGTTAATTTTCTGATTACGAGAGATAATTTTGGTAAGTATTGAATTAATCGTACAGTACGATCTTAATCGTACAGTATGAATAGTTCAGCAAATAAAAAATATAAACTTACCAAACTTATTCTGGCGGCTAGGGTTTTTCAATTGAATCGAATCGTACAGTACGATAAAGTTCGTACAGTACAATTAGATTACAAAGTTAATCAACTAAAAAATAGCCGTTAGCCTGAGTATTATTAATTAATCGTACAGTATGATTTAAAATCATATAGTATGATAGTTTTAAAAAAAAATTTTAAACTTAAAACCAAATCTCCCCTTATGTGTGTGCATAGTTGCTCCTTTCACATACATGCTTCTGTGGCAGACTCAAGAAAATAAAAATAAAGAAATAAAAATTATAGAATTTTCAACATCCTATTCTACTCGGTTTGAGTCTCCAGTAACCTTTAGCAGTGTGCATCTGACCTGAAATATTAGTGCTCATATACAAGGATAAGCATTTGTAATCTTAAGGAAGTCCATATAGATTCAGTAAGTATTAGTTGTCACCATCAAAATTAAGTGCTCGGGATCCTGGATTCCAATAATTCTCCCATCATACTCATCTTAAACTCCTTACTCATTGTTTTAGAAAACTCATCACATAAATATTTATCAGAAGATCAATAAATTATATTATCAACATAGACCTGGACAATGAGTAAGTCATCCCCTATTCTCCTCATAAAAAGGGTGGTGTCTACGCTCCCCTTAACAAACTCTCTTTCTAACAGGAATGTGCTAAGCCTCTCATACCAAGCTCTGGGTGCTTGTTTTAATCCATATAAGGTCTTTTTTAATTTATAAACATGATTTGGATATTGGAAACTCTCAAAACCTGGGGGTTATTCTACAAAACTATCCTCTTTTATTTCCCCATTTAAAAAGGTACTCTTGACATCCATTTGAAACAACTTTAATCCCTTATAACAGGCAAAGGCTAGTAGCACCCTAATGGCTTCCAATCTAGCTACAGGGGCAAAGGACTCCTCAAAATTAATCCCTTCAATCTGATTATACCCCTTAGCCACCAATCTTGCCTTATTCCTAACCACCACACCAGAATCATTCATCTTATTCTTAAATACCCACTTGGTTCCCATAATACTTTGATTTTTAGGTCTTTCTACTAACTCCCAAACATCATTCCTTACAAATTAATTTAATTCTTCCTGCATAGCTAAGATCCAAAACTCATCTGAAAGGGCGTGATTGATGTTGGTGGGTTCAGTCATTGAGATAAAGGCAGAGCGGTTTACTTCCTTCCTAAGTCTCTGCCTAATCCTAACACCTTCAGAAGGGTCTCCTAAGATCAATTCTTTAGGATGACTCGAAAAATATCTCTAATCTCTAGGCAGTGTGGTTTGAGGTTCTACCCTTTCCTCCAGATTTACATTTCTAACCCCTTGGGTAATCTCCTCTATCTCTTCTTCTTTCTCAACTCTATTCATCTTAGGATCAGATTCATCAAACACCATATGAGTTATCTCCTCCACTACCAAAGTCCTCTTATTGAACATCCTAAAGGATTTCCCCACACTAGAATAGCCTAAGAATACTCCTTCATCAGATTTGGGGTCAAACTTTCCTAAGGATGATTTCCCGTTGTTCAGAATGAAAACCTTATAGCCAAAGACATGAAGGTGGGACATGTTTGGAGTTCTACCCTTAATGATCGCATAAGGTGTCTTGTTCAGATTTGATCTCACATTTCCCTATTCAGCACATAACATGCAGTGTTCACTGCTTCAGCCCAAAAGTATTTAGGAAGTGAATACTCAGCAAGCATGGCTCTAGTGGCTTCCACTAAGGTCTTGTTCTTCCTTTCAGCTACCCCGTTCTGCTAAGGGGTCCTAGGTGCTGAAAAATTGTGACTAATCCCTTGCTCCTCATAGAAACTTCCAAACTTCATATTTTCAAACTCTCCACCATGATCACTATGAATAGTCAAGATTTCACAATCTAACTTCCTCTGAATCCAAGTGGAGAAAGACTTAAACTCATCAAATGACTCAGATTTATGGGACATAAATTTAATCTAAGTGAACCTCGAGTAGTCATCTACAATCACAAACCCATAGACTTTCCCCCCTAAGTTGGTAGTGCTAATGGGTTCAAAAAGGTCCATGTGAAGGACTTCTAAAGGTCTAGAGATGCTAATATCCTTAACAGAGTGAAAGGAGGACTGGAATTGCTTCCCTAACTGACAGGCAACACACAGGTGGTCCATAGTGAACTTAAGCTTGGGCACACCTCTTACTAAGTCCTTTTGGGTGACTCTCCTAAGGGTTTTCATACTGGCATGACACAATCTCCTATACCACAACCAAGACTCATCAGCAGCAGTTTTTAAGCAAATTGAATTTTCAGCTTTAATGCAACTTACATCCAGCTTGTAGATGTTGTTGATCCTTTATCCCTGCAAAATAACTTTTTCATTTAAGTTTAAAATGCAGCCAGTGGGCAGTAATATGATGTTGTATCCTTTGTCACAAAGTTGACTTATGCTTAGCAAGTTGTGTTTCAGTCCATCTACAAGAAAAACATTATCGATCATAAAATTCTTTGAATCACCAATTATACCTGAACCTACCACCCTCCTGGTGGTATTATCTCTAAGTGTAACCTTGCCTCTAGCCCTGGCCTCCAGCGAAATGAACTTATTTGCATCTCCAGTCATGTGTCTAGAACATCCACTGTCCAGGTACCACATGCTCTCACGAGGTCTTGTGTGAGAGCACACCTACAAAATCATCAAACGTCAAATTTAGGAACCCAAACAGGTTTGGGTTCCTTCTTATGAAAATAAGAATGCAATGCATGCGTGCTGTGCTGTGAAACAGGTAATTTGGGCCTCCACACCCAATGTGTACTACGGTGAACAGTGCAGGTGTGGGAAATGTGTCCTAATATGTCACAAAAAAAAACATCTAACACCAGGAAAAGGGTTAACTAATCTACGTGGGTGATAGTGCCTCTTCCTAAGTTTATATGAAACTTGCTTTGATGATTTTGAACCTGATTCTACAAAGGTGGAGGTGCATAAAACTGTGCAAAAGTAGGAGGTGTTTGATTTTCTCAAAAGCACTGATTTTAACTTTCAAAAATTCATTTTCTTTATTTAAACTTATAATTTCAAATTTTAAAGCACCATTGCTACTCTCCACTTCACATGCCATGTTATCTAATTCCTTAAAAGCTCTTTCTAAATCAACATGAGTGGTTTTCAATGAATCATGCTCAGTGACTAAATCAGAATATTTTTTGTTCAATTCATCAAATTCATCAAGTAAAGACATGTGATTGCAATCAACAGTGGAATGATCCTTAATCAAAACATCATGCTCTTTTTTCAAAGTCAAATAATCCAATTTCAAGCTAGCATGGGTTTTCTTAAGCTTCCTATACGATGCATGAATTTTTTTAGATATTTCAAATAATTGATCGTAAGTAAGCTCACATACCTCTTCCTAGTCAGACTGACCAGGGTGATCATCAGCCATCAGACACAAGTTTGTTTCCTCCTCTTCAGCTTCAGTCTCAGAAGAGTCAGATGCAGAATCTGCCCAGAACGCCTTCTGAATTTGCTTCTTGTCCTTCCTGAACTTGTATTTTTCCTCACCCTTCTCCTTGCTTGGGTGAGTTTTAAGTGTAGGATAATTAGCCTTAATGTGTCGAGGCTTCCTCCATTCAAAACAAACAGTATCAGATGAACCCTTAAAATTTTTACTGGACTTACCCTTATTTCACTTATGAAAGTTCTTATGTTTCTTCCTTAGAAAGCTTTTGAATTGCCTAGTGATTAAGGCAACATCATCGCTATCAGACCTGGAAGAACTAGAATCACTCTCGTTGGCCTTCAGAGCCTCTATTTTCTCCTTCTTCTTTTCACTTGCATCAAGTTGTCTTTGGTTCACCCCTTGCTCGTAAGCAATGAGTGATCCAAGTAAGCTATCAATAGAGTAAGTATTCTAATCTTTAGATTCAGTGATTGCAGTAATCTTAGCATCATATAAAGAAGGCAAGCATCTAAGAATTTTGTTCACTCTTTCGTAGTTTGTAAGTTCTCTACCTAAGGCATACAAAGAGGTGACAATTTGAGTGAACCTTGTATACATTTCAGAAATGGTTTCAGTAGGTTTCATGTAAAAAAGTTTATAGTCATGAAGCAACATATTTAACCTAGACTGTTTGACTTCAGTTGTACCTTCATAAGTTATGCACAATCTATCCCAAATCTCTTTTCTAGTTGTACAGGTAGAGACACACATGTAATCATCAGATTTTAAAGCACAGAAAAAATAATTTAAACATTTGGCATTCAATTATGCTATGTCACGATCATCAAAAGTCCAATCAGTAAAGGGCAGTTCAGTTTTCACATTATTAATCATCCTAAAAGGTGGTTCGTATCCATCCTTAACTAGCATCCACATGCGATAATCAATTGATTGATGAAAAGTGGACATGTGCATTTTCTAAAAATCAAAAGGAATGTTATCAAATAATGGCGGTCGTGTAATAGAATAACTTTCAGCAGTATTACAATTACCACAGTTAGCCATGGATCAAATTCAAAAGTTTTTTAAAACTAGATTTTATGAATCCCGCTCTGATACCACTTGAAAGTTCGATAGGGATGTTAAGCCCTGATGAACTAGTCCCGAGGCTAACCAAGAAGGGGGGTGAATTGATTATTTAAAAATTTTGTGAGCAACAGTAAAATCTTTTTGATGATTTACAGTGGAAACAAATAAAATAATCAAACGAAAAGATCAAACATAATTTCACCCAAGCAGTTAATCACAGAAAAACAAAAGTGCAGAATGTAATCAGAATGAACACACCGGATTTTATAGTGGTTCGGTCAACTTGACCTACGTCCACTCCCTGGAGCCTCCCCTCTGGTTATTGCACTAACTCAAAGTGTCTCTCCTTTTGCTCCCACAGCAAGGCGGAGAAGCCTGTACAAAAACCTCCTTTCCACCGACTCAGTGAGGCAGAGAACCCAACCTCCTTTTGCTTCCTCTTGAAGCAGGCAGAGAACCTCGGACTCCTTTTGCTTCCTCTCGAAGCGGGCAGAGAATCCCGGACTCCTTTTTCTTCCTCCTGAAACGGGCAGAGAACCCTAGATCTTCTTGTGAATGATCCTCTAACAAAGATTACCAATACGATGAAAGACAACGAGTGGAGAAGACGACTCTGATCCTTGCTTGGAGTAACCTTTGTGAACCCCTCATGAACTCCCCCTCACAAGATCCTCTCTCTCTCTCCCAAACTCTCTCTCTCTAGGGTTTCTCTGGAAAGGAAAGTGGCAAAAAGGTTTTTCTTATTGGAAGAAAAAGATAATTTATAGGAGGGCTCAAAATTTGTCCTAAATCTCAACTGGTCGGCTAAGATCGTCCAGGACGATCGATAGATCATCCTGTATGATCAGTTCAAAATCAGCTATTTCAGCCTTGACGATCAGGCTCTTCTGGACGATCAGTAGAAAAAGTTGTTCATATCGTCCCGTATGATTCTGCGATCGTCCGGGATGATTAGTGTAAATCAAGGAATATCATCTAGAAGACAGCTCAGGTTATCCATAGAAAATTGTGTTGGACGACCAAAAAATGACTTGATCGTCCAGGACGATACGGTTATCATCCTGTACGATTAGTTCAAAAAGTGCCCAAATCATCTTGAGCACAGTTCGGGTCGTACAGCTGAAATGCACTAGACGATCAATATCATCTCCGACAATTTTGCGATCATCCCAGACGATGTGATTGTATCAATTAAATATTAATTGCTTTCCTTAATTACCAGATTAATTTAGGCATGATTGTACTGGATCGTCCAGGATGATACATGTATCATTCGGGATGATCATACCAAATATCTTAAAATAAAAACTTGCCTAACTTGATCTGGCAGCTGAGAATTCTTGATTTGAGTATATTGTCCCGTACGATGTAATGAGCGTCTAGGATGATCTGCTTAATCAGAAACACTTAAGTTGGTCGCCCTAATTAGGGTTTCTATTTTTATATGATCGTCTAGGATGATGTGACTATCGTCCAGGATGATCTGACCAAAACTTGAACAGAAACTCTAATTCACTCAAGTTCTCCCCCTGAGTGTGTGTGTGCAAGGTTACTTAGCTAGCGGATCAGTTACATTACAATTGACCCAAGAAAAATAAAATAGTACACTTAGACACACTTGGACCCGATCTTGAATTGGCTTGAGTTGCTCGTGATCTTTCATGTATGAAACGAGTTAGCCAAGCAAAATACAATAGAAAACATATTTGTCATCATCAAAACTAGATTTGCAACAACCTTATATCAATATATTTAGTTCTATTTTCAACTGGACCAGGAGACAAAAGACTATCCTATGAATTGGTAAGTTCCAAAAGTGCTCTTTCTATCCACCCTACACCCTGCAAAGTCAGAATAAGAATATCCAATAATCTTAAAAGAAGTGCTGTGCCTAAGGTATCAGATTTCTAGGTTTGGGGTTCCTAAAAGATATCTAAGAATTCTCTTAGTAGCAGTCAGGTGGGACTCTTTAGGATCAGCTTGAAACCTAGTACAAAGACAAACACTAAATATAATATCAGGTTGGCTAGCAGTCAGGTAAAGTAGTGATCTAATTATTCCTCTATACTTCTTCTGATCAACAGATTTTCCACTTGAATCCTTATCTAACTGAACAGAGGAGCTCATGGGAGTGTTGATTTACTTGGCTTTGTCCATTTCATATTTCTTCAAAATATCCTTAGTGTATTTAGATTGATTGAGAAAGATTCTATCACCCATTTGTCTTATGCTAAACCCTAAAAGGTAGGACAATTCTCCCGTCATACTCATCTCAAACTCCTTACTCATTATTTTAGAAAACTCATCACATAATTATTTATTAGAAGATCACAAAATTATATCATCAATATAGATCTGGACAATGAGTAAATCATCCCTTACTCTCCTTAGAAAAAGGGTGGTGTCTATGCTCCCCTTAACAAACTCTCTTTCTAACAAAAATGTGCTAAGCCTCTCATACCAAGCTCTGGGTGCCTTTTTCAATCCATATAAGGCCTTTTTTAATTTATAAACATGATTTGGATATTGGAAACTCTCAAAATCTAGGAGTTATTCTACAAAAATATTCTCTTTTATTACCCCATTTAAAAAGGCACTCTTGATATCCATTTGAAACAACTTAAATCCCTTATAACAGGCAAAGGCTAGTAGCACCCTAATGGCTTCCAATCTAGCTACAGGGACAAAGGTTTCCTCAAAATCAATCCCTTCAATCTGATTATACCCCTTAGCCACCAATCTTGCCTTATTCTTAACCACCAGACCAGAATCATTCATCTTATTCTTAAAGACCCACTTGGTTCCCACTATACTTTAATTCTTAGGTCTTTCTACTAGCTCCCAAACATCTTTCCTTAAAAATTGATTTAGTTCCTCTTACATAGCTAAGATCAAAAATTTATCAGAAAGGGCTTGATTGATGTTAGTGGGTTCAGTAATTGAGATAAAGGCATAGTTGTCTACTTCCTTCCTAAGTCCATGCCTAGTCCTAACACCTTCAGAAGGGTCTCTTATGATCAGTTCTTTTAGATGACTCGAAGAATATCTCCAATTTCTAGGTAAAGTTGTTTGAGATTCTACCCTTTCCTCCAGATTTGCATTTTTAACCCCTTGGGTAATCTCCCCTACCTCTTCTTCTTCCTCAACTCTAGCCACCTTAGGATTAGATTCATCAAATACCACATGAGTTATCTCTTTCACCACCAAAGTCCTCTTATTAAACACCCTAAAGAATTTCTCCACACTAGAATAGCCTAAGAACACTCCTTGATCAGATTTAGGGTCAAACTTTCCTAAGGATGATTTCCCGTTGTTAAGAATAAAAACCTTATAGCCAAAGATATGGAGGTGGGATAGGTTTGGAGTTCTACCCTTAATGATCTCATAAGGTGTCTTGTTCAGATTGGATCTAATATTCACCCTATTAAGCACATAACAAGCAGTGTTCACCGCTTCAGCCCAAAAGTATTTTGGAAGTGAATACTCAGTAAGCTTGGCACTAGTGGCTTCCACTGTGGTCATGTTCATCCTTTCAACTACCCGGTTCTACTGAGGGGTCTTAGGAGCTAAAAAATTATGACTACTCCCTTTCTCCTCACAGAAAGTTTCAAACTTCACATTTTCAAACTCTCCATCATGATTACTATGAATAGTTAAGATCTCACAACCTAACTTCCTTTGAATCCAAGTGGAGAAGGACTTAAATTCATCAAATGTCTCAGATTTATGTGACAGAAATTTAATCCAAGTGAACCTCGAGTAATCATCAACAATCACAAAATCATAGACTTTTCCCCCTAAGCTGGCAGTGCTAATGGGTCCAAAGAGATCCATGTGAAGGTCTTCTAAAGGTCTAGAGGTGCTAATGTCCTTAACAGAGTGAAAGGAGGACTAGACTTGCTTCCCTAATTGACAGGCATCACATAGGTGGTCCTTAGTGAACTTAAGCTTGGGGACACCTCTAACTAAGTCCTTTTGGGTGACTGTCCTAAGAGTTTTCATACTGATATGACATAATCTCCTGTGCCAAAACCAAGACTCATCAGAAGTAATTTTTAAGCAAATTGAAACATCAGCTTTAAAGCAACCTATATCCAGCATGTAGACATTTTGATGCTTTGTCCCTGTAAAATAATTTTGTCATTTAAGCTTAAAATGCAGTAAGTGGGCGGGAATTTGATGTTGTATCCTTTGTCACAGAGTTGACTGATGCTCAGCAGGTTGTGTTTCAGTCCATCTACAAGAAAAAATATTATCAATCATAAAATTCTTTGAATCACCAATTATACCTGAACCTACTACCCTCTTGGTGGTGTTATCTCCAAGTGTAACCTTGCCTCCATCCTTGGCCTCCAACGATATAAACTGATTTGCATCTCCAGTCATATGTCTTAAACATCCGCTGAATCATCAAATGTCAGATTTAGGAACCCAAATAGGTTTGGGTTCCTTCTTATGAAAAGAAGTATGTAATACATGAAAGTGCGAATAAGTTGTTAGACCTATTGGTCATGTCCCTAGGCTAACCAAGAGGGGGGGTGAATTGGTCATTTAAAAATTTACTCTTGATATCTTGGAAAAATTTTAAATCTAATCGTACTATATGATCTACCTTCGTACTATACGTACAGAAATAATTATGCTTTTCTTCAAACACAGAAATTCAACCACAAAGAAAATAAAATGGCGGAAAAAAGAAAATGCAGAAAATAAATAGTGAACAGAAAACATCAGAATTTATAGTGGTTCGGTCAAACACGACCTACATCCACTCTCTAGAGACTCCTTCTCTAGGTATTGCACTAAAACCAAGTGACTCTCCTTTTGCCCCCACAGCAAGGCGGAGAAGCCTTTATAAACTCTCTTTCACCAACCCCGGTGCGGTAGAGAACCATCATCCTTTTCACCCTTTAAGTGTGGCAGAGAACCGTCATCCTTTTCACCCTCCAAGTGCGACAGAAAACTATCATCCTTTTCACCCTCCAAGTGCGGCAGAGAACCGTCATCCTTTTCACCCTCCAAGTGCGGCAGAGAGCCGTCGTCCTTTTCACCCTCCAAGTGCGGTAGAGAACCGAAATCCTCTCGAATAATGCTCTTGTAGAAGTCTCCAAGGAGCTAGGAAGATGCTTGAAGAACAAGTAAAAGAAATCCTCTCAATTGGATAACCTTGTGAATCTCCTCACAATTCTCTCTTGAAAGATCTCTCAAAACTCACTCCCAAACACTCTCCCAATCACTCTCCTTTCACTTCCCAAAAGAATTTTTACAGAAGGATATTTCCTTCAGTCAATTTTGTGTCATTTTTATACTTGGGATAGAAAAAAACCGTCTAAAAACTGAATTTTCAAGTTAAGTCCGTGCCGATCGTCCCGTACGATTGACAATCGTACTGTACGAATAGTTCAAAAATTTAAACAATCCGTCTTATACGACTCATCAGACGAAGAAGTCAGAGCCGTTCGTATGAACAGTTTGTCCCGTACGAACTCTTGGACGATCAAGTCAGTAAGCTTTGTCCGAACACTTCATCCCGTACGAAGGCTTGGACAATCAAGTCAGCAAGCTTCGTCCAAACTCTTCGTCCCGTACGAACGCTTGGACGATGAATTCAGTGAGCTTGTTCCGAACACTTCATCCCGTACGAACGCTTGGATGATGAAGTCAGTGAGCTTCGTCCGAATAATTCGTCCCGTACGAATATATAAACGAACCCAATTTTGAGCAGTTCGTACAACAAAAGCTCATGTACGAATAGTATTCGTACTGTATGAACATGCCTTAGAAAAATGTTCTTGACTGATGGGTTCTTCCTGGAGGACATATGCTACAGATCGTACCGTACGATATCAATTCGTATTGTACGATCAATTTTAAAAATTTAAACTTTTTACTCCCCCATTGTGTGTGTGTGTACAGTTATCCAACCTACAATCACACTCTCTCCGACTCAAGAAAAAGAAAATTTACAGACTTCGTTTACAGTGAACAAGTGAACTTGAAGTCTTCAATAATCTAGAGTGTGAATTTCCTGAAAAATACTATAGTACACACAAAAAATACTCAAATATATATTAGAAGATGAATTAGACAAACAATAAACTTTTGTAATCATCAAAAATATAAACTTAGATTAGAATTCTCATGAATAAAATGATTCACCCAAATCAAAACAATCTCCCCCTTTTTGATGATGGCAAAACAACTATTATTTGAAATGAAATATACAAAAATAGATCTTCTAACATCCACTCACTGTATTCCCTTAAATAAAAGATCTACACTCCCCCAAAATAACCTAAATCCCTAAAGTTTCCCTAAAAAAAATTGACTTATCCTATCCTTAAGCTCCCCCTAAAGACTAATCAAGATATATGAGGATAGACGAGGGAAGGGAAGGAAAGAGTGTAGGAATGAGCACAAAGCACATACAAACATACAAGCACATACAACACAAGCACATATAATATATAACATAAGTCATAAGTCAAACATATAACATAAGTCAAACAATAAAGCTCTTCCTCTTTTGCCAACAGCAAAAAGAACACTTAAAAATAGCTGAGAAATGGAATCATGTTAAACGAAGTTTAACTACAATATTGAAATGAGATGCAAAAACTAAAGACTCAAAAGTGTTAGATTTCAAAGTATGTTAAGGACAAGAAATGTTGATCTAAAGTAGTAATGTATTAGACATATTTAGTAATCTCATATTTTGTATAGAAGGAGAGATAACATGATCAAAAATTCTAAGTCTAAAGTGACAATTATTGATTAGTGAAAAAGAGAATAAAAAAAAAACTAAAGAAAATAATATTTGATTTGATAACACACTTTGTGTGTCTTTTTACAGTTGGCGACATTGCGCATCTTTTGATTTGATGACACACTTTATGTGTCTTTTTATATTTGGCGACATTGCGCCTCTTTTCTTATATGGCACATTTTGTGTATCTTTTTAAGCTTTGCTTTGAATGTAAGATTCTTTCCAATAATATTATCTCTTTAGTCACAAATACAATAATAAACACCAAGATATAGAATGTGAGAATAATGTTAAAATATCAAACATACATAAATTTAGACTAAATAACACATGTCTAAATAAGATTTAAGTAAGATCTTCTAATCCACACCAAAACATAATGAAATCTAAAAGATTTGAACATTTAAAGTTATGCATAGTATTTTCAATTGTAATATGAACTCAATTAATATACAAGATCAATAATCAACTATAATCAAGTGAATAAAAAAAAAATCCAGTCACTAACACCAAAAAGGACAAGCACAAAAACACTAGAACATTTCATTACTAATAATTTCATAACATACAACCATAGCAAGTTACACGTTGAGGCACATCTCATAAAAAGAACTTGCTAAACATATTCAAAATAAAAACTCACAACAACACAAAAATAACTTAAAACATATAAAGAGTAACACAATCACATCCAAGCTAGAACTGAGAGGGACCCTGATCCAGAGGAGGAGGAGGTGGTATACCACCGAACAAAGAAAAATAGCTGTTAAGAGTAGCAATATTTATGTTAACAACATCAAACTGATCATCCTATCTCTTCAAATGAGCCTCCATGTCATTAAACCTTTGGTCCATTCTATCAAAACGTTGGACCATATTTTGATAGAAATTCTGTGGAGGTCCAGGTGCAGTTGAGGGTGCACCTGAAGGAGCAGTAGCAAAATGAGGCTCATCATCTGAGCTGTCTGCTGTACCCTCTTTCCCAAATAGAGCTCTAAAGGAAGCATCTGTGAAGTACAGTGGGAGTTCGGAAGGACCAGAAGGATGAACTAGATTGTATTTTCTCTCTAAGATGTAACACACAACATGTCCTAAAGTAATATTTTTCTTTCTCTTCACACTAGCCAACCCAATGTCAGACAGATAATAGATGTAGTCTAAGATCAATTGGGCTTCATCTATAGGCTGACCAGTCATAATAAGAAATGTCGTTGAAGAAAGAAGTGGAGTCATATTAACTCGATCTCCTGCTTTAGGTATGATTGATGTCCTAAGCACATGTTGGATTATCCTAGCATTTTGACTCAATGTATCTACCCGAGCGACATGTGTAGGTATGCTTGCACCTCTAAGAACTTGGTTAGTTTCAGACCAACCGTTTTCAGGTCTTGTGGAGAAGCTATGAGCTCTAGTCCCTTGAGTTCTAAGATGAACATATTCTCCTAGATCCTCCTTAGTTATCACAACCTTTTGTTTAAGGACATAAGAAGAAATGGCTGTGTGATCCTCATTAAAGGTCATGTTGGCCAGAAAAATATGGAACAAGTCCTTATTGAAGGCATAGATCAAGGACAAAAGAAAAGAAAAGTGGGTCGAGTCAAAAAGGGGCATAACTGCAAAATGAATATTTTCTTGCAGTAGTATGCGGGAAGGAGTAACCTTAGATACAACATACCTAAGGTATGCTTCTTCATTTTCCTCACTATGGAAGTTTTCATCACAGTTCCTTCTAGATACCGGACCCCTAGCCACCCGTGCCCTTTTTCCACTGCCAGACATTTTCTCTCAAGGCTCTAAAGGTTTCTAGATAGAAAGTGAAATGAAAGAAAATGACCCACCTTTATATAGAAAAAACCTGCGATCGTACTGTACGAATAACATTCGTACAAGACGAACCTTGATTTATCCGGGACGAATAAAAATTCATCCGAGACGAATGAAAACAGTCAAAATGAAATGGTTTTTCATAAACTGCTCGTCCCGAGGCATCCTTTCGTACAGGCTTTTTGACTTCCTGATCGTACAGACGATGACGTGTTTGTCCAGGACGATCAGAAAATTAAAGGTGTTCAGGCGAAAGTTAGGTTCGTCCCTCACGCGAAATGACACATGGATTGTACAGATGAATGACGTATTCGTACGTAGGATCACCAATAATAACTGCCGTTAACCGTGTTTTCTCCCAAATCGTATAGACGAAGCATGGGTACGATGATGCAATCATACATTACGATACGATATCGTACAATACGAATAGACATTAAAAATTCCCATCACTTCAAAAAGTTGCATGCTATCAACATTCAATTAAGGAATAAAAAACACAACAGAAATATATTTTTTTTTATTGATTTAAATAAAAGTAACACAAACATACAATGAACAAACTTAACAAATACAAATAAAAATTTTATTTGCAGAATTTTCAATCAAGCATTAAGATCTACCACACCTAGCCTTATTCTCAACATGCTAAATGTGTCAAAGGCTAAGGGTTTTGTAAAAATATCTGCAAGCTGATCTTTAGTAGCGACATGATGTAGTTCAATTTCTCTCTTCGCTACATGATCTCTTATAAAATGATGCCTTATGTCAATATGCTTGGTTCTAGAATGTAGAATAGGATTCTTTGAAATACAAATGGCACTAGTGTTGTCACAAAATATTGTAATGGTGCCAACTACAAATCCTAAGTCACTTAATTGTTGTTTCAACCAAAGCACCTGTGCTACACAACTTCCTAAGGCAATGTATTCTGCTTTAGCTGTAGAAAGTGCTACAGAATTTTGTTTTCTACTGGACCAAGATACTAATGAGTTTCTAATAAATTTACATGTTCCAGAAGTACTTTTTCTATCCACTCTACAGCCTGCAAAATCTGAATCTGAGTATCCAATAATTTCAAAAGAAGAACTGTTCTTAGGATACTAAATTCCTAAATTTTGAGTTCCCAAAAGATATCTTAAGATCCTTTTTACTGCTGTCAAATGTGATTCTTTTGGATCAGCTTGAAATCTAGCACATAAGCAAACACTTAACATAATGTTAGGTCTGCTAGCAGTCAAATAAAGCAAAGATCCAATTATTCCTCTAAACTTCTTTTGATCAACAGATTTTCCCTTAAGATCTTTATCTAATAGGACTGAGAAACTCATGGGTATAGTGACTGGTTTAGCATTATCCATTTCATACTTTTTGAGGATTTCCTTCACATATTTAGATTGACAAAGAAAGGTTCCTTCCTCATTTTGCTTTATGCTAAAGCCAAGAAAATAACTCAAATCACCCATTAAACTCATCTCAAATTCACTACTCATTATTTTTGAAAATTTATCACATAAAGCCTTATCAGTTGATCCAAAAATGATATCATCCACATATATTTGTACAATGAGTATTTCATCTCCAAGTCTTTTCAAAAACAGAGTGGTGTCCACACTTCCTTTAACAAATGATCCCTTTAATAAGAAACTGCTTAACCTTTTATACCATGCTCTAGGTGCCTGTTTTAATCCATATAATGCCTTCTTTAATTTAAAAATATAATTAGGGTATTTAGGATTTTCAAAGCCAGGAGGTTGTTCAACATAAACATCCTCATCTATCACCCCATTAAGAAAAGCACTCTTGACATCCATCTGATACAATTTAAAATCTTTAAAACAGGCAAAGGCTAACAAAACTCTTATTGCTTCAAGTCTTGCTACAGGGGCAAATGTCTCCTCAAAATCAATTCCTTCAATTTGATTATACCCCTTAGCTACTAATCTAGCCTTATTTCTCACAACTACTCCAGAATCATTCATCTTATTTTTAAATACCCATTTAGTCCCAACGACACTTTGATCTTTTGTCCTTTTAATTAACTCCCAAACATCATTTCTCTTGAATTGATTCAACTCCTCTTGCATGGCCAAAATCCAAAATTCATCCAAAAGTGCTTGTTCTATGTTCGTGGGTTCTATCATTGAAATAAATGCTGAATGATTCACTTCTTTCCTCAAACCATGCCTAGTCCTAACACCTTTACTTGGTTCTCCTAAAATTAATTCTTTAGGATGACTCCTTACAAATTTCCATTCTCTAAGCAATTGGTTTTCCTCTTCTTTTTCAACCCTTTCTTCAATTTTTTGATTTTCAAGTTTTTGGGTTAACACCTCAACCTCATCTTCATCCAACTTAGACCCTTTACTATCATAGGATTCATCAAAAACAACATGTGTGGTCTCTTCAACTATCAATGTTCTCTTATTAAAAATTCTATATGATTTTCCAACGCTTGAATATCCTAAAAAGATTCCTTCATCTGATTTCGGATCAAATATTCCTAGAAGAGTTTTACCATTATTATGTATGAACACTTTACATCCAAAAACATGTAGATATGAGAGGTTGGGACTTCTACCTCTAAGAATTTCATAGGGTGTCTTATTAAATTTATACCTTATGTATACCCTATTCAACACATAACATGCTGTACTGACTACTTCAGCCCAAAAGTATTTAGGAAGTGAATATTCTGCCAACATGGCCCTAGCAGTTTTAACTAATGTCCTATTCTTTCTTTCTACAACTCCATTCTGTTGAGGTGTCCTAGGAGCTGAGAAGTTGTGTTCAATTCCAAGAGATTTGCAAAAATTACTAAACATTTCATTCTCAAATTCTCCCCCATGATCACTTCGGATACTAACTATTTCAAAACTAAGTTTCCTCTGAATCCAAGTGGCAAAATCTCTAAACTCTTCAAATGATTCATTCTTATGATTCAAAAATATAATCCAGGTGAATCTAGTATAGTCATCCACAATAACATACCCAAATCTTTTTCCTCCTAAGCTTAAGGTACTAACAGGTCCAAATAAATCCATATGAAGAATTTCTAAGGGCTTGCTAGTCCTAATTTCCTTGATCAAATTGAAGGAGGATCTCACCTGTTTTCCTAGTTGACATGCATCACACAAGTGATTTTTAGTAAAATCTAATTTGGGTACTCCTCTAATTAGTTACTTTTGAGTGATTTTTCTATGATTTTTCATGCTAGCATGACAAAGTCTTCTATGCCACAACCATGATTCATCAGATACAGTTTTCAAACACAAGGCAGTAGATGGTTTAACAGAATTAAAATCTAGCATGTAAACATTATTCACCCTATCACCATTCAAGACAACAGTTCCATTTAGACTAATAACACAACTCGAAGGTAAAAACTTTATATGATAGCCCTTGTCACATAGCTGACTAATACTCAACAGATTATATTTCAAACCTTCAACCAATAGTATATTCTCAATAACAAAATTTTCTGAATTTCCAATTATACCTGTACCTACCACTCTCTTGGTGGTATTATCTCCAAGTGTCACCTTATCTCCATTCCTGGCTTCCAGCGATATAAATTGACTCGTATCTCCAGTCATATTCTTTGAGCATCCGCTGTCCAGGTACCAAATACTCTCACGAGGTCTTGTGTGAGAGTGTTCCTATAAAATGATCAAACGTTAGTCTTGGGAACCCAAACAAGTTTGGGTTCACCTCTTGACAATTTTAAACCAGATACATGTGTGATATGTTGTGTTCTATGCACCTTAGGTCTCCATACTAAATGTGTTCTATACTTTAAAGTACAGGTAGTGGAAATATGTCCTAAACTGCCACAAGAAAAATACTTTATCCCTGGAAAGGGATTCACCAATCTATTCTTTCTAAAAATCTTCCTTTTAGATCTTGAGTCAATTTCTTGTGATAAGATTCATGAAATTCTTCAAGTTTAGGTGGTATTTTATTCTCCCTAAGTGCTTTAATCTAAACTTTAAGATAAGCATTAGCACTTTCTAAAATCGAATTGTCAATTTTTAAATCATGCTCTCTAGAATCTGATTCATCCATAAAAGTATTAAAATCATTTTTAAGTTCAGCATTTGATGATTTTAAAAGATTGTGCTATTTGTTTAAATCATCATACTCTTCCAACAAAGTCATGTGGTTGCTATCAATTAATGCATGATCTTTTCTGAGGATCTCAATATCTTTTTGCAGCTCTATGTAATCCAAATTTAACTTAGCATATAGTTTCTTAAGTTTCCTATATGCAGAGTGTATGTGTTCAGAAACTTCAAATAATTCTTCATAGCTTAAATCACATACCTCATCCTCATCTGAATGGTCAAGATTATCAGCCATTAAACACAAATTGGTAACTTCCTCTTCTGGTGCTGTTTCTGATGAATCTGAAGCTGAGTCCGCCCAGAAAGCTCGTTGTACTCTATTTTTACCCCTTCTATCTTTTGGTTTCTCCTCGGTCTTCTCCTTGTTAGGATTTCCTTTGAGATTGGGGCAATCTGTCTTGATGTGACCTGGCTTTCTGCACTCATAGCAAATGACTTCATTCGAAGCCTTGACATTCTTCTGGAACTTACCTTTATTCCAATGCTGGCGTCTTCTCTGCTTCCTTTTTAGGAAACTTCTAAATTTCCTCGTCATCAGGGCAATATCCTCTTCGTCCTCAAGTAGTGATTGATCACTTTCAGAGTCGTCCACCTTTAAAGCAATGTTCTTCTCCTTTCACTTCTCACCTGCATCAATCTGTCTTTGAGTCACCGATTGCTCATAAGCAATTAGTCATCCAAGAAGATTGTCAACAGAATAAACATTAAAATCTTTAGATTCTGTTATTGCAGTTATCTTTGTATCATATGCAGGAGGTAAACAACGTAATATCTTATTAACTTTCTCAGCATTTGTTAACTCCCTACCTAAAGCATGCAATGAAGTGGCTATATGTATAAAACGAGTGTACATATCAGAGATTGATTCATTCTGTTTCATGCGAAAAAGTTCATAGTCGTGCAAGAGAATGTTCAATCTAGTTTGTTTCACTTTATTCGTACCTTCATATGTGATGCAAAGTCTATCCCAAATTTCCTTTCCTAATTTATAGGTAGACACACGCATGTAATCTTCTAATTTTAAAGCACAAAAGAAACTATTCAAACACTTAGCATTAAGTTGAGCTAGTTTACGTTCTTCTACAGTCCAATTTGCAAAAGGTGTTTGAACTCTTATTCCTTCTACAATCCTAGTTGGTTCAGTATAACCATCCTGAACTAACATCCACATACGATAGTCAAGTGATTGTAGAAAAGTAGACATGCGAGTTTTCTAAAAATCAAAAGGAATATTAACAAATAACGGTGGTCTAGTGATCGAGTATCCTTCCATAGTATTTTTATTTCCAAAATTAGCCATGATCGAAATTTCAAAAAGTATTTAAAGCAGTTATTTTTGAAATTGTCTCTGATATCACTTGAAAGTGCGAATAGGTTGTTAGACATATTGGTCACGTCCCTAGGCTAACCAAGAGGGGGGGTGAATTGGTCCTTTAAAAATTTACTCTTGATATCTTGGAAAATTTTTAAAGCTAATCGTACTGTACGATCTAACTTTGTAATGTACGTACAGAAATAATTATGCTTTTCTTCAAACGCAGAAATTCAACCACAAAGAAAATAAAACAGCGGAAAAAAGAAAATGTAGAAAATAAACAGTGAACAGAAAACACCAGAATTTATAGTGGTTCGGTCAAACACGACCTACATCCACTCCCTAGAGACTCCTTCTCTAGGTATTGCACTAAAACCAAGTGACTCTCCTTTTGCCCCCACAGTAAGGCGGAGAAGCCTTTACAAACTCTCTTTCACCAACCCCGGTGCGGCAGAGAACCGTCGTCCTTTCCACCCTCCAAGTGTGGCAGAGAACCGTCATCCTTTTCACCCTCCAAGTGCGGTAGAGAACCGTCGTCCTTTTCACCCTCCAAGTGCGGCAGAGAACCGTCGTCCTTTTCACCCTCCAAGTGCGGCAGAGAACCGGAATCCTCTCGAACAATGCTCTTGCAGAAGTCTCCAAGGAACTAGGAAGATGCTTGAAGAACAAGTAAAAGAAATCCTCTCAATTGGATAACCTTGTGAATCTCCACACAATTCTCTCTTGAAAGATCTCTCAAAACTCACTCCCAAACACTCTCCCAATCACTCTCCTTTCACTTCCCAAAAGAATTTTCGCAGAAGGATCTCTCCTTCAGTCAGTTTTGTGTCATTTTTATACTTGGGACAGAAAAAAACCGTCCAAAAACTGAATTTTCACGTTAAGTCCGTGCCGATCGTCCCGTACGATCGACAATCGTATTGTACGAATAGTTCAAAAATTTAAACAATCCGTCATGTTCGACTCATCAGACGAACAAGTCAGAGCCATTCGTACGAACAGTTCATCTCGTACGAACTGTTGGACGATCAAGTCAGTAAGCTTCGTCCGAACACTTCGTCCCGTACAAAGGCTTGGATGATCAAGTCAGTAAGCTTCGTCCGAACACTTCATCCCATACGAACGCTTGGACGATGACGTCTGTGAGCTTCGTCCGAACACTTCGTCCCGTACGAACGCTTGGATGATGAAGTCAGTGAGCTTTGTCCGAACAATTCGTCCCGTACGAACATATAAACGAACCCAATTTTGAGCAGTTCGTACAGCAAAAGCTCATGTACGAATAGTATTCGTACTGTACGAACATGCCTTAGAAAAATTTTCTTGGCTGATGGGTTCTTCCTGGAGGACATATGCTACAGATCGTACCGTACGATATCAATTCGTACTGTACGATCAGTTTTAAAAATTTAAACTTTTTACTCTCCCATTGTGTGTGTGCACAGTTATCCAACCTACAATCACACTCTCTCAGACTCAAGAAAAAGAAAATTTACAGACTTCATTTACATTGAACAAGTGAACTTGAAGTCTTCAATAATCTTGAGGGTGAATTTCCTGAAAAATATTTTAGTACACACAACAAAAACTCAAATATATGTTAGAAGATGAATTAAACAAACAATAAACTTTTGTAATCATCAAAAACATAAACTTAGATTAGAATTCTCATGAACAAAATGATTCACCCAAATCAAAACAATACATATGTGTTGTGCTGTGAAACAGGAAATTTGGGCCTCCACACCCAATGTGTACTACAGTGAATAGTGCAGGTGTGGGAGATGTGTCCTAACATGCCACAAGAAAACATCTAACACCAGGAAAAGGGTTAACTAATCTACGTGGGTGATAGTGCCTCTTCCTAGGTTTGAATGAAACATTGTTTGATGATTTTGAGACAAATTCTTCAAAAGGTGGAGTGCATAATACTGTGCAAAAGTAGGAGGTGTTTCATTTTTCTCAAAAGCACTAATTTTTACTCTTAAAAATTCATTCTCCTTGTTAAGACTTACAATTTTAAATTTTAATGCTCCATTACTACTCTCCACTTCACATTCCATGTTGTCTAATTCTTTAGAAACTATTTCTAAATCAACATGCGAGATTTTCAATGAATCATGCTCAGTAATCAGATCAGAATACTTTTTGTTCAGTTTATCAAATTCATCAAGTAACGACATGCGATTGCTGTCAATTGTGGAATGATCTTTAGCTACAGAATCATGCTCTTTTTATAAATTCAGAAATTTTAATTTTAGGCTAGCATGAGTTTTCTTAAGCTTCTTATACGATGCATGAATTCTTTCAGACATTTCAAATAATTGATCGTAAGTAAGCTCACATACCTCTTCCTGGTCAAACTGACCAGGATGATCATCAGCCGTCAGACATAAGTTTGTTTCCTCCTCTTTAGCTTTAGTCTCAAAGGAGTCAGATACAGAATCTGCCCAGAATGCCTTTTGAATCCACTTTTTGTCCTTCCTGAATTTGGGTTTCTCCTCACCCTTTTCCTTGCTTAGGTGAGCTTTAAGTGTAGGACAATCAGCCTTAATGTATCCAGGCTTCCTGCATTCAAAACAAATAGTATCAGATAAGGCTTTAAAATTTTTACTGGACTTATCCTTGTTCCACTTCTAAAATTTCTTATGTTTCTTCCTTAGAAAGCTTTTGAATTGCTTAGAAATTAAGGCAATATTATCGCTATCAGACCTAGAAAAATCAGTGTCTATATCGTTGGCCTTTAGCGCCACAATTTTTTCCTTCTTCTTCTCATCTGCATCAAGCTGTCTTTGGTTCACCCCTTCAAATTCAAAAGTTTTTAAACTTAATTTTTGAATTGAACTCTGATACCACTTGAAAGTTTGATAGGGATGTTAAGCCCTGATGAACTAGTCCCAAGGCTAACCAAGAGGGGGGTTGAATTGGTTATTTAAAAAATTTGTGAGCAACAGGAAAATTTTTTTTGATAAGTTGCAACGAAAACAAGTAAACACAGAAATAAAAAGATCAACCACAGATTTCACCCAAGCAGATAATAACAGAAAAAATAAAGTGCAGAAAATAATCAGAAAGAGCACACCAGATTTTATAATGGTTCGGTCAACTTGACCTACGTCCACTCCTCGGAGCCTCCCCTCCGGGTATTGCATTAACACAAAAGTGACTCTCCTTCTGCTCCCACAGCAAGTCGGAGAAGCCTGTACAAAACTCCATTCCACCAACCCGATGAGGTAGAGAACCTGAACTCCTTTTGCTTCCTCCTGAAGTGAGCAGAGAACCCGGACTCCTTTCTCTTCCTCCTGAAGCAGGCAGAGAACTTGAACTCCTTTCAATTTCTCCTGAAGCGGGCAGAGAACCCGGATCTTCTTGCTAACGATCCACCCACAGAAAATACCGATAAGACGAGAGATGATGAACGGAGAAGCCTAAACCATAAACCATAAACCCTAAAACCTAAACCCTAAACACTAAAAATCCTAAACCCTAAACCATGAACCCTAAACCATAAACCATAACCCTAAACCCTAAATCCTAAGACCCTAAACCCTAAACCCTAAAACCCTAAATCGTAAACCGTAAACCCTAAACCCTAAAACCCTAAACCCTAAACCCTAAACCCTAAAAACCCTAAACCTAAAACCCTAAACACTAAACTCTAAACCCTAAACCCTAAAAACCCTAAATCCTAAATCCTAAACCTTAAACCCTAAACCCTAAACCCTAAATCCTAAAAACCCTAAACCCTAAACCCTAAACCCTAACCCCTAAGCCCTAAGCCTTATACCCTAAACCCTAAAACCCTAAACATTAAACCCTAAACCCTAAACACTCAAAACCCTAAACCCTAAACCCCAAATCGTAACCCAAACCCCTAAACCCCTGGCCCTAAATCTTAAACCCTAAACACTTAACCCTAAACCCTAAAAAACCTAAACCCTAAGCCCTTAACCCTTAACCGTAAACCTTAACCCCTAAACCCTAAGCCCTAAACCCTAAACCCTAAAACCTTAAACCCTAAATCCTAAACCATAAACTCTAAATACTAAACCCTAAACCCTAAACGCTAAAAACCCTAAACCTAAACCCTAAACTCAAAACCGCAAACCCTAAACCTTAAACCCTTGAACCCTAAAACCCTTAACCCTAAACCGTAAACCCTAAACCCTGCCCTAAACCCTAACCCTAAAAATCCTAAACCCTATACCTTAAACCCTAAACCCTATACCTTAAAATCCTAGACCTTCAACCCTAAACCCTAAAGCATAAACCCTAAACCCTAAATACTAAAAACCCTAAACCCTAAACCATAAACCATAAACCTTAAACCCTAAACCCTAAACCATAAAACTCTAAACCCTAAACCTTAAACCCTAAGCCCTAAACCCTAAAAACCCTAAACTCCAAACCCTACACCCGAAACCCTAAATCAAAAACCGTAAATCGTAAACACTAAACCCTAAACCCTAAAACCCTAAACTTTAAACCTTAAACCCTAAACCCTAAACCCTAGACCATAAAACCATAAACCCTAAACCCTAAACCCTAAAATATAAAAACCATAAACCCCAAACCCTAAACCCTAAACCCTGCCGTAAACCCTAAACCCTAAACCCTAAACCCTAAAACCAAAAAACCCTAAAGCCTAAACCTTAAACCCTAAACTTTAAAATCCTAAACCTTAAACCCTAAACCCTAAACCCTAAACCCTAAACACTGAAAACCCTAAACCCTAAACCGTAAACCTTAAACCTTAAACCTTAAACCTTAAACCCTAAACCCTAAACCATAAAAACCCTAAACCCTAAACCTTAAACCCTAAACCCTCAACCTTAAAATCCTAAACCTTAAACCATAAACCCTAAACCCTAAACCTTAAACCCTAAACACTGAAAACCCTAAACCCTAAACCCTAAACCGTAAACCTTAAACCTTAAACCCTAAACCCTAAACCATAAAACCCTTAACCCTAAGCCCTAAACCCTAAACCATAAACCCTAAAAACCCTAAACCCCAAAACCTACACCCTAAACCCTAAAAACCGTAAACCCTAATCCCTAAATCCTAAACCGTAAACCCTAAACCCTAAACCCGAAACCCTAAACCCTAAAACCCTAAACTTTAAACCCTAACCCCTAACCGCTAAACCCCTAAACCCTAAAAGCACTAAATCCCAAATCATAAACCCTAAACCATAAACCCTAAAAACCCTAAACCATAAACCCCAAATCGTAAACCCTAACCCCTAAACCATAAGCCCTAAGCCCTAAACCTTTAAACCTTAAACCCAAAAATCTAAACCCTAAACCCTAAAAACCCTAAACCCTAAACCTTAAACCCTAAAAACCCTATCATAAATCCTCAACCCTAAAACCTAAACCCTAAACCCTAAACCCTAAACCCAAAAAACCCTAAACCCCAAAAACCCTAAACCCAAAACCCTAAACCATAAACCCTAAAATTCCTAAACCCTAAACCCTAAAATCGAAACCGTAAACCGTAAACGCTAAACCTTAAACTCTAAAACCCTAAACCCTAAACCCTAAACCCTAAACACTAAACTTTAAATCCTACGCTAAACCCTAAACCCTAAACCCTAAATCCTAAAAACCCTAAACCCTAAACCTTAAACCTTAAGCCCTAAATCCTAAACCCTAAACCCTAAACCTTAAAATCCTAAACTTTAAACACTAAACCATAAACCATAAACCCTAAACCCTAAACTCTAAACCCTAAAAACCCTAAACAAAAACCCTAAACTCAAAAACGTAAACCCTAAACACTAAACCTTAAACCTAAAAGCACTAAATCCCAAATCATAAACCCTAAACCCTAAACGCTAAAAACCCAAAACCCAAAACCCCAAATCGTCAACCCTAACCCCTAAACCATAAGCCCTAAACCCTAAACCTTACAACCCTAAACGTAAAACCCTTAACCCTAAACCCTAAATCCTAAAAACCCTAAACCCTAAACCCTCAGAACCCTACCCTAAGTCCTAAACCCTAAAACCTAAACCCTAAACCCGAAACCCTAAACCCGAAAAACCCTAAACCCTAAAAACCCTAAACCCTAAAGCTTAAACCATAAACCCTAAAAATCCTAAACCCTAAACAATAAAATTGAAACCATAAACCGTAAACCCTAAACCTTAAACCCTAAAACCCTAAACCCTAAACTTTAAACCCTACGCTAAACCCTAAACCCTAAACCCTAAATCTTAAAAACCCTAAACCCTAAACCTTAAACCTTAAGCCCTAAACCCTAAACCCTAAAATCCTAAACCTTAAACCCTAAACCATAAACCCTAAACCCTAAACACTAAAAATCCTAAACCCTAAACCGTGAACCTTAAACCATAAACCCTATACCCTAAATCCTAAGACCCTAAACCCTAAACTCTAAACCCTAAACATGAACCCTAAACCCTATAACCCTAAACCGTAAACCCTAAACCCTAAATACTAAACCCTAAACCCTAAACCTAAACCCTAAAAACCCTAAATCCTAAATCCTAAATCCTAAACCTTAAACTCTAAGCCTAAAGCCTAAACCCTAAAAACCCTAAACCCTAAACCCTAAACCATAAACCCTAAACCATAAACCCTAAACCCTAAAAACCCTACCCTAATTCCTAAACCCTAAAACCTAAACCCTAAACCTTAAACCCTAAAAACCCTAAACCCTAAACCCTAAAACCCTAAACCCTAAACCCTAAACCATAAACTCTAAACACTAAACCCTAAACCCTAAACCATAAAAACCCTAAACCTAAACCCTAAACTCGAAACCGTAAACCCTAAACCTTAAACGCTAAACCATAAAGCCTAAACCCTAAAACCCTTAACCCTAAACCCTAAACCCTAAACCCTAAACCCTGCCCTAAACCCTAAACCCTAAAAACCCTAAACCCTAAACCTTAAACCCTAAACCTTATACCTTAAAATACTAAACCTTAAACCCTAAACCCTAAACCATAAACCCTAAACCCTAAACAGTAAAAACCCTAAACCTAAACCCTAAACACTAAACCTTAAACCCTAAACCCTAAACCCTAAACCATAGAACTCTAAACCCTAATTCCTAAACCCTAAACCCTAAAAACCCTAAACCCCAAACCCTACACCCTAAACGCTAAAAACCTTAAACCTTAAACCCTAAATCCAAAATCGTAAACCGTAAACCCTAAACCCTAAACCCTAAACCCTAAACCTTAAACCCGAAAACCCTAAACTTTAAACCTTAAACCCTAAAACCTAAACCCTAAACCCTAAACCCTAAACCCTAAACCCTAAAACCCTAAACCCTAAACCCTAAACCCTAAAATCTAAAAACCGTAAATCCTAAACCCTAAACCCTAAACTCTGCCCTAAACCCTAAACCCTAAACCCCAAACCCTAAAAACCCTAAACCCTAAACCATAAACTCTAAACCCTAATCCTTAAAATCTTAAACCTTAAAACCTAAACCCTAAACCCTAAATACTCAAAACCCTCAACCCTAAACCCTAAACCGTAAACCTTAAACCCTAAACCCTAAACCCTAAACCATAAACCCTAAACCCTAAACACTAAAAATCCTAAACCCTAAACCCTAAACACTAAACCTTAAACCCTAAACCCTAAACCCTAAACCATAGAACTCTAAACCCTAATTCCTAAACCCTAAACCCTAAAAACCCTAAACCCCAAACCCTACACCCTAAACCCTTAAAACCTTAAACCTTAAACCCTAAATCCAAAACCGTAAACCGTAAACCCTAAACCCTACACCCTAAACCTTAAACCTTAAACCCTAAAACCCTAAACTTTAAACCTTAAACCCTAAAACCTAAACCCTAAACCCTAAACCCTAAAACCCTAAACCCTAAACCCTAAACCCTAAAATCTAAAAACTGTAAATCCTAAACCCTAAACCCTAAACCCTGCCGTAAACCCTAAACCCTAAACCCCAAACCCTAAAAACCCTAAACCCTAAACCTTAAACCCTAAACCCTAAACCTTAAAGTCCTAAACCTTAAAACCTAAACCCTAAACCCTAAACCCTAAATCCTAAATACTAAAAACCCTCAACCCTAAACCCTAAACCGTAAACCTTAAATCCTAAACCCTAAACCCTAAACCCTAAAACCCTAAGCCCTAAACCCTAAACCCTAAACCCAAAACCCCAAACCCTACACGCTAAACCCTAAAAACCTTAAACCCTAATCCCTAAATCCAAACCGTAAACCCTAAACCCTAAACCGAAACCCTCAACCCTAAAACCCTAAACTTTAAACCCTAAACCCTAAACCCTAAACCCTTCAACCCTAAACCCTAAAGCATAAACCCTAAACCCTAAACACTAAAAACCCTAAACCCTAAACCATAAATCCTAAACCTTAAACCCTAAACCCTAAACCCTACACCATAAAACTCTAAACCCTAAACCTTAAACCCTATACCGTAAACCCTAAAAACACTAAACTCCAAACCCTCCACCCTAAACCCATAAAAACTTTAAACCCTAAACCCTAAAACCCTAAAACCGTAAATCATAAACACTAAACCCTAAACCCTAAAACCCTAAACTTTAAACCTTAAACCCTAAAACCAAAACCGTAAATCTAAACACTAAACCCTAAACCCTAAACCCTAAACATTAAACCTTAAACCCTAAAACCTAAAACCCTAAACCCTAAACCCTAAACCCTAAACCCTAAACCCTAAACCCTAAAATCTAAAAACCATAAACTCCTAAACCATAAACCCTAAACCCTAAACCCTAAACCCTGCCGTAAACTCTAAACCCTAAACCCTAAACCCTAAAACCTAAAAACCCTAAAGCCTAAACCTTAAACCCTAAACCCTAAACTTTAAATCCTAAACCTTAAACCCTAAAACCTAAACCCTAAACCCTAAACCCTAAAACCCTAAACCCTAAACCCTAAACCCTAAACCATAAAATCTAAAACCGTAAATCCTAAACCCTAAACCCTAAACCCTGGCCGTAAACCCTAAACCCTAAAATCCCTAAACCCTAAACCTTAAACCCTAATCCCTAAACCTAAAATCCTAAACCTAAAAACCTAAACCCTAAACCCTAAACCCTAAACCCTAAATACTAAAAACCCTCAACCCTAAACCCTAAACCGTAAACCTTAAACCCTAAACCCCAAACCCTAAACCCTAAAACCCTAAGCCCTAAACCCTAAACCCTAAACCCTAAACCCCAAACCCTACACGCTAAACTCTAAAAATGTTAAACCCTAATCCCTAAATCCTAAACCGTAAACCCTAAACCCTAAACCGAAACCCTCAACCCTAAAACCCTAAACTTTAAACCCTAAACCCTAAATCTTAAACCCTAAACCCTAAAGCATAAACCTTAAACCCTAAACACTAAAAACCCTAAACTATAAACCCTAAACCTTAAACCCTAAACCCTAAACCCTAAACCATAAAACTCTAAACCCTAAACCCTAAACCTTAAACCATAAAACTCTAAACCCTAAACCTTAAACCGTAAACCCTAAACCCTAAAAACACAATACTTCAAACCCTCCACCCTAAACCCATAAAAACTTTAAACCCTAAACCCTAAATCCAAAACCGTAAATCCTAAACACTAAACCCTAAACCCTAAAACCCTAAACTTTAAACCCTAAACCCTAAAACCTAAACCCTAAACCCTAAACCCTAAACCCTAAAACCCTAAACCCTAAACCGTAAAATCTAAAAACCATAAATCCTAAACCATAAAACCCAAACCCTAAACCCTAAACCCTACCGTAAATCCTAAACCCTAAACCCTAAACCCTAAAACCTAAAAACCCTAAAGCCTATACCTTAAACCCTAAACCCTGAACTTTAAAATCCGAAACCTTAAACCCTAAACCCTAAATAATGAAAACCCTAAACCCTAAACCCTAAACCGTAAACCTTAAACCTTAAACCCTAAACCCTAAACCCTAAACTCTAAAAACCCTAAACCCTAAACCTTAAACCCTAAACCCTAAACCATAAAATCCTAAACCTTAAACCCTAAACCCTAAACCCTAAACCCTAAACACTAAACACTAAAAACCCTAAACCCTAAACCCTAAACCCTAAACCATAAACCTTAAACCTTAAACCCTAAACCTAAACCCTAAAACCCTTAACCCTAAGCCCTAAACCATAAACGCTAAAAACCCTAAACCCCAAAACCTACACCCTAAACCCTAAAACCTTAAACCCTAATCCCTAAATCCTAAACCGTACACCCTAAACCCTAAACCCCAAACCCTAACCCTAAAACCCTAAACTTTAAAACCTAACCCCTAAACCCTAACCCTAAACCCTAAAAGCACTAAATCCGAAATTACAAACCCTAATCCCTAAACCCTAACCCCAAATCGTAAACCTTAACCCCAAAACCATAAGCCCTAAACCCTAAACCTTAAAACCTTAAACCCAAAGATCTAAACCCTAAACCCTAAAAACGCTAAACCCTAAACCTTAAACCCTAAAAACCCTACCATAAATCCTAAACCCTAAAACATAAACCCTAAACCCTAAACCCTAAACATGAAAAACCCTAAACCCTAAAAACCCTAAACCCTAAAACCTAAACCATAAACTCTAAAAATCCTAAACCCTAAACCCTAAAATCGAAATCGTAAACCGTAAACGCTAAACCTTAAACCCTAAAACCCTAAACCCTAAACTCTAAACCCTAAACCCTAAAATTTAAACCCTACGCTAAACCCTAAACCCTAAACCCTAAATCCTAAAAACCCTAAACCCTAGACCTTAAACCTTAAGCCCTAAATCCTAAACCCTAAAATCCTAAACCTTAAACCCTAAACCATAAACCATAAACCCTAAACCTTAAACCCTAAAAACCCTAAACCCTAAACCCTAAACCATAAACTCTAAACACTAATCCCTATACCCTAAACCTTAAAAACCCTAAACCAAAACACTAAACTCAAAAACTTAAACCCTAAAAGCATTAAATCCCAAATCATAAACCCTAAACCCTAAACGCTAAAAACCCAAAACCCTAAACACCAAATCGTAAACCCTAACCCCTAAACCATAAGACCTAAACCCTAATCCTTAAAACCCTAAACCTAAAACCCTTAACCGTAAACCCTAAACCCTAAAAACCCTAAATCATAAACCCTAAACCCTCAGAACCCTACCCTAAGTCCTAAACCCTAAAACCTAAACCCTAAACCCTAAACCCTACACCCAAAAGACCCTAAACCCTAAAAACCCTAAACCCTCAAAATCCTAAACCCTAAACACTAAAATCAAAACCATAAACCGTAAACCCTAAACCTTAAACCCTAAAACCCTAAACCTTAAACCCTAAACCCTAAACATTAAACCCTACGTTAAATCTTAAAAACCCTAAACTCTAAACCTTAAACCTTAAGCCCTAAACCCTAAACCCTAAACCTTAAACCCTAAAATCCTAAACCTTAAACCCTAAACCATAAACCATAAACCCTAAACCCTAAACCCTCAACACTAAAAATCCTAAACCCTAAACCCTGAACCCTAAACCATAAACCATAAACCCTATACCCTAAATCCTAAGACCCTAAACCCTAAACCCTAAACCCTAAACCTGAACCTTAAACCCTAGAACCCTAAACCGTAAACCCTAAACCCTAAATACTAAACCCTAAACCCTAAACCTAAACCCTAAAAAACCCTAAATCCTAAATCCTAAACCTTAAACTCTAAGCCTAAACCCTAAACCCTAAAAACCCTAAACCCTAAACCGTAAACCCTAAACCATAAACCCTAAACCCTAAAAACCCTACCCTAATTCCTAAACCCTAAAACCTAAACCCTAAACCTTAAACCCTAAAAACCCTAAACCCAAAACCCTAAAACCCAAAACCCTAAACCATAAACTCTAAACACTAAACCCTAAACCCTAAAAACCCTAAACCTAAACCCTAAACTCGAAATCGTAAACCCTAAACCTTAAACGCTAAACCATAAAGCCTAAACCCTAAAACCCTTAACCCTAAACCCTAAACCCTAAACCCTAAACCTAGCCCTAAACCCTAAACCCTAAAAATCCTAAACCCCTAAACCTTAAACCCTAAACCCTATACCTTAAAATTCTAAACCTTAAACCTTAAACCCTAAACCATAAACCCTAAACCCTAAACACTAAAAAACCTAAACCCTAAACCCTAAACACTAAACCTTAAACCCTAAACCCTAAACCATAAACTCTAAACCCTAATTCCTAAACCCTAAACCCTAAAAACCCTAAACCCCAAACCCTACACCCTAAATCCTAAAAACCTTAAACCTTAAACCTTAAATCCAAAACCGTAAACCTTAAACCCTAAACCCTAAACCCTAAATCTTAAACCCTAAAACCCTAAACTTTAAACCTTAAACCCTAAAACCTAAACCCTAAACCCTAAACCCTAAAACCCTAAACCCTAAACCCTAAACCCAAAAATCTAAAAACCATAAATCCTAAACCCTAAACCCCAAACCCTGCCCTAAACCCTAAAGCCTAGACCGCAAACCCTAAAAACCCTAAACCCTAAACCTTAAACCCTAAACCCTAAACCTTAAAATCCTAAACCTTAAAACCTAAACCCTAAACCCTAAACCCTAAACCCTAAACCCTAAACCCTAAATACTAAAAAACTCAACCCTAAACCCTAAATCGTAAACCTTAAACCCTAAACCCTAAACCCTAAACCCTAAACCCTAAAACCCTAAGCCCTAAACCCTAAACCCTAAGCCCTAAACCCCAAACCCTACACGCAAAACCCTAAAAACCTTAAATCCTAAGACCCTAAATCCTAAACCGTAAACCCTAAACCCTAAACCGAAACCCTCAACCCTAAAACCCTAAACTTTAAACCCTAAACATTAAACCCTAAACCCCAAACCCGAAAAACACTAATTCCCAAATCATAAACCCTAAACCCTAAACGTTAAACCCTAAACCCTAAAAACCCTAAACCCTAAACCCCAAATCGTAAACCCTAACCCCTAAACCATAAGCCCTAAGCCCTAAACCTTAAAACCCTAAACCCAAAATCCAAAACCCTAAACCCTTAACCCTAAAAACACTAAACCCTAAACCCTAAAAACCCTACCATAAATCCTAAAACCTAAAGCCTAAACCCTAAACCTTAAACCCTAAAAACCCTAAACCTTAAACCCTAAAAACCCTAAACCCTAAACCCTAAACCATAAAAATCCTAAACCCTAAACCCTAAAACTAAAATCGTAAACCGTAAACCCTAAGCCCTAAACCCTAAACCCTAAAACCCTAAACCTTAAACCCTAATCTCTAAACCCTAAACCATAAATCCTAAACCCTAAACTTTAAACCCTACGCAAAACCCTAAACCCCAAACCCTAAATCCTAAAACCATAAACCCTAAACCTTAAACCTTAAGCCCTAAACCCTAAACCCTAAAATCCTAAACCTTAAACCCTAAACAATAAACCATAAACCCTAAACTCTAAACCCTAAACCCTAAATCCTAAACCCTAAACAATAAAAATCCTAAACCCTAAACCCTGAACCCTAGACCATTAACCCTAAACCCTAAATCCTAAAACCCTAAACCCTAAAACTTAAAAACCCTAAACACTAAATCCTAAACCCTAAAACCCTAAATCCAAAACCCTAAAACCCTAAACTGTAAATACTAAACCCTAAACCCTAAACCATAAACCCTAAACCGAAATCCTCAACCCTAAAACCCTAAACTTTAAACCCTAAACCCTAAACCCTAAACTCGAAAAACACTAAATCCCAAATCATAAACCCTAAACCCTAAACGTTAAACCCTAAACCCTAAAAACCCTAAACCCTAAACCCCAAATCGTAAACCCTAACCCCTAAACCATAAGCCCTAAACCCTAAACCTTAAAACCCTAAACCCAAAATCCAAAACCCTAAACCCTAAACCCTAAAAATACTAAACCCTAAACCCTAAACCCTAAACCCTAAAAACCCTACCATAAATCCTAAAACCTAAAGCCTAAACCCTAAACCTTAAACCCTAAAAACCCTAAACCTTAAACCCTAAAAACCCTAAACCCTAAACCCTAAACCATAAAAATCCTAAACCCTAAACCCTAAAACCAAAACTGTAAACCGTAAACCCTAAGCCCTAAACCCTAAACCCTAAAACCCTAAACCTTAAACCCTAATCTCTAAACCCTAAACCATAAATCCTAAACCCTAAACTTTAAACCCTACGCTAAACCCTAAACCCTAAACCCTAAATCCTAAAACCTTAAACCCTAAACCTTAAACCTTAAGCCCTAAACCCTAAACCCTAAACCCTAAAATCCTAAACATTAAACCCTAAACCATAAACCCTAAACCCTAAACCCTAAACCCTAAACCCTAAATCCTAAACCCTAAACACTAAAAATCCTAAACCCTAAACCCTGAACCCTAAACCATTAACCCTAAACCCTAAACCCTAAATCCTAAAACCCTAAACCCTAAACCTTAAAAACCCTAAACACTAAACCCTAAACCCTAAAACCCTAAACCCAAAACCCTAAAACCCTAAACCGTAAATACTCAACCCTAAACCCTAAACCCTAAACCATAAACCCTAAATCCTAAACACTAAACCCTGAACCATCAACCATAAACCCTAAACCCTAAATCCTAAAACCCTAAACTCTAAACCTTAAACCCAAAAAACCCTAAACGCTAAACCCTAAAACCCTAAACTGTAAACCCTAAACCCTAAATACTAAACTCTAAACCCTAAACCCTAAAAACCCTAAATCCTAAATCCTAAACGTTAAACTCTAAGCCTAAACCTTAAACCCTAAAAACCCTAAACCCTAAACTGTTAACCCTAAACCATAAACCCTAAACACTAAAAACCCTAACCTAATTCCTAAACCCTAAAACCTAAACTAAAAGTTTGATAGGGATGTTATGCCCTAGTGAACTAGTCCCGAGGCTAACCAAGAGGAGGGGGGGGGGGTGAATTGGTTATTTAAAAATTTCACGAGCAACACAAAAATCTTTTCGATACTTTGTAGTGGAAACAAGTAAACAGGAATGAAAAGATCAATCACAGATATTCACCCAAGCAGTTTAATACCAGAAAAGTAAAGTGCAAAATAGAATCAGAAAAGCAAACCAGATTTTATAGTGGTTCGGTCAACTTGACCTACGTACACTCCCCAGAGCCCCCCCTCCGGGTATTGCACTAAACAGAAAGTGGCTCTCCTTTAGCTCCCACAGCAAGGTGGAGAAGCCTGTACAAAAACCACCTTTCCACCACCTGGTGAGGCAGAGAACCTGAACTCCTTTTGCTTCCTCCTGAAGCTGGCAGAGAACCCAGACTCCTTTTGCTTCCACCTGAAGCGGGCAGAGAACCCGGACTCCTTTTGCTTCCACCTGAAGCGAGCAGAGAACCCGGATCGTCTTACGACGATCCTTCCAAGAACATCCACAAAGACAAGAGACGAAGAATGGAGAAGATGACTCTGATCTGTGCTTGGAGCAACCTTTGTGAATCCCTCACAAACTCCCCCTCACTAGATCCTCTCTCTCTCCCAAACTCTCTCTCTCTCTCTCTCTCTAGGGTTTCTCTAGATAGGAAAGTGGCAAAAGATTTTTTTCTATTCAAAGAAAAAGATCTTTTATATGAGGGCTCAAAAATAGCCCTAAATCTCAACTGGTCGGCCAAGATCCTCCAGGATGATCCATAGATCATCCTGCACAATCAGTTCAAAATTAGTTATTTCAGCCTAGACAATCTGGCTCTTCTAGACGATCAGTAGAAAAAGTTGTTCATATCATCCTGTACGATCCTGCGATCGTCCGGGACGATTAGTGTAAATCGAGGAATATCGTCCAGAAGACAGTTCGGGTCGTCCAGAGAAACTTGTGTTGGATGACCAAAAAATGACTTTATCATCCAGGACGATAAGGAGATCATCCTGTACGATTAGTTCAAAAAGTGCCCAAATCATCCTGTACACAGTTCTGGTCGTACAGCTGAAATGCACTAGACGATCAGGATCGTCCGGGATGATCCTGCGATCGTACAGGATGATATGATCGTATCAATCAAATATTAATTGCTTTCCTTAATTATCAGACTAATTTAGGCATGATTGTACTGGATCGTCTAGGATGATACACGTATCGTCTGGGATGATCAGACCAAATATCTAAAAATAAGAACTTACCTAACTTGATCTGGCGGCTGAGAATTTTAGATTTGAGCCTATCATCCCGTACGATCCAAGGATCGTCTAGGACGATCAGCTTAATCAGACAAAGTTAACTTGGTCGCCCTAATTAGGATTTCTATTTTTACTGGATCGTCCAGGATGATGTGAATATTATCCAGACGATCTGAATAAAACTTGGACAGAAACTCTAATTCACTCAAGCTCTCCCCCTGAGTGTGTGTGTGTGCAAGGTTACTTAGCTAGGGGATCAGTTACATTACAATTGACTCAAGAAAAAGGAAAATAGTATATTGGGCACACTTATACCCGATCTTGAGTTGGCTTGAGTTTCTTGTGATCTTTTGTGCCTGAAACGGGTTAGCCAAGCAAAACACAATAGAAACATATTTGTCATCATCAAAACCAGATTTGTAATAATCTCCCCCTTTTTGATGATGGAAAACACATGTGCAGTAGTTTCAAAAAGTAGAAATATATATATATTTTAATTTTCATTTAACTATCAAAGCAATACAGGAAACACAATACAGGAAACACAACTACAAGAATAAAATAAGAACAGAAACTACTACAACGGACTCCCCCTTTTGACATCATAAAAAGGAGGAGGGTAAAATAAAATGACATAAAACACAACAATACAAAAAATAGTGAAAAAGATTGAAACAGAAAACACAACAAATATTTTTTTTTATTTGAACGATCTGCGCCAGTAGATAGAAGTTTTCCTTAAGTTTTTAATTCAAAAACCAATAAGAAGACAATAGAAAACGCTGAAATCCAGAAAAGTTTGGAAAAATTGACTTTCCTAACTCCGACCTCGTACACCCTACAGGCTCAAATCCCTTTCAAACAAAAATTAAGTTCAGAAAAGAAGAAATTAGATTCGAAAAGAGATCCTTTTAAGCCTCGTTCCAGAAAAATAACTGATAAAATAGTATTACAAAGTAAGTAATCAGAAATCAGGATTTTCAATCTCAAGCTTTTGAACATATTAAATGGCACACGAATTTTTCTAAGACATTTAAAGATCTGAAAGAGAGGAAAGCTTAGGTTGGGCTCATTTTATGCTTCTTTTTCAATTTGTTTGGCGCACTACGCATCTTTTGATTGTTGATACACTTTGTGTATTTTGGCATTTTCGCATCTTTTCAGTTTTGGGCTCTTTTTATGACTCTTTTTCAATTTAGTTGGCGCACTGTGCATCTTTTGTAAGCTTGCTTCCTTTCATAATCATTAAAGAATCTCAGCTATGAAAATATCGTCCAAACTAAAGAGAAGGCAAAACACATTCTCTATAGTAGGGAAGACAATTCACAAAACAAAAAACCATAAGTCATATGATAAGTGCAATCACTTGATTAAGAAAACCTAACACTGATTCAAAATTTGAAAACACTACTCATATGAGGTAGATTACTGTAGGAGGATAAAATAAATCTCTATTTCAAAAACTAACTTTTTAATTTTGAAAAAGATTTTTATCCAAAAGAGATCATACACCACCAAAGGAGTTAGGGGAAGAAAAATAATTATCAATATTTCTTCCCTTTAACAGATTCAGAGGAGTCGATTACTGCTTACAAGCTTTCAAACAAAAATAAAAAAACCTTACAGTAAGAGATTCAGTTTATCAGCAAGTGAGCGGTGATCGAAATTTTTTTTTTAAAATACAAAAATTGTAAATAAAAAAGCAAGTAGTAAATCAAATCAGAATAAATATTCAAAACAAAAACTAATAACATGAGTAAAATAAAAATAGTAAAAATAATAACAAACAGAACATAGAGAATCAAATCACACAACTAACTAATAAAAATAAATCAATTAAATCAGTCAAATCAAAAATCAGAATTCATCAAAATCAAGCATTTAAGTCAATCACACCAAGTCTGGTCCTTAAAATGCTGAATGAGTCAAAGGCCAGTGGTTTAGTAAATATGTCAGCCAGCTGATTTTTAGTTGTCACATGATGCAGCTCGATGTCCCCTTTTGTAACATGGTCTCTAATAAAGTGATGTCTTATGTCAATGTGTTTGGTTCTAGAAGGTTGGATAGGATTCTTAGAAATGCAGATGGCACTAGTATTATCACACATAACAGAAATTATGCCAACAGGTAATCCTAAATCCAAAACTTGTTGTTTCAACCAAAGGACTTGAGCTACACAACTCCCTAAGGCAATGTACTCAGCTTCAGCAGTGGAAAGTGCAACTGAGTTCTGCTTTCTACTGGACCAGGAGACTAACGACTGTCCTATAAATTGACAAGTTTTTGAAGTGCTCTTTCTATCAACTCTACACCCGGCAAAATCAGAATCAGAATATCCAATAATCTCAAAGACGTGCTGTGCCTAGGGTACCAAATTCCTAGGTTTGGGGTCCCTAAAAGATATCTAAGAATTCTCTTAACAGCAGTCAGGTGGGACTCTTTAGGATCAGCTTGAAACCTAGTACAAAGACAAACACTAAACATGATATCAGGTCGGCTAGCAGTCAGGTAAAGTAGTGATCCTATTATTCCCCTAAACTTCTTTTGATCAACAAATTTTCCATTTAGGTCCTTGTCCAACTGAACACTAGAACTCATGGGAGTATTGATTGGCTTAGATTTGTCCATTTCATATTTCTTCAAGATGTCCTTAGTATATTTTGATTGATTCAAGAAGGTTCCATCATCCAATTGTCTTATGCTATAACCCAAAAAATAGGACAACTCTCTCATCATACTCATCTCAAACTCCTTACTCATTATTTTAGAAAAATCATCACATAGGTCTTTATCAGAAGATCCAAAAAGTATATCATCAACATAAATTTGGACAATGAGTAGATCATCTCCTACTTTACTAAGGAAAAGGGTGGTGTCTACGCTCCCCTTAAGAAACTGTCTTTCTAACAGGAATGTGCTAAGCCTCTCGTAGCACGCTCTGGGTACCTGTTTTAATCCAAACAAGGCCTTTTATAATTTAAAAACATGATTCGGATATGGTGAACTCTCAAAACCTGGGGGTTGCTCTACAAAGACATCTTCTTTTATTACCCCATTCAAAAAGGCACTCTTGACGTCCATTTGAAAATAACTTAAATCCCTTATAACAGGCAAAGGCTAGTAGCACTCTAATGGCTTCCAATCTAGCTACAGGGGAAAAGGTCTCCTCAAAATCAATCCCTTCAATCTGATTATACCCCTTAGCCACAAATCTTGCCTTATTCCTAACCACCACACCAGAATCATTCATTTTATTCTTAAAGACCCACTTGGTTCCCACTACACTTTGATCTCTAGGTCTTTCTACTAACTCCCAAACATCATTTCTTACAAACTGATTCAATTCTTCTTGTATTGCTACAATCCAAAACTCATCCAAAATGGCTTGATTGATGTTGGTGGGTTCAGTCATTGATATAAAGGCAGAATGGTTTACTTCCTTCCTAAGTCCATGCCTAGTCCTAACACCTTCAAAAGGGTCTCCTAAGATCCTTTCTTTAGGATGACTCGAAGAATATCTCCAATCTCTAGGAAATGTGGTTTGAGGTTCTACCCTTTCCTCTAGATTTGCATTTCCAACACCTTGGGTAACCTCAACAATCTCTTAATCTTCTACTTCAGATCTAGACTCCTTAGGATCAGATTCATCAAACACTACATGGGTCATTTCTTCCACCACCAAATTCCTCTTATTGAACACCCTAAAGGATTTCCCTACACTTGAATATCCTAAGAACACTCCTTCATCAGATTTGGGATCAAATTTTCCTAAATGTGATTTTCCATTATTGTGAATGAAAACCATACAACCAAAGACATGGAGGTGGGACAAGTTTGGAGTTATACCCTTAATGATCTCATAAGGTGTCTTATTCAGATTGACTCTCACATTCACCCTATTCAGCACATAACAGGCAGTGTTCACCGCTTCAGCCCAAAAGTATTTAGGAAGTGAATACTCAGCAAGTATGGCTCTAGCGGCTTCCACTAAGGTCCTATTCTTCCTTTCAGCTACCCCGTTCTGCTAAGGGGTCCTAGGAGCTAAAAAATTGTGACTAATCCCTTTCTCCTCACAAAAAATTCCAAATCTTTCATTTTCAAACTCCCCTCCGTGATCACTATGGATGGTAATAATCTCACATCCTAACTTCTTCTGAATCCAAATAGAGAAAGCTTTAAACTCATCAAACGACTCAGATTTATGTGACAAAAACTTAACCCAAGTGAACCTCGAATAATCATCTGCAATCACAAAACTATAGACTCTCCCCCCTAAGCTGGCAGTGCTAATGGGTCCAAAAAGGTCCATGTGAAGGACTTCTAAAGGTCTAGAGGTGCTAATGTCCTTAACAGAGTGAAAGGAGGACTGGACTTACATCCCTAACTGACAGGCATCACACAGGTGATCCTTAGTGAACTTAAGCTTGGGCACACCTCTAACTAAGCCCTTTTGGGTGACTCTCCTAAGGGTTTTCATACTGACATGACACAATCTCCTATGCCACAACCAAGACTCATCAGTAGCAGTTTTAAGCAAATTGAATTCTCAGATTTAATACAACTTACATCCAGCATGTAGACATTGTTGATCCTTTTCCCCTACAAAACAACTTTATCATTTAAGCTTAAAATGCAGCCAGTGGGCAGGAATTTGATGTTGTATCCTTTGTCACAAAGTTGACTGATGCTCAGTAGGTTATGTTTCTGTCCATCTACAAGCAAAACATTATCAATCATAAAATTCTTTCAATCACCAATTATACCTAAACCTACCAACCTCCTGGTGGTGTTATCTCCAAGTGTAACCTTGCCTCCAGCCCTGGCCTCCAACGAAATGAACTGATTTGCATCTCCAGTCATGTGTCTAGAACATCCGCTGTCCAGGTACCACATGCTCTCATGAGGTCTTGTGTGAGAGTACACCTATAAAATTATCAAATGTCAGTCTTAGGAACCCAAACAGGTTTGGGTTCCTTCTTAGGAAAAGAAGAATGTAATACATGTGTGCTGTGCTGTGAAATAGGTAATTTGGGCCTCCACACCCAATGTGTACTACGATGAACAGTACAGGTGTGAGCAATGTGTCCTAACATGCCACATAAAAAACATCTAATACGAGGAAAAAGGATTAACTAATCTACGTGAGTGATAGTGCCTATTCCTAGGTTTATATGAAACATGCTTTGATGATTTTGAACTAGATTCTACAAAAGGTGGAGGTGCATAAAACTGTGCAAAAGTAGGAGGTGTTTCATGTTTTTCAAAAGCACTGATTTTCACTCTCAGAAATTTATTCTCTTTGTTCAAACTTGCAATTTCAAATTTTAAAGCACCATTGCTACTTTTTACTTCACATGTCATGGAATCTAATTCCTTAAAAGCTCTCTCCAAATCAACATGCGTGGTTTTCAAAGAATCATGCTCAGTAACTAAATCATAATATTTTTTATTCAACTCATCGAATTCATCAAGCAAAGACATGTTATTGGAATCAACAGTGGAATGATCTTTAATTAAAACATCATGCTTTTTTTGTAAAGTCAAATAATCTAATTTCAAACTAGCATGAGTTTTCTTAAGCTTCCTATACGATGTATGAATTTTTTCAGAAACTTCAAATAATTAATCGTTTGTAAGCTCACTTACCTCTTCCTGGTCGGACTGACCAGGGTGATCATCAGCCATCAGACACAAATATGTTTCCTCCTCTTCAGCTTTAGTTTCTGAGGAGTCGGATGCAGAATCGACCCAGAATGCCTTTTATATCCGCTTCTTGTCCTTTCTAAACTTTAGTTTCTCCTCACCCTTCTCCTTGCTTGGGTGAGCCTTGAGTGTAGGACAATCTGCCTTTATGTGTCCAGGCTTCCTGCATTCAAAACAAACAAATTCAGATGAACCTTTAAAGTTTCTACTGGTCTTACCTTTGTTCCACTTTTGAAAATTCTTATGTTTCTTCCTTAGAAAGCTTTTGAATTGCCTAGTGATTAAGGCAACATCATCACTATCAGACCTAGAAGAACTAGAATAACTCTCATTGGCCTTCAGTGCCACTGTTTTCTCCTTCTTTCGTTCACCTGCATCAATTTGTCTTTGGTTCACCCCTTACTCGTAAGCAATGAGTGATCTAAGTAAGCTGTCAATAGAGTAAGTATTTAAATCTTTAGATTCCGTGATCGCAATAATCTTAGCATCGTATGAAGAAGGCAAACATCTAAGAATTTTGTTCACTCTTTCGTAGTTTGTATGTTCTCTACCTAAAGCATATAAAGAGGTAACGATTTGAGCGAACGTTATGTACATTTCTGAAATTTACTCACTAGGTTTCATGTGAAAAAGTTCATAGTCATGTAACCAGATGTTTACCTAGACTGTTTGACTTCAGTTGTACCTTCATATGTTATACATAATCTATCCCAGATTTCTTTACCCATTGTACCAGCAGAAACATGCATATAGTCTTCAGATTTTAAAGCACAAAAGAAACAGTTCAAACATTTTGCATTTAACTGTGCTAAATCACGATCATCAAAAGTCCAATCTACAAACGGGAGTTCAGTTTTAATACCGTTAACAAGTCTATGTGGTGCTTTATAACCATCTTTCACTAATATCCACATACGATAATCGATAGATTGAAGAAAAGTAGACATGCGTGTTTTCCAAAAATCAAAAGAAATGTTATCAAACAACGGTGGTCTTATAATAGAATAACCTTCAGTAGTATTACGATTGTTATAGTTAGCCATGGATCAAATTCAAAAGTTTTTAAACTGAAATTTTGAATCCCGCTCTGATACCACTTAAAAGTTCGATAGGGATGTTAAGCCCTAGTGAACTAGTCCCGAGGCTAACCAAGAGTGGGGGTGAATTGGTTATTTAAAAATTTCACGAGCAACAGAAAAATCTTTTCGATACTTTGCAGTAAAAATAAGTAAACAAGAACGAAAAGATCAATCACAGATATTCACCCAAGCAGTTTAATATCAGAAAAGTAAAGTGCAAAACAAAATCAGAAAAGCAAACCAAATTTTACAGTGTTTCGGTCAACTTGACCTACATCCACTCCCTGGAGCCTCCCCTCCGGGTATTGCACTAAACAGAAAGTGACTCTCCTTTAGCTCCCTCAGCAAGGCGGAGAAGCCTGTACAAAAACCTCCTTTCCACTACCCGGAGAGGTAGAGAACCTGAACTCCTTTTTCTTCCTCCTGAAGCGGGCAGAGAACCCGGACTCTTTTTGCTTCCACCTGAAGCTGGCAGAGAACCTGGACTCCTTTTGCTTCCACCTGAAGCTGGCAGAGAACCCGGATCTTCTTGCAACGATCCTTCCAAGAACACCCACAAAGACAAGAGACGAAGAACAGAGAAGACGACTCTGATCTGTGCTTGGAGCAACCTTTGTGAATCCCTCACAAACTCCCCCTCACTAGATCCTCTCTCTCTCTCCCAACCTCTCTCTCTAGGGTTTCTCTAGACAGAAAAGTGGCAAAAGATTTTTTCTATTCAAAGAAAAAGATCTTTTATATGAGGGCTCAAAAACAGCCCTAAATCTCAACTGGTCGGCCAAGATCGTCTAGGACGATCCATAGATCATCCTGTACGATCAGTTCAAAATCAGCTATTTCAGCCTGGACGATCTGGCTCTTCTGGACGATCAGTAGAAAAAGTTGTTCATATCATCCCGTACAATCCTGCGATCGTCCGGGACGATTAGTGTAAATCAAGGAATATCATCCAGAAGACAGTTCGGGTCGTCCAGAGAAACTTGTGTTGGACGACCAAAAAATGACTTGATCGTCCAGGACGATAAGGAGATCGTCCTGTATGATTAGTTCAAAAAGTGCCCAAATCATCTTGTACACAGTTCGGGTCGTACAGCTAAAATGCACTAGACGATCAGGATCGTCCAGGACGATATGATCGTATCAATCAAATATTAATTACTTTCCTTAATTATCAGACTAATTTTGGCATGATTGTACTGGATCGTCCAGGACGATACACGTATCGTCCGGGACGATCAGACCAAATATCTAAAAATAAGAACTTGCCTAACTTGATCTGGAGGCTGAGAATTTCTGATTTGAGCCTATCGTCCCGTACGATCCAAGGATCGTTCAGGATGATCAGCTTAATCAGACACAGTTAACTTGGTCGCCCTAATTAGGGTTTCCGTTTTCACTGGATCGTCCAGGACGATGTGAATATCGTTCAGGACGATCTGAACAAAACTTGGACAGAAACTCTAATTCACTCAAGTTCTCCCCCTGAGTGTGTGTGTGCAAGGTTACTTAGCTAGGGGATCAGTTACATTACAATTGACTCAAGAAAAAGGAAAATAGTATATTAGACACACTTGGACCCGATCTTGAGTTGGCTTAAGTTGCTTGTGATCTTTTGTGCCTGAGACGGGTTAGCCAAGCAAAACACAATAGAAACATGTTTGTCATCATCAAAACCAAATTTGCAACATAAACCCTAAACCTTAAACCCTAAAAACCCTAAACCCTAAACCCTAAACCATAAACCCTAAAAATCTTAAACCCTAAACCCTAAAACCAAAACCGTAAACCATAAACCCTAAACCCTAAACCCTAAACCCTAAAACACTAAACCTTAAACCATAACCTCTAAACCCTAAACCATAAACCCTAAACCCTGAACTTTAAACCCTATGCTAAACCCTAAACCTCAAACCCTAAATCCTAAAAACCCTAAACCCTAAACCTTAAACCCTAAGACCTAAACCCTAAAACCTAAACCCTAAACCCTAAAATCCTAAACCTTAAACCCTAAACCATAAACCGTAAATCCTAAACCCTAAAACCTAAACCCTATACACTAAAAATCCTAAACCCTGAACCTTGAACAATAAACCCTAAACCCTAAACCCTAAATCCTAAAACCTTAAACCCTAATCCCTAAACCTTTAAAACCCTAAACCCTAAACCCTAAACCCTAAAACCCTAAACAATAAACCCTAAACTGAAAACCCTAAAACCCGAAACCCTAAACCCTAAACCCTAAAACCTAAAAACCCTAAACCCTAAACCCTAAACCCTAAACCCTAAATACTAAACCCTAAACCCTAAACCCTAAACCCTAAAAGCCCTAAATCCTAAATCCTAAACCTAAAACCATAAGCCAAAATCCCTAAACCCTAAAAACCCTAAACCCTAAACCCAAACCCCTAATTCCTAACCCCTAAACCTTAAGCCCTAAACCCTAAACCCTAAAACCATAAACACTAAACCCTAAACCTTAAACCCTAAACCCTAAAACCTAAACACTAAAATCCTAAATCTTAAACCCTTAAACATAAACCATAAACCCTAAACCCTAAACCCTAAATCGTAAACCGTAAACCCTAAACACCAAAAATCCTAAACCCTAAACCCTGAACCCTAAATCATAAACCCTAAACCCTAAACCGTAAATCCTAAAACCCTAAACCCTAAACCCTAAACCCTAAAAACCCTAAACCCTAAACCCTAAAACCCTAAACCATAAGCCCTAAACCCAAAACCCTAAAACCCTAAACCCTAAACCCTAAACCCTAAACCCTAAATACAAAACCCTAAACCCTAAAAACTCTAAATCCTAAACCTTAAACCCTAAGCCCTAAACCCTAAACCCTAAAAACCCTAAACCCTAAACCTTAAACCTTAAACCCTAACCCCTAAACCCTAACCCCTAGCCCTAAAACCTAAACCCTAAATACTAAACCTTAAACACTAAAAACCCTAAACCCTAAGCCTTAAACCCTAGGCCCTTCGCCCTAAACCATAAAACCATAAACACTAAACCCTAAACCTTAAACCTTAAACCCTAAACCTTAAACCCTAAATCATAAAATCCTAAACCTTAAACCCTAAACCTTAAACCATAAACTCTAAACCCTTAACCGTAAACCCAAAACCCTAAACACTAAAAATCCTAAACCCTAAATCTTGAACCCTAAACCATTAACCCTAAACCTTAAACCCTAAATCCTAAAACACTAAACCCTTAACCCTAAACCTTAAAAACCCTAAACCCTAAACCATAAACCCTAAACCCAAAACCCTAAAATTCTAAACCTTAAACCCTAAACTCTAAACCCTAAAACATAAAAACCCTAAACCCGAAAAACCCTAAATCCTAAATTCTAAACCTTAAACCCTAAGCCCTAAACCCTAAACCCTAAAAACCATAAACCCTGAACCTTAAACCCTCAACCGTAAACCCTAAACCCCTAAAATAAAAAAAATAAAAAAAATAAAAAACTAAAAACCTGAGCGAGCGTTCGGTTCTTGGCGTTCTTGGAGCGATTGGAGGGCGATTTCCATTTTCCGTGAGATTCTTCTAGTTTTTGGTGGGATTTTATGCTTAAGTTTACTTGCTCCTTCTAATTCCTTTCTGTGTTCGTTTATTTTGATCGTCTTCTGGTTATGTCGTCGGGCCCATTAAGGCTTTCGACGGAAGTTAGGAATCATGACTTGTTGTTTGATTCCTGCTTAAAATCTAATTTGCCTATGGAGAAGGATTATTTCTCTTATTTTAACCACTCGATTGAGGTTGTTGAAGGTTTTAAATCATCTTCTTTGGATGATGCGAGAATGAACGGTAAGCCTGTTCAAGATGTTTTACCTAAGAATATTCCTGTGCCCAAATCTTTTAAAGAAGCATTGTCGGGTAATGTTAGTAAAGAAAATCTTGGAATTACTATTTCTTCTTCTTCTATCAATGGGTTGCCTGCTTTGGTTATTTCGGAAACGGACTTACAAAAATTGGCTGAACCTTACAAATTTTCTTTAGTCGGTAAATTTCCCTTTCGTAGACCTTATATGGAAGAAATTCGTAATTTCTTTAAGAGCTTGCATCTTACGGGAATATTTTCTGTCTCTCTGCTAGACGCTAGGCATATCTTTATCAATCTTTTGAATGAATTAGATTATAGTAGAGTCTTTTTAAGGAGATCTTATTTTGTGAAGAATTATCAAATGAGGTTGCTTAAATGGTCGACAGATTTTGACATACATGTGGAATCTCCTATTTGTCCTGTTTGGTTGTCTTTGCCTAATCTGAGAATGCATTTTTTTAATCTTCAAATGTTGCAAGCTATAGGTTCTATCTTTGGTCGACCACTTCAAGTGGATTAGGCTACTGCTAATAAGACTAGGCCTTCGGTTGCTAGAATTCTTGTTGAAATAGATATTACCAAAGAATTTCCTAAGGAAATTTGGCTTGGTTCAGATGTGAATGGTTATTTCCAGAAAATTGAATTTGATAAATTTCCTGTTTTTTGTTCACATTGTAAATTGCATGGACATGATGTTAATAATTGTTTTATTTTGCATCCTCATTTGAAAGATAAGGTTGGAAAGGAAAAAGATCCTATTATTATGGTTAATGATTCTAATACTTCTCCTATCAAAGAACATATTAATACCAATTCTTTAAATGAATATTTAAAGAATGTGGAAAGGGATTTGGAAGAACTTAAAGATCCTATTAATGTTAATGAAACTAACAAAGATTCAGATAGTTTAAGTTCTTCTAAAAAGGATAAGAATTTGGATCTGGTTATATATGATGAAACTATTGCTGTTCATAATAGCTCTTTTATTACTAATCCGATGATTCATAAAAAGTTGGAACTTGTTGTTTCTAATTCTTCTTCTGCTAAAGAAGATGGTTCTTTATCTCCTGAGAAAGATTTATGTGTTGAAAACAATTCATGTGCTGTTAATATTTCTTCTTTTTCTGGAAATGAAGTTATTTCTTTGGACAATGTGGATGTGAGTATTGATTTGGAGGAAGGTGAATTGGACTCAGGTGTCGTTAGTGAAACTGAATTATTAGTGGGTAAGAACAAGATTTGGCATTCTGTTTACAATACTAGAGGGAAGAGTAAAAAGGGGAAGGATTCCAGCAAAGGTAAATCCATGGCTAAATCCAATTCCTTTCATAAATAATGATTAATTTCTTACTTTGGAATGTGAGAGGGGTTGGATCCCTTTCTATTAAGAATAGAATAAGAAGTTTATGTCGTACTTATCATGTTGAGTTTTTATCTGTTATTGAACCTATGATTTGCAATACTAAAATTAACTTTGTTGCTAGAATTTTGGGTTTTGATAATTTTTTTGCTAACTCTTCTAATAAGATTTGGTTGTTTTGGTCTAAGAATGTTACTCTTAATGTGATTGATGATTTAACTCAAGTTGTCAATGTCTCTATCTCTTATTTTGATGTTTTGGTTAAAGGGTCCATTTTTTATGCTTCTTGCAATATTAATGAGAGGAAAAATCTTTGGGAGCAACTTTTTTCTTTTTATTCTAACATTAATGAACCTTGGTTTGTGGGAGGGGACTTTAACACCATTTTGCATGCTAATGAAAGAAGAGGGGGTAATCCTCCTAAGATGCATTCTATGGAAGATTTTTCTAATATGATCATGGATTGCAATCTTGTAGATGTTGGCTTTATTGGCTCTAATTTTACTTGGAACAATGGCAGATTATGGCAAAGATTGGATAGAATTTTATTTAACCACTTCTGGATTGCTAAATGGCATTTTACTTCTGTTGAACATTTGAGTAGGACTTTATCTGATCATTGTCCTTTATTAATTTCCTTGAGAAAGGAGAATAGTATTTCTAACTATATCCCCCCTTTTAGATTTAAGAATATGTGGACTCAACATCCTAAATTCCTTAATGTTGTGGATTCCAATTGGAATGCTTCTCTTGTTCCTGATGATTCTGTTAAAGGCATGATTAGATTATGGTTTAAGCTTAAAAGACTTAAGCAATTTTTGAATTGGTGGAATAAGCATCATTTTAAAAATATTTTTGCTAACATTAATGAGATGGAGAAGAAAGTTTGTATATTGGAAAATTTATCTTCTAATGATCCTTCCTATTTAACAGAATTAAACTTAGCCAAGGACCAACTTATTCATTTTCAGGATATGGAAGAAACGTTTTGGAAACAAAAAGCCTCTTCAAATCATATTTCGAATGGGGATCGTAATACGAAATATTTTCATGCCTTAGTCAATAAAAAGAAATCTTTAAATCACATCAATAAGATTAAGGATGATAATGATGTTTGGATTTCTGATTCTCTTCTTTTTGATTCTGTTTGTAAGCATTTTTCTAATATCCTTTGTAGAAATGATCATATTCAGCAACTCTCTAATCCTCATCTTATTGACAAAATTATTTCTATTGAGGATAATATTGCTCTTACTTGTATTCCTTCTGAGAATGAAATTTATTCTGCTTTATTTTCTATTAATGGAGATTCTACTGCTGGTACTGATGGCTATTCTTCTCTTTTCTTTCAAACTTGTTGGCATATTATCAAAAATGATTTAATTGATGCGGTGTTAGATTTTTTCAATGGTGCTACTATTCCTAAGTTCTTTACTTCTACTGCTCTGGTTTTAATTCCTAAAAAGGAAAATCCTGAAAGGTGGAGTGATTTTAGACCTATAAGTCTATGTACTTGTTTTAATAAGATCATTTCCAAAATCATTGCTTTAAGAGTTGGTCCTTTGTTACCTAATCTTATTTCTCTAAACCAGACAGCTTTTGTCAAGGGTAGATTAATTTCTGATAATATTCTGCTTACTCAAGAACTTGTTCATGACATTGATTTGAAAGTGAGAGGTGGTAATATGTTGTTTAAAATTGATATATCCAAAGCCTATGATTCTATTTCTTGGAATTTCATATATAAGGTGCTGGGTCTATTTGGTTTTTCTGAAAAGTTTGTTTTCCTTATTCAAAACTTGGTGAACAATAATTGGTTCACTATTTTGATTAATGGTGTTTCCACTGGTTTTTTTCAATCTACTAATGGTCTTAGACAAGGAGATCCTTTATCTCCTATTTTTATAATTGCTATGGAGTATTTTTCTAGATGTATTGAAGCCATGTTTCAGTCTTACCCGAGCATGTACTTTAGAACTAAATCTTGTTTCCCTATTTCTCATTTATGTTTTGCGGATGATTTCATCATCTTTTGCAATGGTAGTATCAATGATATTAAGAAAATTAAAAACTTTCTGGATTACTTCTATTTGGAAAGTGGTTTAGCTATTAATGATTCTAAAAGTTCTTTCTTTACTTCTCGTTCTATTTCTTTGTCTAAAATCAATAGAATTTCTATTCTTACTAACTTCTCTCATCAGCAACTGCCTTTTAAATATCTTGGAGCTCCCATCTTTAAAGGTTTGAAAAAATATCACCTTTTTGATGAGATCATTAAAAAAAATGTGTAATAATATTTCTGCTTGGGAACATCATTTTTTGTCCTTTGGTGGAAGACTTACTGTTCTTAAAAGTACCCTTAATTCGATGCCTTTCCATCTTTTTCAAGTTGTTAAGCCTAATTTCTCTACTGTTTTGCGTATGGAAAGGATCCTTAATAAGTTTTTTTTGGGGTTTTCGTTCTAATATAAACCGTATGCACTGGACCTCTTGGAATAAACTTTGTGGGCCTTTAGATGAGGGTGGTTTAGGTTGCAAAATGATTTCTGATTCTATTACTTCCTCTTCTTTAAAGATGTGGTGGAATTTTAGGAAAAATAATAGCCTTTGGGCTTCTTTTATGCACTCTAAATATTGTTTTGGGAAACACCCTTTATGTTGTTTTTACAAACATGGTGATTCTATGATTTGGAAAAGATTATGTGGCATTAGTTATAAGATGGAATCCCTCATTGGTTGGGGTCTAAATGATGGGAACTCTTTCTTCTATCAAGACAATTGGTTGATGGATAGTTCTATTGATAAGATCTTAAACACTACTTCTATCTCTTCTATTAGAGTTAATAGTTTTTATATTAATAAGGTTTGGAACATTGATGCTCTGTTGGATTTAATTCCTATGGATGTTGTTTCTAAAATTCAAAATCTCACCATTGACAATGACAAGTCTGATCAAATTATTTTTAAGCTTTCTTATAATGGCAATTTTATTTTCAAAGAAGCTTGGAATTTTATTAGGGAAAAATCTGAAAAAGCCATGGTGTTTGAGAAAATTTGGAGTAATAACATTCCTACTTCTTATTCTATTTTGATTTGGAGAATTCTGAAAAAGTTTATCCCTATTGATTCTATATTGTGGAATAAAGGTTTTTACCTTCCTTCTAAATGTCTTTGTTGTTTTCATATTGAGAATATTAATCATGTTTTTGTTAATGGGTCTATTGCTGCTAAAGTTTGGCTTTGGTATGATTCCTTCTTTAATACCCATAATTATTCTGGCCACTTGACTTTTAATCATTGGTTCACTGTTATTTCTCATAATTCTCCTAGAGGTCATATCAAAATTGTGATAGCTGTTTGTCTTATTTGGTTCATTTGGATGGACCGTAATGATGCCAAATATAGAAATGTGCCTATGAACCACAAAAGGATCATTGCTAGAACTTTGGATAAGATAAACTGTCTTTATAAGGCTGATTTAATTAAAAATTTCCAATTTCGTGGTTGCAAATTTGTTATGAAAAAGTTAAACAATAATTTTATGGAAACTTTTAAGGATGACTGTTTTAGGTTTGTCATTTGGAAAAAACCTAAGGAGAATTTCATTAAAGTGAATACTGATGGTTCTGTTTTTAAGGAAAAATTTGGTTATGGTGGCATCTTTAGGGACTATAAAGGTAACATGATTCTTGGCTTTGCTTCTCCCTTGAGGAAATCTAATGCTATTTATGCTGAATTCATGGTTCTTTACAAAGCTCTTCAGATTTGTTTATCTAAAGGTTTCTTTAGAATATGGATTGAAATGGATGCTTTATCTGTTATTTAATTTATCCTTCATAATAGATTTGGTAATTTTGATAATTACTATATTCTTAAAGATATTAAAAGAATGTTATCTCATCTTGATTATAAGATTTCTCATATTTGGAGGGAAGGTAATTCTTGTGCTGATTTTCTTGCTAAAATGGGTACTGATTTACAGCAATTTCAATTCTCTAATTCTGATGCTCCTTTATTATTGAGAGGTATGATTAATTTGGATAAATCTGGTCTTCCTTATTTTCGTACTAGGTAATGTGTTTGATTCATTTTTGCTTATGGCTGAGTTTTGGTTGTAGATTGGCAATGATGTTTTTTCCCTTAATCTTTTTATGGAATGATATTTATGCCATTTCTTTGAGATTTTGCTCTTTATTTTGTTGGAGGGGTTATTCTGTTGGCTGGTTCTGTTGGCGGTTTTGGGTTTTGGAGTTCTTGTTGGAGAGCTTTGTGGTCGGTTGGCCTTGGCTGGGCTGCTTGTGGTTTCTGCGTTTCGTAGTTTTGTTTGGGCTGAGAGGTATTCCCCTTGTTGGCTTGGGTGGGTTTGGCTGCAAGGTTTTTAGGTGGCTTATCTTTTTTGTTGGTAGTTGGGATTTTTGGTTGTTAAAGGTTGGTTTTTTTTGGTTATCTTGTTGTGATTCAGGCCGTGGTGTGTTGGTCTTGTGATGGTTTCTGGTTGGCTGTTTGCTATGGTCTGGATTGGAGGTTTGCTGTTGTGGTTCTTGATAGTGGCTGTTTCCTCTTTCCCTTTCTTGAAGAGATTTGGTATTTTATTGATTCCATAAATGATTTATTGATACTATACTTTTCTGAGCCAATCAACTCAATTACTCATTCTATTAGCAAATTTGAATTGGTTTTAATCCTCATTATTATGTTTCTATGTTTCTTTCATTACTTTTGTTTAAGATGCTTGTAGGTTTGCATTTTCCTTTGGGACTTCTTTGCCAAGCTATTATTTATAATTTGGAGAATTCTGAAGAGAATTGGTAGATGGCTGGTGACTTCTAGTGGAGTTGCTTCTTTTGCTGTGGAGCTTGTTGGCCTTGGTCTGGATGGTTCAGTTGCTGTTTTGGTTTCTTGTTTTGTTTTTTCTTGTTTCTTTTTTGGTGTGTTTTTTATTTATTTTTGTTTGGTCTAGATTGTACCTAGGTTTCTTGTACTTGGTTTAGTTTTGGATTTTTGGCTCTTAGGTTTTGTTTTTTCTTTCTCAGGTGGATGAGTGGCTTTACCCTTAGAGATAGGATACGAAATGAGCATATTCGTGAAAAGGTTGGAGTAGCTCCAGTGGAAGATAAGATTAGAGAGAGTCGCCTTAGATGGTTTGGTCACGTAAAACGGCGGCCTCCCGATGACCCGGTTAGGAAAGTAGAGGTCTTAGATTTGACTTATGTTAAGAAAGGTAGAGGTAGACCTAAAAAGACTTGGTTAGAAAATATTAAAAATGATCTTTCTTTATTAGATTTAAACGAGAATTTGACTTTTAACAGGACACAATGGAGAAAAAGGATTCATGTAGCCGACCCCACGTAGTGGGATAAAGGCTTGATGTTGTTGTTGTTGTTGTTGTAGCTCTTTGAGCAGTAGTTGAGCTGAAAGTCCTTTTAAGGTCTTTTGTACATTTGCTTTCTGAATAAACACGGAGGCCCCTTCAGCGGGTTTTAACCAAAAAAAAAAAAAACCCTAAACACTAAAAACCCTAAACCCTAAACCGTAAACCTTAAACCCTAAACCCTAAACCCTAAAACCCTATATTGCAAATCTGGTTTAAAAGATTATGATTTTGATGATAGTAAATATTTATATCTATGGTTGTCTGTTTAATCTTTCAGGTATGCAGGTTCAATTACAAGTTCCAGCCAGTCCAAGCTCGAGTTAGTCTATTTTGAAATCTTGGTCCAATGTATTTTTTCATCTTTATTGAGTCAATGCTATGCAATTGATCCCCTAGCTAAGTAACCTTGCACACATATACTCAGGGGGAGAGCTTGAGTGAATTAGAGTTTTGGTTTAATTTTTATTCAAATCGTCCTCAACGATATTCACATCATTCTGGATGATCCAGTAAAAATAGAAACCCTAATTAGGGCGACCAAGTTAAGTCTGTCTGATTAAGCCGCTCGACCTGGATGATCCATCCAGTTGCAAATCTAGTTTTGATGATGACAAACATGTTTCCAGTGTGTTTTGCTTGGCTAACCCGTTTCAAGCACAAAAGATCACGAGCAAATCAAGCTAACTCAAGGTCGGGTCCAAGTGTGTCAAATGTATGATTTTTTATTTTATTGAGTCAATTGTAATGTAACTGATCCCCTAGCTAAGTAACCTTGCACACACACACTCAGGGGGAGAGCTTGAGTGAATTAGAGTTTCTGTTCAGTTTTTGTTCAGATCGTCCTGGACGATATTCACATCGTCCTGGACGATCAGGTATAAACATAAACCCTAATTAGGGCGACTAAGTTAAAAGGGTCTGATTAAGCAGATTGTCCTGGACGATCTTTGGATCGTACGGGACGATATGCTCAAATCAGAAATTCTCAGCCGCTAGATCAAGTTAGGCAAGTTTTTAATTTTAGTTATTTGGTCTGATCGTCCTGGACGATATGTGTATCATCCTGGACGATTCAGTACAATCATGCCTTATTTAATCTGGTAATTAAGGAAAGTAATTTATTTTTGATTGATACGATCATATCATCCTGGACGATTGCAGGATCGTCCCGGATGATCAAGATCATCTAGTGCATTTCAGCTGTACGACCCGAACTGTGTTCAGGACGATTTGGGCACTTTTTGAACTAATCGTACAGGACGATATCCCTATCATCCTGGATGATCAAGTCATTTTTTGGTCGTCCAACACAGATTTCTCTGGACGACCCGAACTATCTTCTGGACGATATTCCTCGATTTGCACTAATCGTCCCGGACGATCGCAGGATCGTACGGGATGATATAAATAATTTTTTCTACTGATCGTCGAGAAGAGCCAGATCATCCAGGCTGAAACAGCTGAATTTGAACTGATCGTACAGGACGATCTAGATCATCCTGGACGATCTTGGCCGACCAGTTGAGATTTAGGAAAAATTTTAAGCCCTCCTATAAAAGAACTTTTTCTTAAAACAAGAAAAATCTTTTGCCACTTTTCTTCCCAGAGAAACCTTAGAGAGAGAGAGTTGGGAGAGAGAGAGAGGATCTTGTGAGGGGAAGTTAGTGAGGGATTCACTAAGGTTGCTCCAAGCAAGGATCAGAGTCGTCTTCTCCGCTCGTCGTCTTCCGTCTAGTTGGTGTTCATCGTGGGAGGATCGTTCGCAAGAAGATCCGGGTTCTCTGCCCGCTTCAGGAGGAAGCAAAAGGAGTCCAGGGTTCTCTGCCCGCTTCAGGTGGAAGCAAAAGGAGGTCGGGTTCTCTGCCTCACCGTGTGGTGAAAAGGAGGTTTTGTATAGGCTTCTCCGCCTTACTGTGGGAGCAAAAGGAGAGACACTTTTGTTTAGTGCAATACCCGGAGGGGAGGCTCCGGGTAGTGGACGTAGGTCAAGTTGACCGAACCACTATAAAATCTGGTTTGCTTTTCTGATTCAGTTCTGCATTTTACTTTTTGATATTAACTGCATGGGTGAATATCTAAGATTGATCTTTTCATTCTTGTTTAATTATTTCCGCTGCTAAGTATCGAAAAGATTTTTCATTGATTGTTGTGAAATTTTTAAATAACCAATTCACCCCCCTCTTGGTTAGCCTCGGGACTAGTTCACTAGGGCTTAACATCCCTTTCAAACTTTCAAGTGGTATCAAAGCAGGATTCAAAATTTCTATTTAAAAACTTTTAAATTTGATCCATGGCTAACTGTAATAATCGTAATACTGCTGAAGGTTACTCAATCACTAGACCACCGTTGTTTGATAATATTCCTTTTGATTTTTGAAAAACACGCATGTCTATTTTTCTGCAATCTATTGATTATCGTATGTGGATGTTAGTTAAGGATGGTTATGAAGCACCACATAGACTTGTTAATGGCATTAAAACTGAACTCCCGTTTGCAGATTGGACTTTTGATGATCGTGACTTAGCACAGTTAAATGCAAAATGTTTGAACTGTTTCTTTTGTGCTTTAAAATCTGAAGACTATATGCGTATTTCTACTTGTACAACGGGAAAGGAAATCTGGGATAGATTGTGTATAACATATGAAGGTACAACTGAGGTCAAACAGTCTAGGTTAAACATCCTGTTACATGATTATAAACTATTTCGCATGAAACCTAGTGAGACTATTTCTAAAATATACACAAGGTTCACTCAAATCGTCACCTCTTTGCATGCTTTAGGTAGAGAACTTACTAACTACGAAAGAGTGAACAAAATTCTTAGATGTTTGCCTTCTTCATACGATGCTAAGATTACTGTTATCACTGAATCTAAAGATTTAAATGCTTACTCTATTGACATCTTACCTGGATCACTCATTGCTTACGAGCAAGGGGTGAACCAAAGGCAACTTGATGCAGGTGAAAGAAAGAAGGACAAAACAGTGGCACTGAAGGCCAACGAGAGTGATTCTAGTTCTTCCAGGTCTGATAGCGATGAAGTTGCCTTGATCACAAGGCAATTCAAAAGCTTTCTAAGGAAGAAACATAAGAACTATCACAAGTGGAACAAAGGTAAGTCCAGTAAAAATTTCAAGGGTTCATCTGATACTGTTTGTTTTGAATGCAGGAAGCCTGGACACATTAAGGCTGATTGTCCTACACTTAAAGCTCATCCAAGAAAGGAGAAGGGTGAGGAGAAACCAAAGTTCAGAAAGGACAAGAAGCGGATTCAGAAGGCGTTCTGGGCAGACTCTGCATCCGACTCTTCTGAGACTGAAGCTAAAGAGGAGGAAATAAACTTGTGTCTGATGGCTGATGATCACCCTGGTCAGTCCGACTAGGAAGAGGTATGTGAGTTTACTTACGATCAATTATTTAAAGTTTCTGAAAAGATTCATACATCGTATAGGAAGCTTAAGAAAACCCATGCTAGTTTGAAATTGGATTACTTGACTTTGCAAAAAGAGCATGATGTGTTGATTAAGGATCATTCCACTAATAATAGCAATCACATGTCTTTACTAGATGAGTTTGATGAACTAAATAGAAAGCATTCTGATTTAATTATTGAGCATGATTTGTTAAAAACATCGCATGTTGAATTAGAAGTTACTTTTAAGAAATTGAATGATATGGCATGTGAGTTAGAAAGTAATGAAAGTGCAAGAACTTCTGAAATTGCAAGTTTAAATAAACATGTTGAGTTTTTGAAAGTGAAAATCAGTGCTTTTGAAAAGAACAAAACACCGCCTTCTTTTGAACAGTTTTATGCACTGCCACCTTTTGAAAAATCTGTTGCAAGTTCAACAAAGCATGTTTCATACACTTCTAGGAAGAGGCACTATCACTCATGATGTTTAGTTAATCCTTTTCCTGGTGTTAGATGTTTTTCATGTGGCATGTTAGGACACATCTCACACACTTGCACTGTTCACCGTAGTACACATTGGGTGTGGAGACCCAAACTGCCTGTTTCACAGCACAACACACATGCATTGCATTCTTCTTTTCATAAGAAGGAACCCAAACCTGTTTGGGTTCCTAAGACTGACATTTGATGATTTTGTAGGTGTGCTCTCACACAAGACCTCATGAGAGCATGTGGTACCTGGACAGCGGATGTTTTAGACATATGACTGGAGATGCAAATCAGTTTATTTTGCTGGAGGCCAGAGCTGGAGGCAAGGTTACACTTGGAGATAACACCACCGGGAAGGTGGTAGGATCAGGTATAATTGGTGATTCAAAGAATTTTATGATTGATAATGTTTTGCTTGTAGATGGACTGAAACACAACTTGCTGAGCATCAGTCAACTCTGTGACAAAGGATACAACATCAAATTCCTGCCCACTGGCTGCATTTTAAGCTTAAATGATAAAGTTGTTTTGCAAGGGCAAAGGATCAACAACGTCTACAAGCTGGATGTAAGTAGCATTAAATCTGAGAATTCAATTTGCTTAAAAACTGCTGCTGATGAGTCTTGGTTGTGGCATAGGAGATTGTGTCATGCTAGTATGAAAACCCTTAGGAGAGTCACCCAAAAGGACTTAGTTAAAGGTGTACCCAAGCTTAAGTTCACTAAGGATCACCTGTGTGATGCCTGTCAATTAGGGAAGCAAGTCCAGTCCTCCTTTCACTCTGTTAAGGACATTAGTAGCTCTAGACCTTTAGAAGTTCTTCACATGGACCTTTTTGGACCCATTAGCACTGCCAGCTTAGGGGGGAGAGTCTATAGTTTTGTGATTGTAGATGATTATTCGAGGTTTACTTGGGTGACGTTTTTGTCACATAAATCTGAGTCATTTGATGAGTTTAGATCCTTCTCTACTTGGATTCAGAAGAAGTTAGGATGTGAGATTATTACCATCCATAGTGATCACGGAGGGGAATTTGAAAATGAAAGATTTGAAAGTTTTTGTGAGGATCAAGGGATTAGTCATAATTTTTTAGCTCCTAGGACCCCTCAGCAGAACGGGGTAGCTGAAAGGAAGAACAGGACCTTAGTGGAAGCCGCTAGAGCCATGCTTGCCGAGTATTCACTTCCAAAATACTTGTGGGCTGAAGCGGTGAACACTGCCTGTTATGTGCTGAATAGGGTGAATGTGAGAGTCAAACTGAACAAGACACCTTATGAGATCATTAAGGGTAGAACTCTAAATATGTCCCACCTCCATGTCTTTGGCTATAAGGTTTTTATTCTGAACAATGGGAAGTCACCCTTAGGAAAATTTGAGCCTAAATCTGATGAAGGAGTGTTCTTAGGATATTTTAGTGTGGGGAAATCTTTTAGGGTGTTCAATAAGAGGACTTTGGTGGTGGAGGAGACAACCCATGTTGTGTTTGATGAATCTGATCCTATGGAGTCTAGATCTGAAGTAGAAGATGAAGAGATTGTTGAGGTTACCCAAGGGATTGGAAATACAAATCTGGAGGAGAGGGTAGAACCTCAAACCACACAGCCTAGAGATTGGAAATATTCTTCGAGTCATCCTAAAGAACTGATCTTAGGAGACCCTTCTTAAGGTGTTAGGACTAGGCATGGACTTAGGAAGGAAGTGAACCATTCTGCCTTTATTTTAATATCTAAACTGTCCAACATCAATCAAGCCCTTTCAGATGAGTTTTGGATCTTAGCGATGCAAGAAGAATTGAATCAATTTGTAAGGAATGATGTTTGGGAGTTAGTAGAAAGACCTAAAAATTAAAGTATTGTGGGAACCAAGTGGGTCTTTAAGAATAAGATGAATGATTCTGGTGTGGTGGTTAGGAATAAGGCAAGATTGGTGGCTAAGGGGTATAATCAGATAGAAGGAATTAATTTTGAGGAGACTTTTGCCCCTGTAGCTAGATTGGAATCCATTAGGGTGCTACTAGTCTTTGCCTGTTATAAGGGATTTAAGCTGTTTCAAATGGATGTCAAGAGTGCCTTTTTGAATGGGGTGATAAAAGAGGATATTTTTGTAGAGAAACCCCCAGATTTTGAGAGTTCCTAGTATCCAAATCATGTTTATAAATTAAAAAAGGCCTTATATGGATTAAAACAGGCACCCAGAGCTTGGTATGAGAGGCTTAGCACATTCCTATTAGAAAGAGTTTGTTAAAGGGAGCGTAGACACCACCCTTTTTCTAAGAAGATTAGGAGATGACTTACTCATTGTCCAGATTTATTTTGATGATATAATTTTTAGATCTTCTGATAAATATTTATGTGATGAGTTTTCTAAAATAATGAGTAAAGAGTTTGAGATGAGTATGATGGGAGAATTGTCCTACTTTTTGGGGTTTAGCATAAGGCAAACGGATGATGGAACCTTTCTCAATCAATCTAAATACACTAAGGACATTTTGAAGAAGTATGAAATAGACAAAGCTAAGCCAATCAGTACTCCCATGACCTCCTCAGTTCAGTTAGATAAGGATTCAAGTAGAAAATTTGTTAATGAGAAGAAGTATGGAGGAATAATAAGATCACTGCTTTACCTGACTGCTAGCCGACCTGATATTATGTTTAGCGTCTCTTTGTGCTAGGTTTCAGGCTAATCCTAAAGAGTCCCACTGACTGCTGTTAAGAGAATTCTTAGATATCTTTTAGGGACCCCAAACCAAGGAATCTGTTACCCCAGGCACAGCACCTCTTTTGAGATCATTGGATATTCTGATTCTGACTTTGCGGGGTGTAGGGTTGATAGAAAGAGCACCTCTGGAACCTGTCAGTTCATAGGACAGTCGTTAGTCTCCTGGTTTAGTAGAAAATAGAACTCAGTTGCACTTTCAACTGCTAAAGCTGAGTATATTGCCTTAGGGAGTTGTGTGGCCCACGTTCTTTGGTTGAAGCAATAAGTCTTGGATTTAGGGTTACCTGTTGGCATAATTTCTGTTATGTGTGATAATACTAGTGCCATCTGTATCTCTAAGAATCCAATCCAGCATTCTAGGACCAAACACATTGATATAAGGCATCACTTCATTAGGGACCATGTTACTAATGGGGACATTGAGCTACATCACGTAGCAACTGAAAATCAGCTGGCTGACATATTCACTAAACCACTGGCCTTTGACTCATTCAGCATTTTGAGAACCAGATTATGAGTGATTGATATAAATGCTTGATTCTAATGACTGCTGATTTCTGATTGTTTTGATTGGTATTCTATTTTCTGTTAGTTAGTTTTTGGTTTGATTATTTATTTTCAGTTAATTTTATTTCTTCTGCTGATTTCTGTTTTAGCCTGACTGTTAGTCTGATTTGAGTATTTACTTTGATGTGATTTTCTACCTATTTTTATTCACTGGTTCATATCTTGTACTTACTATTTTATGCTTTTCAAAATCTGATCACCGCTCACTACTTCTGATAATCTGAATTTCTAACTGGGAGTTTTTACCTTGTTTTGATTTGGAAGCTGGTAAGCAGTGATTGATTCCACTGAATCTGTTAAAGGGAAGAAATATTGATGATTGTTTCTCTTCCTCTAACTCTTTTACTGGTGTATTATTTCTTTTAGATAAAAATCTTTTTCAAAATTAAAATATTAGTTTTTGAAATAGAGATTTGTTTTATCTTCCTACAGTAATCTACCTCATATAAATAGTGTTTTCAAAGTCTTGACTCATTGTTATGATTTTCTAAACTAAGTGATTGCACTTATCATACGATATATGGCTTTTGTTTTGTGAATTACTCTTCCTTATTGTGGAGAGCATCTCCTATATCTGGAAGATAATTTCACAGCTAGGACCCTTTAACGATTATGAATAAAAGAAAGCTTACAAAAGATGCGCAGTGCGCCAACCAAATTGAAAAAGAGACATAAAATGAGCCCAAAATTGAAAAGATGCGAAAATGCCAAATACACAAAGTGTATCAAAAATCAAAAGATGCGCAGTGCGCCAAACAAATGAAAAAAGAGGCACAAAATGAGCCCAACCAAGCTTTCTTTCCTTTCCAATCGTTAAATGTCTTAGAAAAATCCGTGCGCCACTTAATATTTTCAAAAGCTTGTGTTTGAAAATCCTAATTTCTGATTTTTACTTTGTAACACTATTATATCAGATATTTTTCTGGAACGAGGCTTGAAAGGATGTCTTTTCAAATCTAATATCTTTTCTTCTGAATCGAATTTTTGTTTTGAAAGAGGTTTGCATCGATAAGGTGCCCAGGGTTGGAGTTACGAAAGTTGATTTTTCCAACTTTTTCTGGATTTCAGCGCTGTCAATCATCTTCTTATTGGTTTTTGAATCTAACATCAAGGAAAAAATCTGATTTACTCGAGTAGCTTGATATTAAAAAAAAAACTTTGCTTTTGCGTGTTTTTTCTGAGTTTTTATTCATTTTGTGTTCTTTTTTATTTCATGGTTATATTTTTGGGATCCTAATCGTTCATCTTTATCATCCATCTTTTTCTGTTTTTCTTCACATCGTCATGGACGATACCCCTATCGTCCTGGATGATCTTCTTCATCCTGGATAATCACAAAATTGTCATGGACGATTCATTCAAAATCGTCCCCCCACTGCTCCTGCTGCTAAAAAACTCAAATTATTGGTGATCGTCCTGGACGATCCTTACATCATCCTGGATGATATGATCCATATCTTCCTGATCTGATCGAACGGCTGGCATTGCACCAATTATTATCCATCGTCCTTGACGATCCACTTCATCGTCCTAGACGATCCACGTGTCAGCTGCTGGACGATTGGAATTCGGCCCATCTGACACACTTATTGCATATCGTCCGGGACGATCCACCTAATTGTCCTGGACGATACCTTTTCATCAACGGTCGTCCAGTCTGACTCCTCGGGACGATCGCCTGTGTCTAATCATCCTGGACGATCTCTGATCGTCCTAGACGATCGGACCGCCTTTTTGACCAATCGTCCAGGACGTCATAAATGCCCATAACATCCCGGACGATGTCGCGATTGTACGGGACGATCAGGCCATTTTCTATAAAAACAGCAGTTTTCTTCAGATTTTTCCACACCGTTCTTCTTCCACTCTCCTTCTACTTCCTTACCCTTTGAATTCCTAATGGCTGGTGGCAAAAGGTCTCGTCAAAAGGGTGCCAGTTCCTCCCGGGGACCGGGTGATCCTCGCTTCCCCAATGCAGCCGATCAGGCTTCCTACGAGCGATACTGCGAAGTGGGGATCACACAATTAAAAATCGTAAATCCCCGCACTCTCACTTATCCTGTCCTTGACCTTTTCGCACACACCTCCCTCACCTTCATCATGACTCTCGCATTTTCCTTTAGTTCTGAACTTCTCCGCATTTTCTTTGCGAACTTGTAGATTTCCGCTGATTACTCCACTCTCCGTTCTTATGTAAATCAGCACCCTGTCAAACTTACCTATCAGGTCTTTCACACCATTCTCCAACTGTCCATCACTGGCGACAAACTCCACACCCTTATCACCGACCCAGACTATGATTGGAGTGTCGCCAATCATTTCCTTCGTAATACCAATGCTCCTTATCATGACAATGCCTGCTCCACACTTCTTAAGGACACCCGGACTATTCAACATGTTCTTCGTTCCTTCGTCATTCCAAAGGCGGGGGATCAGATTCACATCACCCCACTCCTGTCCTTGACCACCTACTACATCCTGGCCAATAGGGAATTCAATGCCACAGACCTTATTATCCGGTACCTTGAGCACCTCACCACCATTCGGGATCTAGGGCATTACCGTTGTCCAAATCTAGCCTTAGGACACATCATTGCCTATGCCCTCGAAACCAAATATGACCTGCAATATCCCACAGCTCCAGATGTTCCTCATTTCTTCCTCACTAACAATGCCTTCCATGTCCTACACAGCACCCGCCTACATCCGGAGCCCGCCCCGAATGTTGAGGAAGAGGAGGAAGCGGCCGTTCCAGCTCCTGCTGCACCCGAGGCACCTGCTCCCCTTCGCATTGCCTCTCCCTTTGACCACCTAGTGCAGCATTTCGATCAGTGGAAGGCCAAATTTGACTCCTACATGATTTCCCAGGAGCAGCGGCACGCCGAGGACATCTAGCGCTTCAATGACTATGCTGCGCAGCAGCAACAGCAGCATGACCAGGACATCGCCTGGATCAGAGCCCACTTTCAGGCGATTCACACCTACTTCAACCCACCACCGCCACCTCCTCCTTCCGATCAGGATCCGCCTCTGTTCTAGTTTTTCTGTTTTTGTAGTTGTTTTCTTTTATATTTTTGTACTTAGATTTTCGTGTTCTATTTTACCCTCCTCCTTTTTGTGATGTCAAAAGGGGGAGTCAGTTGTAGTCATTTCAGTCTTTATTATGTGTTATGTTTTCTGTATTAGTTTGATTGTTAAATGAAAATAAAAAAAAATATATTTGTTTTACGATCTCCTATTTATTTTTATTTTCAAACTACTTTATAAATGTTTGCCATCATCAAAAAGGGGTAGATTGTTACAAATCTGGTTTTGATGATGACAAACAAGTTTCCAGTGTGTTTTGCTTGGCTAACCCGTTTCAGGCATAAAAGATCACGAGTAAATCAAGCTAACTCAAGATCGGGTCCAAGTGTGTCAAATATATGATTTTTCATTTTATTGAGTCAATTGTAATGTAACTGATGCCCTAGCTAAGTAACCTTACACACACACACTTAGGGGGAGAGCTTGAGTGAATTAGAGTTTCTGTTCAGTTTTTGTTCAGATCGTCTTGGACGATATTCACATCGTCCTAGATGATCAGGTATAAACAGAAACCCTAATTAGGGCGAATAAGTTAAAAGGGTCTGATTAAGCAGATTATTCTGGACGATCTTTAGATCGAACAGGACGATATGCTCAAATCAAAAATTCTCAGCCGCCAGATCAAGTTAGGCAAGTTTTTATTTTTAGTTATTTGGTCTGATCATCCTTGACGATACGTGTATCATCCTGGACGATTCAGTACAATCATGCCTAATTTAATATAGTAATTAAGGAAAGCAATTTTATTTTGATTCGTACGATCATATCATCTTGGACGATCGCAGGATCGTCCCGGACGATCATGATCGTCTAGTGCATTTCAGTTGTACGACCCGAACTATGTTCAGGATGATTTGGGCACTTTTTCAACTAATCGTACAGGATGATATCCCTATCATCCTGGACGATCAAGTCATTTTTTGGTCGTCTAGCATAGATTTCTCTGGACGACCCAAACTGTCTTCGGGACGATATTCCTCGATTTGCACTAATCGTCCCGGACGATCGCAAGATCGTACGGGACGATATGAAGAATTTTTTCTACTGATCGTCCAGAAGAGCCAGATCGTCCAAGCTGAAACAGCTAAATTTGAACTGATCGTACAGGACGATCTATCGATCATCCTAGACGATCTTGGCCGACCAGTTGAGATTTAGGGCAAATTTTAAGCCCTCCTATAAAAGAACTTTTTCTTAAAATAATAAAAATCTTTTGCCACTTTCCTTCCCAGAGAAACCCTAGAGAGAGAGAGAGAGTTGGGAGAGAGAGAGAGGATCTTGTGAGGGGGAGTTAGTGAGGGATTCACTAAGGTTGCTCCAAGCAAGGATCAGAGTCGTCTTCTCCACTCGTCATCTTTCGTCTAGTTGGTGTTCGTCATGGGAGGATCGTTCGCAAGAAGATTCGGGTTCTCTGCCTGCTTCAGGAGGAAGCAAAAGGAGTCTAGGGTTCTCTGCCCGCTTCAGGTGGAAGCAAAAGGAGGTCGGGTTCTCTGCCTCACCGTGTGGTGAAAAAGAGGTTTTGTACAGGCTTCTCCGCCTTACTGTGGGAGCAAAAGGAGAGACACTTTTGTTTAGTGCAATACCCGGAGGGGAGGCTCCGGGGAGTGGACGTAGGTCAAGTTGACCGAACCACTATAAAATCTGGTTTGCTTTTCTGATTTAGTTTTGCATTTTACTTTTTGATATTAACTACGTGGGTGAATATCTGAGATTGATCTTTTTGTTCTTGTTTAATTATTTTCGCTGCTAAGTATCGAAAAGATTTTTTATTGATTGTTGTGAAATTTTTAAATAACCAACTTACCCCCCCTCTTGGTTAGCCTCGGGACTAGTTCACTAGGGCTTAACATCCCTTTCGAACTTTCACATCCATCTTACGAGACAGTAGGCTCAAATCAGAAATTTTCAGTTGCTAGATCATATTTGGCAAGTTTTATTTTTAGAGATTTGATCTGATCATCCCGGACGATACGTGTATCATCTTGGATGATCCATTACAATCATGCCTTAATTAGTCTGGCGATTAAGGAAAGTAATTAAGGTCTGATTGATTCGATCATATCATCCTAGATAATCGCAGGATTGTACAGGATGATATGTTAAAAATCATGGCCGACCAGCATGTTTCACCTGTACGTCCAGTGCGGTGTTTAGGATGATTTTGGTACTTTTTGAACTAATCGTATAGGATGTTATCAATATCATCCTGGACGATCAAGTCATTTTTAGGTCATCCAGCATAAGTTCCTCTGGATGACCAGAGCGATCTTCTGGACGAAATTCTTGAATTTACACTAATCGTCCTGGACGATCGCAGAATCATACGGGACGATCTGAATAATTTTTTCCACTAATCGTCCAGAAAAGCCAGATCGTCCAGGCTGAAACAGGTGATTTTGAACTGATCGTACAGGACGATTTATCGATCGCCCTGGATGATATTAGCCGATCAGTTGAGATTTAGGGCAAATTTTGAGCCCTCATATAGAAGATTTTTTTCTTCCAACAAGAAAAATCTTTTGCCACTTTCCTTTTCAGAGAAACCCTAGAGAGAGAGAGAGTTTGGGAGAGAGAGAGAGGATCTTATGAGGGATTCACAAAGGTTGCTCCAAGCAAGGATTAGAGTCATCTTCTTCGCTCGTCATCTATCATACTATCGGTGTTCTCTGTGGGAGGATCGTTCGAAAGTAGATCTAGGTTCTTTGCCTGCTTCAGGAGGAAGCGAAATGGGTTCAGGTTCTCTGTCTGCTTCAGGAGGAAGCAAAAGGAGTCTGGGTTCTCTGCCCACTTCAGGAGGAAGTGAAAGTAGTTCAGGTTCTCTGCCTCACCGGGTTGGTGGAAAGGAGTTTTTACAGGCTTCTTCGCCTTGCTGTAGGAGCAGAAAGAGAGTCACTTTTGTGTTAGTGCAATACCCAGAGGAGAGGCTCTGAGGAGTGGACGTAGGTCAAATTGATCGAACCACTATAAAATCTGGTGTATTCTTTCTGATTATTTTTTGCACTTTAATTTTCTGTTATTATCTGCTTGGGTGAAATTTATGGTTGATCTTTTCGTTTATGTGTTTACTTGTTTTCGCTGCAAATCATCGAAAAGATTTTTCCTGTTGCTATCGAATTTTTAAATAACCAATTCACCCCACCTCTAGGTTAGCCTCGGGACTTGTTCATCAGGGCTTAACATCCCTATTGAACTTTCAAGTGGTATCAGAGCAGGATTCATCAAATCTAGTTTTGAAAAACTTTTGAATTTGATTTATGGCTAACTTTGGTAATCATAATACTGATAAAGGTTATTTTAATTACACAACCGCCATTGTTTGATAACATACCTTTTGATTTTTAGAAAACTTGCATGTCCACTTTTCTTCAAGTAATAGATTATCGCATGTGGATGCTTGTTAAGGATGGCTATGAACCGCCTTTTAAAATGATTAATAATGTTAAAATTGAACTGCCTTTCATTGATTGGACCTTTGATGATCGTGATTTAGCCCAACTGAATGCCAAATGTTTGAACTATTTTTTCTGTGTCTTAAAATCTGAGAATTATGTACGTGTTTCTACTTGTATAACTGGCAAGGAAATTTCGGATAGATTGTGCATCACTTGTGAAGGTACAACTGAAGTCAAATAGCCTAGGTTAAACATATTACTGCATGACTACGAACATTTTCGCATGAAACCTACTGAGTCTATTTCTGAAATGTATATGAGGTTCACTCAAATTATCACTTCTTTGTATGCTTTAGGAAGAGAACTTACAAATTATGAAAAAGTGAACAAGATTTTAAGATGTTTTCCTTCTTCATTTGATGCTAAGATAACTACGTTATTGAATCAAAAGATTTGAATAATTATTCTATTGACAACTTACTTGGGTCACTCATTGCTTACGAGCAAGGGGTGAACCAAAGATAGCTTGATGTAGGTGAGAAGAAGAAAGAGAAAACTATGGCACTGAAGGCCAATGAAACTGACACTTATTCTTTCGGGTCTGATAGCGATGATGTTGCCTTAATCACTAGGCAATTCAAAAGATTTATAAGGAAGGAACATAAGAACTTTCAAAAGTGAAACAAGGGTAAGTCCAGTAAAAATTTTAAAGGTTCATCTGATACTATTTATTTTGAATGGAAGAAGCTTGGACACATTAAAGTTGATTGTCCTATACTTAAAGCTCACCTAAGCAAGGAAAAGGGTGAGGAGAAACCCAAATTCAGGAAGGACAAGAAAAGGTTTCAAAAGATGTTCTAGGTAGACTCCGCATCCGACTCTTCTGAGACTGAAGCTTAAGAGGAGGACACCAACTTGTGTTTGATGGCAGATGATCATCCTGGTCAGTCTGACCAGGAAGAGGTATGTGAGCTTACTTATGATCAATTATTTGAAGTGTCTGAAAGAATTCATGCATCGTATAAGAAGCTTAAGAAAACTCATGCTAGCCTGAAATTAGAATTTCTGAATTTACAAAAAGGGCATGATTCTGTAGTTAAAGATCATTCCGCACTTGACAATATTCACATGTCTTTACTTGATGAATTTGATGAACTGAACAAAAAATATTTTGATCTGATTATTGAGCATGATTCATTGAAAACTTTACATGTTGATTTAGAAAGAGCTTTTAAAGAATTAGACAATATGACATGTGAAGTAGAGAGTAGTAAAGGAGCATTGAAATTTGAAATTGTAAGTTTAAAGAAAGAATATGAATTTCTGAAAGTTAAAATCAGTGCTTTTGAGAAAAATAAAATATCTCCTACTTTTACACAGTTTTATATACCTCCACCTTTTGAAGAATCTATTTCAAAATCATCAAAGCATGTTTCATACAAACCTAGGAAGATACACTATCAACCACGTAGATTAGTTAACCCCTTTCCTGGTGTTAGATGTTTTTCTTGTGCATGTTAGGACATATCTCTCACACCTGTACTGTTCACCGTAGTACGCATTGGGTGTGGAGGCCCAAATTACCTGTTTCACAGCACAGCACATATGTATTGCATTCTTCTTTTTATAAGAAGGAACCCAAACCTGTTTGGGTTCCTAAATTTGATGTTTGATGATTTTGTAGGTATGCTCTCACATAAGACCTCGTGAGAGCAGGTGGTACCTAGATAGCGGATGTTTAAGACACATGATTGGATATGCAAATCAGTTTATTTTGCTGGAGGCCAGGGCTGGAGGCAAGGTTAAACTTGGAGATAACACCACCAGGAGGGTTATAGGTTCAGGTATAATTGGTGATTCAAAGAATTTTATGATTGATAATGTTTTGCTTGTAGATGGACTGAAACACAACCTGCTGAGTATCAGTCAACTCTGTGATGAAGAATACAACATCAAATTCCTGCGTACTTACTGCATTTAAAGCTTAAATGACAAAATTGTTTTGCAAGGATAAAGGATCAACAATGTCTACATGCTGGATGTAAGTTGCTTTAAAGATGATGTTTTAATTTGCTTAAAAACTACTGTTGATGAGTCTTGGTTATGGCACAGGAGATTATGTCATGCTAGTATGAAAACCCTTAGGAGATTCACCCAAAAGGACTTAGTTAGAGGCGTCCCCAAGCTTAAGTTCACTAAGGACCACCTGTGTGACGCCTGTCATTTAGGGAAGCAAGTCCAGTCCTACTTTCACTCTGTTAAGGAAATTAACACCTCTAGACCTTTAGAAGTTCATCACATGGATATCTTTGGACCCATCAACACTACCAGCTTAGGGGGGAAAGTCTATAGTTTTGTGATTGTCGATGATTACTCGTGGTTCACATGAATTAAATTTCTATCATATAAATTTGAGTCATTTGATGAATTTAAGTCTTTCTCTACTTGGATTCAGAGGAAGTTAGGTTGTGAGATCATGACTATTCATAGTGATCATGGTGGAGAGTTTGAAAATGTGAAGTTTGGAACTTTCTATGAGGAGCAAGGGATTAATCACAATTTTTTATCTCCTAAGACCCCTCAGCAGAATGGGGTAGCATAAAGGAAGAAGAGGACCTTAGTGGAAGCTGCCAGAGCCATGCTTGCTGAGTAATCACTTCCAAAATACTTTTGGGCTGAAACAATGAACACTGCCTGTTATGTGCTAAATAGGGTGAATGTTAGATCCAATCTGAACAAGACACCTTATGAGATCATTAAGGGTAGAACTCCAAACTTGTCCCACCTCCATGTCTTTGGCTGTAAGGTTTTCATTCTGAACAACGTGAAATCATCCTTAGAAAAGTTTGACCCCAAATCTGATGAAGGAGTGTTCTTAGGCTATTCTAGTGTGGGAAAATCCTTTAGGGTGTTTAATAAGAGGACTTTTGTGGTGGAAGAGATAACTCATGTGGTTTTTGATTAATCTGATCCTATGGTGACTAGAGTTAAGGAAGAAGAAGAGGTAGGGGAGATTACCCAAGGGGTTTAAAATGCAAGTCATTAGGAAAGGGTAGAACCTCAAACCACTTTGCCTAGAAATTGGAGATTTTCTTCGAGTCATCCTAAAGAACTGATCTTAGGAGACCATTCTGAAGTTGTTAGAACTAGGCATGGACTTAGGAAGGAAGTAAACCATTCTGCCTTTATCTCAATGACTGAACCCACCAACATCAATCAAGCCCTTTTTGATGAATTTTGAATCTTAGCTATGCAAGAGGAACTAAATCAATTTGTAAGGAATGATATTTGGGAGTTAGTGGAATGACCTAAGAATCAAAGTATAGTGGGAACCAAGTGGGTCTTTAAGAATAAGATGAATGACTCTTGTGTGGTGGTTAGGAATAAGGCAAGATTGGTGGCTAAGGGGTACAATGAAATTGAAGGGATTGATTTTGAGGAGACCTTTGCCCCTGTTGCTAGATTGGAAGCTATTAGGGTGCTACTAGCCTTTACCTTTTACAAGAGATTTATGTTATTTCAGATGGATGTTAAGAACGCCTTTCTAAATGGGGTAATAAAAGAGGATTTTTTGTAGAATAACCCCCAAGTTCTGAGAGTTCCCAATATCCAAATCATGTTTACAAATTTAAAATGGCCCTATATGGATTGAAACAGGCAACCAGAGCTTGGTATGAGAGGCTTAGCACATTCCTGTTAGAAAGAGAGTTTGTTAAGGGGAGCATAGACACCACCCTTTTTCTGAGGAGAGTAGGGGATGATTTACTCATTGTCCAGATCTATGTTGATGATATAATATTTGGATCTTCTAATAAACATTTATGTGATGAGTTTTCTAAAATAATAAGTAAGGCATTTGAGATAAGTATAATGGGAGAATTGTCCTACTTTTTGGGGTTTAGTATAAGGCAAAAAGATGATGAAACCTTTCTCAATCAATCTAAATACACTAAGGATATTTTAAGGAAATATGAAATGGACAAAGCCAAGCCAATCAACACTCCCATGAGCTCCTCTGTTCAGTTAGATAAGGATTCAAGTGGAAAATCTGTTGATCACAAGAAGTATAGAGGAATAATTAGATCACTATTTTACCTTACTGCTAGCCAACCTGATATCATGTTTAGTGTTTATCTTTGTGCTAGGTTTCAGGCTGATCCTAAAGAGTCCCACCTGACTACTATTAAGAGAATTCTTAGATATCTTTTAGGGACCCCAAACCTGGGAATCTGGTACCCTAGGCACATCACCTCTTTTACGATTATTGAATATTCTGATTCTAACTTTGTAGGGTGTAGGGTGGATAGAAAGAGTACTTATAGAACTTATCAATTCATAGGACAGTCTTTAGTCTCCTAGTCCAGTAGAAAATAGAACTCAGTTTCACTTTCCACTGCTGAAGCTGAGTACATTGCCTTAGAAAGTTGTGTGGCCCAAGTTCTATGGTTGAAGCAATAAGTCATGGATTTAGGATTACATGTGGGCACAATTTCTATTTTGTGTGATAATACTAGTGCCACCTGTATTTCTAAGAATCCGATCCAATATTCTAGAACCAAACACATTGATATAAGGCATCACTTCATTAGGGACCATGTTACAAAAGGGGACATTGAGCTACATCATGTAGCAACTAAAAATCAGCTGGCTGACATATTTACAAAACCACTGGCCTTTGACTCATTCAGCATTTTAAGGACCAGATTAAAAGTGATTGACATAAATGCTTGATTCTAATGACTATTGATTTCTAATTTGTCTATTTTTTATTTTGTTTCTGTTAGTTAGTTGTTTGATTTGATTATCTATTTTCTGTTGTTTTTATTTTTCTGCAGATTTTTATTTTAGCCTTGTTGTTAGTTTAATTTGAGTTTTTATTTTGATGCAATTTTCTACTTATTATTATTTACTGTTTTAACTCTTTCAAAATCAGATCACTGCTCACTACTACTGATAAACTAGATTTCTGACTGAGAGTTTTGCCTTATTTTTATTTGGAAGCTGGTAAGCAGTGATTGATTCCACTGGATCTGTTAAAGGGAAGAAACATTGATGATTATTTCTCTTCCTTTAACTCCTTTAATGGTGTATTGTTTCTTTTAGATAAAAATCTTCTTCAAAATTAAAAAGTTGGTTTTTGAAATATAGATCTATTTTATTTTCCTACATTAATCTACCTCATATGAATAGTATTTTCAAAGTTTTGAGTCATTGTTATGATTTTTTGAACCAAGTGGTTGCACTTATCATACGATGTATGATTTTTGTTTTGTACATTACTCTTTCTTATTATAGAGAGTGAGCTTTGTCGTCTCTTATGTCTGGAAGGTAATTTTATAGCAGAGATTCTTTAACGATTTTGAGAGGGAGAAAGCCTACAAAAAATGCATAAAGAGCGCCAAAATGAAAAGAGGCACAAAATTAGCCCAAACTAAAAAGATGAGTAATGTCGCCAAAAATTGAAAGAATACATAAAGTGTATTAAAAATCAAAAGATGCGCAAAGCGCAAAATAAATTAAAAAAAAAGAGGGGCACAAAATTAGCCCACAAAGAAATAAGTTTTCTTCCCTTTCAGATCTTTAAAGTTCTTAGAAAAATCTATGCACCCTTAATATTTTTAAAAGCTTGCGACAAAAATCATGATTTTTGATTTCTTACTTCGTAATACTATTATATCAGATATTTTTCTAGAACGAGGCTTGAAAGGATCTCTTTTTGAATCTAATTTCTTTTCTTCTGAATTGGATTTTTGTTTTGAAAGGAATTTGCACCGATAAGGTGTCCAAGGTGGGAGTTAAGAATATCAAATTTCCAACTTTTTTGGATTTTAAGGCTGTCCATCATCTTCTTATCAGTTTTTGAATTCAAAATCAAGAGAAAATTCTGATTTACTGAAGCAGATTGATTAAAAAAAAATAATAATAAATCATTATTTTTGTGTGTTTTTGTGGCTCTCATTTTAAGTTTTATTTACTCTTCTTTTATTTTTTGTTTTATTGTATGTGTTTTTGGGATCCTGAATCTTTCATCTCCATCCTTCATCCTTTTCACTGTTTCTTCACATCGTCCTGGACGATCCCCAAATCATCCTGGATGATCATCTTCGTCCTGGACGATCCATACATTATCCTGGACGATCCGTTCAAATCGTCCCCACTCTGTTCAAATGGCTGAGTTCCATCAATTATTGATGATCGTCCTGGATGATCCTTACATCATCCTAGACGATATGATCCATATTTCCTGATCTTGATCAAACGGCTGAGAATGCACCAATTATTATTCATCATCCTGGATGATCCACCTCATCGTCCTGGATGATCCACGTGTCAGCATTTAGACGATTCAAATTTGGCCCGTCCTATGCATTTATTGCATATCATCTCGGACGATCCACCTCACATCCTGGATGATACTTTTCGTCAACGGTCATCCAGCTTGACTCCTCTGGATGATCGCTTGTCTCTAATCATCCTGGATGATCTCTGATCGTCCTGGATAATTTGACTGCCTTTTTGACCAATCGTCCTGGCTATCATAATTACTCATATCGTCTTGGATGATCCTGCGATCGTTCGGGATGATTCGGATGATTTCTATTTAAACAGCCATTTTCTTCAGTTTTCTTCACATCTCTTCCTTCCACACTTTCTCTTTTGTTTCTAATGGCTGGTGGAAAGTGATCTAGGTAGCACGGTGCGAGCTCCTCATGGGGAAAGTCCGATCCCCGCTTTCCAAATATTGCCGATCAGGCTGCCTTCCAACGATATCTTGAAGCTGGAATCACACAATCCAAGATCGTCAACCCCTGCACTCTCACTTACCGTATCCTGGATCTGTTTGCGCATACCTCCCTCACCTGCATCCTTAACTGGCCTTCCCATTTAGCACTGGACTTCTCCGAGTCTTCTTCACAAATCTTCGCATCACCGCTGACTACTCCACCCTTCACTCCTATGTTAATCAGCGACCTATAGAACTCACATCCCAGGATTTTCACCATATCCTTCAACTCTCCGTCACTAGCGAAAAACTCCACACCCTTATTTCTGATCCTGATTATGATTGGAGTGTCGCCAATCACTTCTTTAGAAATACCAATACACCCTACCACGACAACGCTTGCACTTCCCTTCTTAAGGATGCCCGTACCATTCAACATGTTCTTCATTTCTCCATCATCCCAAAGGCTGGGGACCACATTTACATCACCCCTTTACTGTCTCTGACCACCTATTTGTTACAAATCTGGTTTTGATGATGATAAATATGTTTGTATTCTATTTTGCTTCGCTAATCCATTTCAGGTATAAAAGATCAAAAGCAACTCAAGCCAACTCAAGATCGGGTCCAAGTGTGTCTAAAATATACTATTTTTCCTTTTCTTGAGTCAATTGTAATGTAACTAATCCCCTAGCTAAGTAACCTTACACACACACACTCTGGGGGAGAGATTGAGTGAATTAGAGTTTCTGTTCAATTTTTTGTTCAGATCGTCCTGTACGATATTTACATCATCCTAGACGATCAAGTAAAAATAGAAATCCTAATTAGGGAGACCAAGTTAAGTCTGTCTGATTAAGCTGATCGTCCTAGATGATCAATACATCGTACGGGATCATAGGCTCAAATCAGAAATTCTCAGCCACTAGATCAAGTTAGGCAAGTTTTTATTTTAAGATATTTGGTCTGATCATCCCGAACAATACATGTATCGTCTTGGATGATCCAGTACAATCATGCCTAAATTAGTCTGGTGATTAAATAAAGTAATTAATATTTAATTGATATGATCAAATCATCCAGGATGATCACAAGATCATCCGGGTCGATCCTAATCGTCTAGTGTGTTTCAGCTGAACGTCCAGAGCAGTTCTCAGGATGATTTTGGCACTTTTTAAAATAATCATACAGGACGCTATCCTTATCATCCCGGAAGATCAAGTCACTTTTAGGTCATCCAGCACAAGTTTCTCTAGACAACAAGAGCAGTCTTCTGGATGAAATTCCTGAATTTACACTAATCGTCCCGGACAATCGCAGAATCGTACGGGATGATCTGAACAACTTTTTTCACTGATCATCCAGAAGAGCCAGATTGTCCAGGCTGAAATAGCTAATTTTAAACTGATCTTACAGGACGATTTATCAATCATTCTGGATGATCTTGGCTGACCAGTGGAGATTTAGGGCAAATTTTGAGCCCTCCTGTAAAAGATCTTTTTCTTCCAAAAAGAAAAATCTTTTGCCACCTTCTTTTCCAAAGAAACCCTAGAGAGAGAGAGAGTTTGGGAGAGAGAGAGGAAGCTTGTGAGGGGGAGTTTATGAGGGATTCACAAAGGTTGCTCCAAGTAAGGATCAGAGTCATCTTCTCTGTTCTTCTTCTCTCGTTGTGTCGGTGTTCTTTATGGGAGGATCGTTCGCAAGAAGATCCGGGTTCTCTGCCCGCTTCAGGAGGAAGCGAAAGGAGTTCAGGTTCTCTGCCTACTTCAGGAGGAAGCTAAAGGAGTTTGAGGTTCTCTGCCTGCTTCAGGAGGAAGTAAAAGGAGGTTAGGTTCTCTGCCTCACTATGTCGGTGGAAAGGAGTTTTTATACAGGCTTCTCCGCCTTATTGTGGGGGCAGAAGGAGAGTCACTTTGGTTTAGTGCAATACCCGGAGGGGAGGCTCCGGGGAGTAGACGTAGGTCAAGTTGATCGAACCAATATAAAATCTGTAGTGTTCTTTCTGATTACTTTCTGCACTTTAGTTTTCTGTGATTATCTGCTTGGGTGAAATCTATGTTTAATCTTTTTGTTTGTGTGTTTTATTTATTTCTGTCATAAATCATCAAAAAGATTTTTTTACTTTTGCTCTTGAATTTTTAAATAACCTCTTGGTTAGCCTCGGTACTAGTTCATCAGGGCTTAACATCCCTATCGAACTTTCAAGTGGTATCAGAGCGGGATTCATAAAATCTAGTTTTGAAAACCTTTTGAATTTGATCCATGGCTAACTTTGGTAATCGTAATACTGATGAAGGTTATTCAATTACACGATCACCATTTTTTGATAACATTTCTTTTGATTTTTGTAAAACTCACATGTCCACTTTTCTTCAATCAATTGATTATCACATGTGGATGCTTGTTAAGGATGGATAAGAACCACCTTTTAGAATGATTAACAATGTTAAAACTGAGCTGCCTTTCGCTGATTGGACTTTTGATGATCATGACTTAGCACAATTGAATGCCAAATATTTGAACTATTTTTTTATACTTTAAAATCTGAGGATTACATGCGTGTTTCTACTTGTACAACTGGCAAAGAGATTTGGGATAGATTGTTCATCACTTATGAAGGTACAACTGAAGTCAAACAGTCTAGGTTAAACATTTTGCTTTATGACTATGACTTTTTTTGCATAAAACCTACTGAATCCATTTCTAAAATGTACACGGGGTTCACTCAAATTATCACTTCTTTACATGCCTTAGGAAGAGAACTTACAAACTATGAAAGAGTGAACAAAATTCTTAGATGTTTACCTTCTTCATATGATGCTAAGATAACTGCAATCACTGAATCTAAATATTTGAATACTTACTCTATTGATATCTTACTTGAATCACTCATTGCTTACGAGCAAGGGGTGAACCAAAGACAGCTTGATGCAGTTGAAAAGAAGAAGGAGAATTCAGTGGCACTGAAGGCCAACGAGAGTGATACTAGTTCTTCCAGGTCTGATAGCGATGATGTCGCCGTGATCACTAGGCAATTCAAAAGCTTTCTAAGGAAGAAATATAAGAACTTTCAGAAGTGGAACAAGGGTAAGTCCAATAAAAATTTTAAGGGTTCATCTGATACTATTTGTTTTGAATGCAGGAAGCCTGGACACATTAAGGCTGATTGTCCTACACTTAAAGCTCACCCAAGTAAAGAAAAGGGTGAGGAGAAACACAAGTTTAGAAAGGACAAGAAGTGGATTCAGAAGGCGTTCTGGGCAGATTCTGCATCAGACTCCTTTGAGACTGAAGCTGAAGAGGAGGAAATAAACTTGTGTCTGATGGCTGATGATCATCCTGGTTAGTCTAACCAGAAAGAGGTATGTGAGCTTACTTACGATTAATTATTTGAAATATCTAAAAAAATTCATACATCATATAGGAAGCTTAAGAAAACTCATGCTAGCCTGAAACTAGAATTTTTGAATTTACAAAAAGAGCATGATTATGTAGTTAAAGATCATTCCACACTTGATAGCAATCACATATCTCTACTTGATGAGTTTGATGAATTGAACAAAAAATATTCTATTTAACTACTAAGTATGATTCATTGAAATCCTTGCATGTTGATTTAGAAAGAGCTTTTAAAGAATTAGACAACATGGCACGTGAAGGGGAGAGTAGCAATGGTGCTTTGAAATTTGAAATTGCAAGTTTAAAGAAAGAAAATGAATTTTTGAAAGTTAAAATTAGTAATTTTGAGAAAAATGAAACACCTCCTACTTTTGTACAGTTTTATGCACCTTCACCTTTTGTAGAATCTGGTTTAAGATCATTATAGCATGTTTCATACAAACCTAGGAAGAGGCAGTATCACCCACGTAGATTAGTTAACCCTTTTCCTAGAGTTAGATGTTTTTCCGGTGGCATGTTAGGACACATTTCTCACACCTATACTGTTCACTGTAGTACATATTGGGTGTGGAGGCCCAAACTGCCTATTCCACAGTACAGCACACATGCATTGCATTTTTCTTTTCATAAGAAGGAACCCAAACCTGTTTGGGTTCCTAAATCTAACGTTTGATGATTTTGTAGGCGTGCTCTCACATAAGACCTCGTGAGAGCATATGATACTTGGACAGTGGATATTCTAGACACATGACTGGAGATGCAAATGAGTTCATTTAACTAGAGGCCAGCGCTAGAGGTAAGGTTACACTTGGAGATAACACCACCAGAAAGGTGGTAGGTTCATGTATAATTGGTGATTTAAAGAATTTTATGATTGATAATATTTTGCTTATAGATGGACTGAAACATAACCTGCTGAGCATCAGTCAACTCTGTGATAAAGGATATAGTATCAAATTCCTACCCACTTGCTGCATTTTAAGCTTAAATGACAAAGTTGTTTTGCAGGGACAAAGGATCAATAATGTCTACAAGCTGGATGTAAGTTGCATTAAAGCTGTAAATTTAATTTGCTTAAAAACTGCTGCTGATGAGTCTTGGTTGTGGCATAGGAGATTGTGTCATGCCAGTATGAAAACCCTTAGGAGAGTCACCCAAAATGACTTAGTTAGAGGTGTCCCCAAGCTTAAGTTCACTAAGGACCACCTGTGTGATGCCTGTCAATTAGGGAAGTAAATTCAGTCCTCCTTTCACTCTGTTAAGGACATTAGCACCTTTAGACTTTTAGAAGTTCTTCACATGGACCCCTTTGGACCCATTAGCACTACCAGCTTAGGGGAAAAAGTCTATGATTTTGTGATTATTGATGATTACTCAAGGTTCACTTGGATTAAATTTCTGTCACATAAGTCTGAGTCATTTGATGAATTTAAGTCATTCTCCACTTGGATTCAGAGGAAGTTAGGTTATGAGATCTTGACTATTCATAATGATCACGGTGGAGAGTTTGAGAATGTGAAGTTTAGAAGTTTCTGTGAGGAGCAAGGGATTAGTCATAATTTTTCAGCTCCTTAGACCCTCAGCAGAACGGGGTAGATGAAAGGAAGAATAGGACCTTAGTGGAAGCTACTAGAGCCATGCTTGCCGAGTATTCACTTCCAAAATACTTTTGGGCTGAAGCGGTGAACACTTCCTATTATGAGCTGAATAGGGTGAATGTAAGATCAAATCTGAACAAGACACCTTATGAGATCATTAAGGGTAGAACTCCAAACTTTTCCCACCTCCCATGCCTTTCGATGTAAGGTTTTCATTCTGAACAACGGGAAATCATACTTAGGAAAGTTTGACCCCAAATCTAATAAAGGGGTGTTCTTAGGCTATTCTAGTGTGGGGAAATCCTTTAGGGTGTTTAATAAGAGGACTTTGGTGGTGGAAGAGACAACTCATGTGATGTTTGATGAATCTGATCCTAAGGTGACTAGAGTTGAGGAAGAAGAAGAGGTAGAGGAGATTACCCAAGGGATTGAAAATATAAATCTGAAGGAAAGGGTAGAATCTCAAATCACTTTGCCTAGAGATTAGAGATATTCTTCGAGTCATCCTAAAGAACTAATCTTAGGAGACCCATCTGAAGGTGTTAGGACTAGGCATAGATTTAGGAAGGAAGTAAACCACTCTGCCTTTATCTCAGTGACTGAACCCACCAACATCAATCAAGCCCTTTCTGATGAGTTTTGGATCTTAGCTATGCAAGAAGAATTGAATTAATTTGTAAGGAATGATGTTTGGGAGTTAGTAGAAAGACTTAGAAATCAAAGTATAGTGGGAACCAAGTGGGTCTTTAAGAATAAGATGAATGATTCTGGTGTGGTGGCTAGGAATAAGGAAAGATTAGGGGCTAAGGGATATAATCATATTGAAGGGATTGATTTTGAGGAGACCTTTGCCCCTATAGCTAGATTGGAAGTCATTAGAGTGCTATTAGCCTTTGCTGGTTATAAGGGATTTAAGCTGTTTCAAATGGATGTCAAGAGTGTCTTTTTAAATGGGATAATAAAAGTGGATGTTTCTGTAGAACAACCCCCAGGTTTTGAGAGTTCCCAATATCCAAATCATGTTTACAAATTAATAAAAGGCCTTATATGGATTGAAACAGTCACCCAGAGCTTGGTATAAGAAGCTTAGCACATTCCTATTAGAAAGTGAGTTTGTTAAAGGGAGCGTAGACACCACCCTTTTTCTGAGGAGAATAAGGGATAATTTACTCATTGTCCAGATCTATGTTGATGATATAATTTTTGGATCTTCTGATAAATACTTATGTGATGAATTTTCTAAAATAATGAGTAAGGAGTTTGAGATGAGTATGATGGGAGAATTGTCCTACTTTCTGGGCTTTAGTACAAGGAAAATGGATGATGGAACCTTTCTCAATCAATCTAAATACACTAAGGATATTTTGAAGAAATATGAAATGGACAAAGCCAAGCCAATCAACACTCCCATGAGCTCCTCTTTTCAGTTAGATAAGGATTCAAGTGAAAAATCTATTGATCAGAAGAAGTATAGAGGAATAATTGGATCACTGCTTTACCTGACTGCTAGCCGACCTGATATCATGTTTAGTGTTTGTCTTTGTGCTAGGTTTCAGGCTGATCCTAAAGAGTCCCACTTGACTGCTACTATGAGAATTCTTAGATATCTTTTAGGAACACCAAACCTAAGAATCTGGTGCCCTAGGCACAGTACCTCTTTTGAGATTATTGGATATTCTGATTCTAACTTTGCAGGGTGTAGGGTGGATAGAAAGAGCACTTCTGGAACTTGTCAATTCATAGGACAGTCTTTAGTCTCCTAGTCTAGTAGAAAATAGAACTCAGTTATACCTTCCACTGCTGAAGCTGAGTACATTACCTTAGGAAGTTGTGTGGCCCAAGTTCTTTGGTTGAAGCAATAAGTCTTGCATTTAGGATTACCTGTGGGCACAATTTTTGTTCTGTTTGATAATACGAGTTCCATCTACATTTCTAAGAATCCAATCCAATATTCTAGAACTAAACACATTGATATAAGGCATCACTTCATTAGGGACCTTGTTACAAAAGGGGACATTGAGCTACATCATGTAGCAACTAAAAATCAGCTGGCTGACATATTTACTAAACCACTGGCCTTTGACTCATTCAGCATTTTAAGGAACAGATTAGGAGTGATTGACATAAATGCTTGATTCTGATGACTACTAATTTCTGATTTGTCTATTTTTCATTTTGTTTCTGTTAGTTAGCTATTTTATTTGATTATTTGCATTTCTGTTATTTTTATTTTTTCTGCTGATTTCTGTTTTAGCCTTGATGTTAGTTTGATTTGAGTATTTATTTTGATGTGATTTTCTACCTATTTTTATGTACTGGTTTATCTCTTTTATTTACTGTTTTATGCTTTTCAAAATCCGATCACTGCTCACTACCTCTTATAAAATGGATTTCTAACTAAGAGTTCTGTCTTGTTTTTATTTGGAAGCTGGTAAGCAGTGATGGATTCCACTGGATCTATTAAAGGGAAGAAATATTGATGATTATTTCTCTTCCTCTAACTCCTTTACATGTGTATTGCTTCTTTTGGATAAAAACCTTCTTCAAAATTAAAATATTAGTTTTTGAAATAGAGATTTATTTTATCTTCCTACAGTAATCTACCTCATATGAATAGTATTTTTCAAAGTCTTTAGTCATTATTGCGATTTTCTAAACCAAGTGATTGCACTTATCATACAACGTATGGTTTTTATTTTGTGAATTACTCTTCCTTATTGTGGAGAGTAAGCTTTGGCGTCTCTTATGTCTAGAAGATAATTCTAGAGCTATGATCCTTTAATGATTTTGAGAGGAAGAAAGCTTATAAAAGATGCACAGTGCGCCAAACAAACTGAAAAAGAGGCAGAAAATGAGCCCAAAGCTAAAAACATGTGAAATGTCGCCAAACTAAAAGATACACAAAGTGTATCAAAAATTAAAAGATGTGTAAAGCGCCAAATAAATTGAAAAAAGAGGTACAAAATGAGCCCAAATCAAGCTTTCTTCCCTTTCAGATTGTTAAATATCTTAGAAAAATCCGTGCGCCACTTAATATTTTCAAAAGCTGGAGGTTGAAAATCCTAATTTCTGATTTATTACTTTAGAACACTATTACATCAAGTATTTTTCTAGAACGAGGCTTGAAAGGATCTCTTTTCAAATCTAATTTTTTTTCTTCTAAATTAGATTTTCTGTTTTGAAAGGGATTTGCATCTATAAGGTGTTTGAGGTGGGAGTTACGAAAGTCAAATTTTTAACTTTTTCTGGATTTCAGTACTGTCAATCATCTTCTTATTAGTTTTTAGATTTAAAATCAAGGAAAAATTCTAATTTACTGGAGCAGATTGATCCAAAAAAAAAATTGTTGTTTTTTGTGTTCTCTTTTTGAGTTTTATTCACTTTGGTTTTGTTTTTCATTTTACTGTTTGTGTTTTTGGGATCCCTGATTATTCATCTTCATCCTCCATCTTTTTCCTATTTTCTTCACATCATCTTGGATGATCCCCACATCATCCTGGATGATCTTCTTCATCTTGGATGATACATCAATCTTCCTAGACGATCCATTCAAATCATCCCCACTCTGATCATATTGCTGAGTACACCAATTATTGGTGATCGTCCTGGATGATCCTTACATCGTCCTGGATGATATGATCCATATCTTCCTAATCTGATCGAACGGCTGAGAATGCGCCAATTATTGGTCATCATCCTAGACGATCCACCACATCATCCCGGATGATCCACATGTCAGCAGCAGGATGATTCAAATTCGGCCCGTCCGACATATTTATTGCATATAACCCTAGACGATCCACCTAATCGTCCGGGATGATACTTTTCATCAACGGTCGTCTGGCTTGACTCCTCGGGACGATCGCCTGTGTCTAATAGTCCTAGAAGATCTCTGATCATCCTAGATGATCTCTAATCGTCCTGGATGATCCGATCGCCTTTTTGACCAATCGTCATGGCCGTCATAAATGCTCATATCGTCCTAGAGGATCCTGCGATCGTACGGGATGATCTGGCCGATTTCTATTTAAACAGCCAATTCCTTCAATTTTTTCCACATATCTCCTTTCACTCTCCCTCACTTGTTCTTTCTAATGGCTGGCGTAAAGCATTCTAGGAAAAAGGGAGCGAGCTCCTCATGGGGGAATACTGATCCCTGCTTTCCCAATGCAGCCGATCAGGCTGCCTTTGAGCGATATCTAGAGGTGGGCATCACTCAATCAAAAATCATAAACCCCCACACCCTTACCTATCCTGTCCTTGATCTTTTTGCACACACCTCACTCACTTTCATCCTCACACTCGCCTTCCCTTTTAGCACCAAACTTCTCCGAGTCTTCTTTGCCAATCTTCGCATTTTTACTGACTATTCCACCCTTCGCTCCTATTTAAATCAACGTCCTGTAGAACTCACTGCCCAGGACTTCCACAATATCCTTCAGCTCTCTATGACTGGCGATAAAATCTACACTCTTATTACTGATCCTGACTATGATTGGAGTGTCGTCAATCACTTTCTTAGAAATACAAATGCACCCTACCACGATAATCCTTGCACTTCCCTCCTTAAGGATGCACGGACCATTCAGCATGTCCTTCGTTCCTTCGTCATCCCAAAGGCTTGGGATCGAATTCATATCACCCCATTACTGTCTCTGACCACCTATTACATCTTGGCCCACCGGGACTTCAATGCCACTGACATTCTTTTCAGATATATCGAGCACCTCACAATAATTAGGGATCCGGGCCATAGACAGTGTCCTAATCTAGCTTTAGGACACATCATTGCATATGCCTTAGAGACAAAATATGACCTGCAGTATCCAGTCCCTCCCAATGTCCCTCCTTCCTTCTTCACAAATAATTTATTCCATGTCCTACATAGTACCCGACTGTATCCGGAGCCCGCCCTAGATATTGAGGAGGAAGAGGAAGAAGTTGTTCCCGTTCCACCTGCACCAGATGCACCTGCTCCCCTTCGCATTGCTTCTCTTTTTGACCATCTGGTGCCGCGGTTCGACCAGTGGGAGGCCCGCTTTGACTCTTATATTGCTGCCCAGGAGCACCTGCACGCTGAGGATCTGCAGCACTTTACTGACTATGCTGCTCAGCAGCAACAGCAGCACGACCAGGACATTACCTAGATTGGAGCACACTTCGCCACCATTCACAGTTACTTTACACCACCACAGCCACCTCCTCCTTCTGATCAGGATCCGCATCCATTTTAGTTTTGTGTTTTGTGATGTTTTTTTCTTTTTGTACTGTTGTTTCTATTTTTATGTTTTTCCTCCTCCTTTTTATGATGTCAAAAGGGGGAGTCAATTGTAGTAGCTTTTGTTTTATGCATTGATCTTGTCTTGTAGTGTTTATGTCATTTGTAGTTATTTTCTTGTACTGCTCTAATTGTTCATTGAAATTTATTTTTCGATGTGCGTTGGTTGACTCCTAGTTCTTTTATTTTAAACTACTGCACAAATGTTTGCCATCATAAAAAAGGGGGAGATTATTGCAAATCTGGTTTTGATGATGACAAACATGTCTGTATTCTTTTTTGCTTCGCTAATCCATTTCAGGTACAAAAGATCAAAAGCAACTCAAGCCAACTCAAGATCGGGTCTAAGTGTGTCTAAAATGTATTGTTTTTCCTTTTCTTGAGTCAATTGTAATGTAACTGATCCCCTAGCTAAGTAACCTTGCACACACAAACTCAGAGTGAGAGCTTGAGTAAATTAGAGTTTCTGTTCAATTTTTTATTCAGATCATTCTAGACGATATTTATATCGTTCTAGATGATCAAGTAAAAATAGAAACCCTAATTAGGGCGACCAAGTTAAGTCTGTATGATTAAGCCGATCATCCTAAACGATCAATACATCGTACGGGATAATATGCTCAAATCAAAAATTCTCAGCCGCCAGATCAAGTTAGGCAAGTTTTTATTTTAAGATATTTGGTCTGATCGTCCCGGATGATACGTATATCATCCTGGACGATCCAGTACAATCATGCCTAAATTAGTCTCATGATTAAGGAAAGCAATTAATATTTAATTGATACGATCACATCGTCTGGGACGATCCTGATCGTCTAGTGTGTTTCAGCTGTACGTCCAGAGCGGTGCTCAGGACTATTTTGGCACTTTTTGAACTAATCTTACCGGACGCTATCCTTATCATCCCGGATGATCAAGTCACTTTTAGGTCGTCCAGCATAAGTTTCTCTGGAAGACCATAGCGGACTTCTGGACGAAATTCCTGAATTTACACTAATCGTCCCGGACGATCGCAGAATCGTATGGGACGATCTGAATAACTTTTTCCACTGATCGTCCAGGCTGAAATAGCTTATTTGGAACTGATCTCTTTTTCAGATATATCAAGCATTTCACTACCATTAGGGATCTGGGCCATAGACGACGTCCAAATCTAGCTCTAGGACACATCATTGCATATGCTTTGGGGATAAAATATGATCTGCAATATCCAGTCCCTGCCAATGTCCCTCCTTTCTACTTCACAAATAATTCCTTCCATGTACTCCATAGTACCCGACTACATCCGGAGCCCACCCCGGATGTTGAGGAGGAAGTGGAAGAAGCTGTTACTGCACCTGATGCATCTGATGCACCTGCTCCTCTTCATATTGTATCCCCTTTTGATCATCTGGTGCAGCGGTTTGACCAGTGGGAGGCCCGATTTGACTCTTATGTTGCTGCCCAGGAGCAGCAACACACTGAGGATCTGCAGCGCTTTAATGACTATGTTGCTCAGCAGCAACAGCAGTACGACCAGGACATTGCCTGGTTTGGAGCACACTTCACCGCCATTCACATTTACTTTTAGCCACCACCTCCTCCTCCTTCTGATCAGGATCCACCTCCATTTTAGTTTTGTGTTTTGTGTTTTTTTCTGTTTCTATTGGTGTGTCTGTTCCTCCTCCTTTTTGTGATGTCAAAAGGGGGAGTTAGTGTTTTGAGTGACTAGTAGTTTCGTGTACTATTCTAGTTGTTTCTTGTATTGCTCTTATTTTGTAGTTGTTCTCCTTATTGTATTTTCTGTTTAGTGAATTTTGAAATGATATTTGTGTTTCGTACGTGCATTGGTTACTCATGTCTATTTGATTTGAAACTACTTAACAAATGTTTGCCATCATCAAAAAGGGGGAGATTATTGTTAATCTGGTTTTAAAGATTATGATTTTGATGATATCAAACATTTTTGTCTCTGGTTGCCTGTTTAATCTTTCAGGTACGTAAGTTCAATTTCAAGTTCAAGCCAGTCCAAGCTCGAGCCAGTCTATTTTGAAATCTAGGTCCAATATATTTTTTCATCTTTATTGAGTCAAATTCTATGAAACTGATCCCCTAGCTAAGTAACCTTACACATACACACTAAGGGGGAGAGCTTGAGTAAATTAGAGTTTCTGTTCAATTTTTGTTCAGATCGTCCTGGAAGAAATTCACATCGTCCTGGAAGATCCAGTAAAAATAGAAACTCTAATTAGGGTAACCAAGTTAAGTCGTCTGATTAAGCCGATCTTCCTGGACGATAGGCTCAAATCAGAAATTCTCCGCCGCCAGATCAAGTTAGGCAAGTTTTATTTTTAGAGATTTAATCTGATCATCCCGGGTGATACGTGTATCATCTTGGATGATCCATTACAATCATGCCTGAATTAGTCTGGCGATTAAGAAAAGTAATTAAGGTCTGATTGATTGGATCATATCATCCTGGACGATCGCAGGATCGTATGCGACGATATGTTAAAAATTATGACCGTCCAGCATGTTTCACCTGTACGTCCAGAGCGGTGTTCAGAACGATTTTGGCACTTTTTGAACTAATCGTACACGACGATATCAATATCGTCCTGGACGATGAAGTCATTTTTAGGTCGTCCAGCACAAGTTCCTCTGGACGACCAGAGCGGTCTTCTGGACGAAATTGGACGATATTGACCGACCAGTTGAGATTTAAGGCAAATTTTGAGCCCTCCTATAAAAGATCTTTTTTATCCAACAAGAAAAATCTTTTGCCACTTTCCTTTACAGAGAAACCCTAGAGAGAGAGAGAGAGTCTGGGAGAGAGAGAGAGAGGATCTTGTGAGGGGGAGTTTGTGAGGGATTCACAAATGTTGCTCCAAGCAAGGATCAGAGTCATCTTCTCCGTTCGTCGTCCCTCATACTGTCGGTGTTCTCTGTGGGAGGATCGTTCGCAAGAAGATCCGGGTTCTCTGCCTGCTTCAGGAGGAAGCGAAATCAGTTTAGGTTCTCTGCCTGCTTCAGGAGGAAGCGAAAGGAGTCCGAGTTCTCTGCTTGCTTCAGGAGGAAGCGAAAGGAGTTCAGGTTCTCTTCCTCACCGGGTTGGTGGTATGGAGTTTTGTACAGGCTTTTCCGCCTTACTATGAGAGCAGAAGGAGAGTCACTTTTGTGTTAGTGCAATACCCAGAGGAAAGGCTTCGGAGAGTGGACGTAGGTCAAGTTGACCGAACCATTATAAAATCTGGTGTGTTCTTTCTAATTATTTTCTGCACATTTGTTTTCTGTTATTATCTGCTTGGGTGAAATTTGTGGTTGATCTTTTCATTTATGAGTTTACTTATTTCCGCTACAAATCATCGAAAAGATTTTTCCTGTTGCTCTCGAATTTTTAAATAACTAATACACCCCCCTCTTGGTTAGCCCCGGAATTAGTTCATCAGGGCTTAACATCCCGATCGAACTTTCACCCTAAACCCTAAACCATAAACCTTAAACCCTAAACCCTAAAATCCTAAACCTTAAATCATAAACCCTAAACCCTAAATGCAATACCGTAAACCCTAAACAATAAAAACCCTATTCCTTAAACCCTACACCCTAAACCGTAAACATTAAAACCTAAGCCCTAAACCCTAAACCCTAAAATCCTAAACCCTAAACCCTAAACCCTAAACCCTAAAAACCCTAAAGCCCAAACCCTACACCCTAAATCCTAAAAAACATCAACCCTAAACCCTAAATCGTAAACTGTAAACCCTAAACCCTAAAACCCTAAACTTTAAACCCTAAACCCTAAAACCTAAACCCTAAACCCTAAACCCTACACCCTAAACCCTAAAACTCTAAACCCTAAACCCTAAAATCTAAAAACCCTAAATCCTAAATCCTAAACCCTAAACCCAAAACCCTAAACCCCAATCCTTGCCCTAAACCCTAAACCCTAAATCCTAAACCATAAACCCTAAAAAGCATAAACCCTGCCCTAAACCTTAAACCCTAAACCCTAAACCCTAAACCATAAAACCTAACCCCTAAACACCAAGCCCTATACCCTAAACCCTAAAATCCTAAACCGTAAACCCTAAACACTAAAAACCCTCAACCCTAAATCCTAAACCCTAAACACTAAACCCTAAACCCTAAATCCTAATCCCTAAACCCTAAAAACCATAAACCCTGCCCTAAACCTTAAACCCTAAACCCTAAACCCTAAACCCTAAACCCTAATCACTAAAAACCCTAAACCGTAAACCGTAAACCTTAGACCCCAAACCCTAAACCCTAAACCCTAAAACCCTAAACCCTAAACCCTAAAAATCCTAAAACCCAAACCCTACATACTAAACCCTAAAAACCTTAAACCCTAAACCCTAAACCCTAAAAGCCTAAACTTTAAACCCAAAACCCTAAAACCTAAACCCTAAACCCTAAACACCCTAAAGGCTAAACCCTGAACCCTAAACCCCTAGCCCTAAACCCTAAACCCTAAACCCTAAACCCTTAAAACCCTAATCCCTAAGCCCTAAACCCTAAACCGTAAACCCTAACCCATAAACCCTAAGCCCTAAACCCTGAACCCTAAAACCCTAAACCTTAAACCCTAAACTCTAAACCCTAAACCCTAAAAACCATAAACCCTTAACCCTAAACCCGAAACCGTAAACCCCTAAACCTTAAACCCTAAATCATAAACCCTAAATCCTAAAACCCTAAACCTTAAACCCTAAAGGCTAAAGGCTAAACCCTAAACCCTAAACCCTAAACCCTAAACCCTGTCCTAAACCCTAAACCCTAAACCCTAAATCCTAAAACTCTAACCCCTAAACTCTAAACCCTAAAATCCTAAACCCTAAACACTAAAAACCGTAAACCTTAAACCCTAAACCGTAAACCTTAAACCCTAAACTCTAAACCCTAAACCCTAAAACCTAAAACCCTAAATCCGTAACCCTCAACCCTAAAAAGCCTAAACCCTAAACCCTACACCCTAAACACTAAAAACCTTAAACCCTAAACCCTAAATCCTAAACCGTAAGCCCTAAACCCTCAACCCTAAACTCTAAAACCCTAAACTTTAAACCCTAAACCTTAAATCCTAAAATCTAAAAACCCTAAATCCTAAATCCTAAATCCTAAACCTTAAACCCTAAACCCAAAACCCTTAACCACAAAAACCCTAAACCCTAAACCTAAAACCGTAAACCCTAACCGCTAAACCCTAAGCCCTAAAACCTAAACCCTAAAACCTTAAACCGTAAACCGTAAACCCTAAACCTTAACCCATAAAAACCCTAATTCTTAAACCCTAAACCCTAAACCCTAAACCCTAAAAACACTAAACCCTAAACCCTCAACCGTAAAACCTAACCCCTAAACCTCATGCCCTAAACCCTAAACCCTAAAATCCAAAACCCTAAACCCTAAACCCTAAACCCTAAACCCTAAACCCTAAAAATCCTAAACCCTAAATCCTAAACCCTAAAACCTAAACTCTAAACCCTAAACCCTAAAAACCCTAAACCCTAAACCCTAAACCCTAAATCCTAAACCTGAAACCGTAAACCGTAAACCCTAAACCCCAAACCCTAAACCCTAAACCGCAAACGCTAAACCCTAAACCCTAAACCCTAAAACACATAACCCTAAACCCTAAACCCTAAAATCCCTAAACACTAAACCCTAAAAACCTAAACCCTCAACCCTAAACCCTAAAACCCTAAACCTTAAACCCTAAAAACTAAACCCTAAACCCTAAATCCTAAACCCTAAACCCTAAAAACCCCAAAGCCTAAATCCTAAACCCTCAAACCTAAACCCTAAACCCTAACCCCTAAACCCTAAGCCCTGAACCCTAAGCCCTAAAATCCAAAAACCAAAACCCTAAACCCTAAACCCTAAAAACCCTAAAGGCTAAACCCTGAACCCTAAACCCCTAGCCCTAAACCCTAAACCCTAAACCCTAAACCATAAACCCTAAAAACCCTAAACCCTAAGCCCTAAACCCTAAACCGTAAACCCTAACCCATAAACCCTAAGCCCTAAACCCTATACCCTAAAACCCTAAATCCTAAACCCTAAACTCTAAACCCTAAACCTTAAAAACCCTAAACCCTAAACCCAAAACCATAAACTGTAAACCCTAAACCTTAAAACCTAATCCGTACGCCCTAAATTTTAAAACCCTAAACCCTAAACCCTAAACCCTAAAAACCCTAAACCCTAAACCTTAAACCCTAAACCCTAAACCCTAAACCGTAAAACCTAACCCCTAAACACCAAGCCCTATACCCTAAACCCTAAAATCCTAAACCATAAACCCTAAACCCTAAAAACCCTAAACCCTAAATCCTAAACCCTAAACACTAAACCCTAAACCCTAAATCCTAAACCCTAAACCCTAAAAACCATAAACCCTGCCCTAAACCTTAAACCTTAAACCCTAAACCCTAAACCCTAAACCCTAAACACTAAAAACCCTAAACCCTAAATCCTAAATCCTAAACCCTAAACCGTAAACCTTAAACCCCAAACCCGAAACCCTAAACCCTAAAACCCCAAACCCTAAACCCTAAAAATCCTAAACCCCAAACCCTACACCCTAAACCCTAAAAACCTTAAACCCTAAACTCTAAATCCTAAACCATAAACCCTAAACCCTAAACCGTAACACCTAAACCCTAAACCCTAAACCCTAAAAGCCTAAACTTTAAACCCAAAACCCTAAAACCTAAACCCTAAACCCTAAACACCCTAAAGGCTAAACCTTGAACCCTAAACCCCTAGCCCTAAACCCTAAACCCTAAACCCTAAACCCTAAACCCTAAGCCCTAAACCCTAAACCGTAAACCCTAACCCATAAACCCTAAGCCCTAAACCCTAAACCCTTTCTTGGTGGTGTGTGGTTTGGTTGGTTTCTGCCTTTCTTGTTGGTTTCTGTGGTGGTTTTTGGGGTACTGGTTTGTTATGGCTTCCTTTTAGTATTTTCTCTTGTTGTTTTTTTTTTATTATTATTGTATGGATTAAAGGTTTTTCTTTGGATTAATTGGTGTTTTAGTTGTGGTGCAGTTACCTTTTTCCTTGCAGGTTTCAAAATGAACTTGGATTGATTCATGATTCAAGCTGGTTTGATGTTGCTGTTTCTGATGGAGGGACTGAAGGCTTTTTTTCTTTTTTGTTTTTAGATTTGTTGTCTTGTATCCTAGATAGGGACTTATTGCTCATTAGGTTTTTTATTTTTCTTTATAATGTAGCTCTTGGAGCATTAGTGAGCGATTTGTCCCTTTTTAAGGACCTTGTATAATTTTCTTTATATAAACACGTAGGCCCCTACAGCGGGTTTTAACCAAAAAAAAAAAAAAAAAAAACCCTAAGCCCTAAACCCTAAAACCTAAAACCCTAAACCCTAAACCCTAAAACCCTAAACCCTAAACTCTAAACCCTAAACCCTAAACCCTAAACCCTAAAAATCTTAAACCCTAAATCCTAAACACAAAAACCTAAACCCTAAACCCTAAAAACCCTATACTTTAAACCGTAAAACCTAAACCCTAAACCCTAAACCCTAAATCCTAAACCTGAAATCGTAAACCGTAAACCCTAAACCCCAAACCCTAAACCCTAACCCGCAAACCCTAAAACCTAAACCCTAAACCCTAAAACCCCAAACCCTAAACCTTAAACCCTAAACCCTAAACCCTAAACCCTAAATTCCCTAAACTCTAAACCCTAAAAACTTAAACCCTTAACCCTAAACCCTAAAACCCTAAACCTTAAACCCTAAACACTAAACCCTAAACCCTAAATCCTAAACCCTAAACCCTAAAAACCCCAAACCCTAAATCCTAAACCCTCAAACCTAAACCCTAAACCCTAACCCCTAAACCCTATGCCCTAAAATCCAAAACCCAAAACCCAAAACCCTAAACCCTAAAAACCCTAAAGGCTAAACCCTGAACCCTAAACCCCTAGCCCTAAACCCTAAACCCTAAACCCTAAACCCTAAACCCTAAACCCTAAAAACCCTAAATAAGCCCTAAACCCTAAACCATAAACCCTAACCCATAAACCCTAAGCCCTAAACCCTAAACCCTAAAACTCTAAACCCTAAACCCTAAACTTTAAACCCTAAACCCTAAAAACCCTACACCCTATACCCTAAACCCGAAACCATAAACTGTAAAACCTAAACCTTAAAACCTAAACCATACGCCCTAAATTTAAAAACCCTAAACCCTAAACCCTAAAAACCCTAAACCCTAAACCTTAAACCCTAAACCCTAAACCCTAAACCCTAAACCCTAAACCCTAAACCGTAAAACCTAACCCCTAAACACCAAGCCCTATACCCTAAACCCTAAAATCCTTAACCGTAAACCCTAAACCCTAAAAACCCTAAACCCTAATTCCTAAACCCTAAACACTAAACCCTAAACCCTAAATCCTAATCCCTAAACCCTAAAAACAATAAACCCTGCCCTAAACCTTAAACCTTAAACCCTAGACCGTAAACCATAAACCCTACAACAACAACAACAACAACAACATCAAGCCTTTATCCCACTACGTGGGGTCGGCTACATGAATCCTTTTTCTCCCTTGGGTCCTGTTAAAAGTCAAATTCTCGTTTAAATCTAATAAAGAAAGATCATTTTTAATATTTTCTAACCAAGTCTTTTTAGGTCTACCTCTACCTTTCTTAACATAAGTCAATTCTAAGACCTCTACTTTCCTAACCGGGTCATCGGGAGGCCGCCGTTTTACGTGACCAAACCATCTAAGGCGACTCTCTCTAATCTTATCTTCCACTGGAGCTACTCCAACCTTTTCACGAATATGCTCATTTCGTATCCTATCTCTAAGGGTAAAGCCACTCATCCACCTGAGCATCCTTATCTCTGCAACACTTAACTTAGAATTATGCTTCTCTTTTAATGGCCAACATTCGGCACCATAAAGCATTGCAGGTCTCACCACCATCTTATAGAATTTTCCCTTAAGTTTGAGAGGTACTTTTCTATCACACAATAAGCCTGATGCATTCCTCCACTTCAACCATCCAACTTGGATTCTGCTGATAATATCCCCATCAATATCACCATCACTCTGAACAATAGATCCAAGATATCTAAAACGTGTACTCTTATTAATGACTTGATCGGCCAAAGTCACAATGCCCTCACTAGGTCTATTATTACTAAAATTACACTCCATATATTCCGTTTTAGATCTACTCAAGCGAAAACCTTTAGACTCTAAAGTTGACCTCCACAATTCTAGTTTACCTTCAACTCCCTCTCTAGTCTTATCAACAAGAAGAATATCATCAGCAAAAAGCATACACCAAGGTACATCCTCTTGTAAATGTCTAGTGAGAACATCCATGACTAAAGCAAAAAGATATGGGCTTAAGGCTGATCCTTGATGTAATCCAACCGAAATAGGGAAATACTTGGTCAAACCACCTTGTGTTTGAACACAAGTAATAGCTCCTGCATACATATCTTTAATGATTTGAATATAAGCGTTATTAACTCTTTTCTTTTCAAGAACTCTCCATAGCACTTCTCTTGGAACTTTATCATATGCTTTTTCTAAATCAATAAATATCATATGTAAATCCTCCTTATTCTCTCTATATTTCTCCATCAAACCTCTTAATAAATGTATGGCTTCCATAGTAGACCTACCCGGCATGAATCCAAATTGATTTTGAGAAACATTAGTATCACGCCGCAACCTATGCTCCATAGCTCGTTCCCATAGTTTTAAAGTATGACACATTAACTTAATTCCTCTATAATTCGCACAATCTTGTGCATCACCTTTATTCTTAAAAATAGGGATTAACACACTCATTCTCCACTCATCTGGCATCTTTTTAGTCTTCAAAATAGTATTAAAAAGTTTAGTAAGCCAAGAAATTCCTTCATCTCCTAAGCATTTCCACACCTCTATTGGAATATCATCAGGTCCAACAGCTTTTCCACCCTTCATTTTCTTCAAAGCCTCTCTAACTTCGGTTTTACTAATACGCCGATAAAAACATAAATCTTTATTTTCATTTAGGGTGCTAAGATCACTACAGTCAATTTTATTTTCACATTCTTCATTAAAAAGTTTAGCAAAATATCTCATCCACCTTTGTTGAATATCATCTTCTAAAAAAAGTACTTTTTGATCTTCATCCTTAATACACTTCACTTGAACTAAATCCTTACTACTCCTATCTCTTTCTTTGGCTAGCTTATACATATATCTTTCTCCCTCCTTAGTATCTAATCTATTATATAAATCACTAAAAGCTAAACTCTTTGCATCGCATATTGCTTTCTTAGATTCCTTACGTGCCTCTTTATATATTTTCCAATTATCAGAATTTTTACAATTAAACTAATTTTTATAACAAATCTTCTTATTTTTAATCTTTTCTTACACATTTGGATTCCACCACCAACTATTTTTACTATTAGGAGCTTTTCCCTTTGAAACTTCAAGCACATCTTTTGCAATATTCTTAATATAACTAGCCACTTTTTCATACATAACATTAGCATCCTCACGCACAGACAAAATCTTAAGATCTAAAATCTTACTCTCAAAAATATTTTTGTTAATATTCTTTAAATGCCCCCATCTAATCCTAGGAAATCGTTTTACTTTATTTTTTATTTTCTTCCCCATTATCTTCAAGTCCAAAACTAATAAACGATGTTGGGTACATAAGTTTTCACTCGGAATAACTAGACCCTAAACCCTAAACCCTAAACACTAAAAGCCCTAAACCCTAAATCCTAAATCCTAAACCCTAAACCGTAAACCATAAACCCCAAACCCTAAACCCTAAACCCTAAAACCCTAAACCCTAAACCCTAAACCCTAAACATCCTAAACCCCAAACCCTACACCCTAAACCCTAAAAACCTTAAACCCTAAACCCTAAATCCTAAACCATAAACCCTAAACCCTAAATCGTAACCCCTAAACCCTTAACCCGAAACCCTAAAAGCCAAAACTTTAAACCCAAAATCGTAAAACCTAAACCCTAAACCCTAAACACCCTAAAGGCTAAACCCTGAACCCTAAACCCCTAGCCCTAAACCCTAAACCCTAAACCTTAAACCCTAAAAACCCTAAACCCTATGCCCTAAAACCTAAACAGTAAACCCTAACCCATAAACCCTAAGCCCTAAACTCTAAAACCCTAAACCCTAAACCCTAAAAACCCTAAACCCTTAAACCTAAACCCGAAACCGTAAACCCTAAACCTTAAACCCTAAACCCTAAACCCTAAACCTTAAACCCTAAACACTAAACCGTAAACCCTAAATCCTAAACCCTTAAACCCTAAAAACCCTAAACCCTATGCCCTAAAACCTAAACAGTAAAACCTAACCCATAAACCCTAAGCCCTAAACCCTAAAGCCTAAAACCCTAAACCCTAAACCCTAAACTCTAAACCCTAAACCCTAAAAACCCTAAACCCTTAAACCTAAACCCGAAACCGTAAACCCTAAACCTTAAACCCTAAACCATAAACCCTAAATCCCAAAACCCTAAACATTAAACTCTAAACGCTAAACGCTAAACCCTAAACCCTAAACCCTAAACCCTAAACCCTGCCCTAAACCCTAAACCCTAAACCCCAAACCCTAAACCCTAAACCCTAAAACCCTAAACCCTAAACCCTAAACCCTAAACATCCTAAACCCCAAACCCTACACCCTAAACCCTAAAAACCTTAAACCCTAAACCCTAAATCCTAAACCATAAACCCTAAATCCTAAACCGTAACCCCTAAACCCTTAACCCTAAACCCTAAAAGCCAAAACTTTAAACCCAAAACCGTAAAACCTAAACCCTAAACCCTAAACACCATAAAGGCTAAACCCTGAACCCTAAACCCCTAGCCCTAAACCCTAAACCCTAAACCTTAAACCCTAAAAACCCTAAACCCTATGCCCTAAAACCTAAACCGTAAACCCTAACCCATAAACCCTAAGCCCTAAACCCTAAACCCTAAAACCCTAAACCCTAAACTCTAAACCCTAAACCCTAAAAACCCTAAACCCTTAAACCTAAACCCGAAATCGTAAACCCTAAACCTTAAACCCTAAACCATAAACCCTAAATCCTAAAACCCTAAACCTTAAACCCTAAACGCTAAACGCTAAACCCTAAACCCTAAACCCTAAACCCTAAACCCTAAACCCTGCCCTAAACCCTAAACCCTAAACCCTAAATCCAAAAACCCTAACCCCTAAACTCTAAACCCTAAACCCTAAAATCCTAAACCCTAAACACTAAAAACTGTAAACCCTAAACCCTAAACCGTAAACCTTAAACCCTAAACTCTAAACCCTATACCCTAAAACCTAAAACCCTAAATCCGTAACCCTTAACCCTAAAAAGCCTAAACCCAAAACCCTACACCCTAAACACTAAAAACCTTAAACCCTAAACCCTAAATCCTAAACCGTAAACCCTAAACCCTCAACCCTAAACTGTAAAATCCTAAACTTTAGACCCTAAACCCTAAAACGTAAACCCTAAACCCTAAACCCTAAAACCCTAAACCCTAAAATCTAAAAACCCTAAATCCTAAATCCTAAACCCTAAACCTTAAACCCTAAACCCTAAACCCTAAACCACAAAAACCCTAAACCCTAAACCCTAAACCTTAAACCGTAAACCCTAACCGCTAAACCCTAAGCCCTAAAACCTAAACCCTAAAACCTTAAACCGTAAACCCTAAACCCTAAACCCTAGCCCATAAAAACCCAAAACCCTAAACCCTAAACCCTAAACCCTAAACCCTAAAAACACTAGACCCTAAACCCTCAATCGTAAAACCTTACCCCTAAACCACATGCCCTAAACCCTAAACCTTAAAATCCAAAACCCTAAACCCTAAACCATAAACCCTAAACCCTAAACCCTAAACCCTAAAAATCCTAAACCCTAAATCCTAAACCCTAAAACCTAAACCCTAAACCCTAAAAACCTAATACTGCAAACTGTAAAACCTAAACCCTAAACCCTAAACACTATACCTTAAACCCAAAAAACCCTAAACCCTAAACCCTAAATCCTAACCGTGAAATCGTAAACCCTAAACCCTAAACCCTAAACCCTAAAATCCCTAAACGCTAAACCCTAAAAACCTAAACCCTAAACCCTAAACCCTAAACCGTAAACTCTAAAACCCTAAACCTTAAACCCTAAAAACTAAACCCTAAACCCTAAATCCTAAACCCTAAACCCTAAAAACCCCAAATCCAAAACCCTAAACCCTCAAACCTAAACCTTAAACCCTAACCCCTAAACCCTAAGCCCTAAACCCTAAGCCCTAAAATCCAAAACCGAAAACCCTAAACCCTAAATCCTAAACTCTAAACCCTAAACCCTAAAAACCCTAAAGGCTAAACCCTGAACCCTAAACCCCTAGCCCTAAACCCTAAACCCTAAACCCTAAACTTTAAAACCCTAAACCCTAAACCCTAAACTCTAAACAATAAACCCTAAAAACCCTAAACCCTAAACCCTAAACCCGAAACCATAAATTGTAAACCCTAAACCTTAAAACCTAAACCATACGCCCTAAATTTTAAAACCCTAAACCCTAAAAACCCTAAACCCCAAACCCTAAAAATCTTAAACCCTAAACCCTAAACCCGAAACCATAAACCGTAAACCCTAAACCGTAAATCCTAAACCCTAAAAAACTAAACCTTAATCCCTAAACCCTAAACCCCAAACACTAAGCCCTAAACCATAAACCCTAAACTTTCGACCCTGTGCTAAACCCTAAACCCTAAAAACTAAACCCTAAACCCTAAATCCTAAAAACCCAAAACCTTAAACTCTAAACCCAAAACCCTAAACCTTAAGCCCTAAACCCTAAACCCTTAACCTTAAGCACTAAACCCTAAACCCTAAACCACAAACCCTAAAATCCTAAACCTTAAACCCTAAACCATAAACCCTAGACCCTACACCCTAAACCTTTGACACTAAAAATTCTAAACCGTAAACCCTAAACCCTAAAACCCTAAACCCTAAACCTAAAACCCTAAACCCTAAATCCCTAAACCCTAAACCCTAAACCCAAAACTCTAAAAACCCTATACCCTAAACCCTAAACCCAAAAAACCCTAAACCCTAAACCGTAAACACTAAACCCTAAAACCCTAAACCCTACCCTAAACCCTAAACCCTAAACCCTAAAACCCCTAAACAATAAGCCCTAAACCCTAAACCATAAACCCCAAACCCTAAACCCTAAACCCAAAACTCTAAAATCGTAAACCTTGAACCCTAAAATCCTAAACCTTAAACTGTAAACCGTAAACCCTAAACCCTAAACCCTAAAAACCCTAACTCCTAAATCCTAAACACTAAACCTAAACCCTAAGACCTAAACCCTAAAAAACCTAAACCCTAAACCCTAAACCCAAAACCGTAAACCTTAACCCCTAAACCCTAACCCTAAATCCTAAACCCTAATACCCTAAATCCTAAACCCTAAACCCTAAACCCTAAACCCTAAGCCCTAAATCCTAAACCCTAAAAACCCTAAACAATAAGCCCTACACCCTAAACAAAAAACCCCAAACCCTAAACCCTAAACCCTAAACTCTAAAATCGTAAACCTTAAACCCTAAAATCCTAAACCTTAAACCGTAAACCTTAAACCCTAAACCCTACACCCTAAAATCCCTAACTCCCAAATCCTAAACACTAAACCTAAACCCTTAAGAGCTAAACCTTAAAAAACCTAAACCCTAAACCCTAAACCCAAAACCGTAAACCTTAACCCCTAAACCCTAAGCCCTAAATCCTAAACCCTAATATCCTAAATCCTAAACCCTAAACCCTAAACCCTAAACCCTAAGCCCTAAACCCTAAACCCTAAGACCCTAAACCTTAAACCTAAACCCTAAACCCTAAACCCTAAACCCTAAGCCAGTAAACCCAAACCCCTAAACCCCAAGCCCTAAACCCTAAACCATAAAACCCTAAACATTAAACCCTAAAAACCCTAAATCCTAAACCCTAAACCCTATATTCTTAACCCTAAAAACACTTAACGCTAAAAGGTAAAACCTAAACCCTAAAACCCTAAACCCTACGCTAATCCGTAAACCCTAAACCCTGAACCCTAAATCCTAAAAATCCTAAACCATAAACCCTAAACACTAAACTATAAACCCTAAACCCTAAAATTGTACACCTTAAACCCTAAAATCCTTAACCTTAAACCCTAAACCCTAGACAATAAACCATAAATTGTAAATCTTAAACACTAAACCCTAAACCCTTAACCCAAAAGCCCTAAACCCTAAACCCTAAATCCTAAACCCTAAACCCTAAAACCCTAACCCTAAACCCTAAACCGTAAACCCTAAAAGCCATAAATCTTAAATCCTAAACTCTAAATCTTAAACCCAAAACCCTAAACCCTAAAAACCCTAAACCCTAAACACTAAAACCCATAACCGTAAGCCCTAACCCCTAAACCCTATGCCCTAAAGCCTAAACCCTAAACCCTAAACCCTAAACCCTAAACCTAAACCCTTAAACCTTAAACCTTAAAGCCTAAACCCTAAACCCTAAACCCTAAACCATAAAAAACCTAACCCTAAACCCTATACTCTAAACGCTAAACCTTAAACCGTAAACCCTAAACTCTAAATCCTAAACCCTAAACCCTAAACACTAAAATCCTAAACCTTAAACCCTAAACCATAAACCTTAAACCCTAAACCCTTAACCTTAAACCCTAAACCCTAAACACTAAAAATCATGAACCCTAAATTCTAAACCGTAAACCATTAACCGTAAACCATAAACCATAAACTTTAAACACTAAACCCTAAACCCTAAACCCTAAACCCTAAAAACCCTAAACCCTAAACCCTAAACCCTAAAACCTAAAACCCTAATCCCTAAAACCCTAAACCCTAAACCCTAAAACCCTAAATGCTACCCTAAACCCTAAACCTAAACAATAAGCCCTAAACCCTAAACCATAAACCCTAAACCCTAAACTCTAAAATCGTAAATCTTAAACCCTAAAATCCTAAACCTTAAACCGTAAACCCTAAACCCTAAAAACCCTAACTCCTAAATCCTAAACACTAAACCTAAACCCTAAAAAACTTAAACCCTAAACCATAAACCCAAAATCGTAAACCTTAACCCCTAAACCCTAAGCCCTAAATCCTAAACCCTAATATCCAAAATCCTACACCCTAAACCCTAAACCCTAAACCTGTAAACCCAAACCTTTAAACCCCAAGCACTAAACCCTAAACCATAAAACCTTAAACCCTAAATCCTAAACCCTAAACCCTAAATTCTTAACCCTAAAAACACTAAACGCTAAAAGGAAAAACCTAAACCCTAAACCCTACCCTAAACCATAAACACTAAACCCTGAACCCTAAATCCTAAAAATCATAAACCATAAACCCTAAACACTAAACTATAAACCCTAAAATCGTACACCTTAAACCCTAAAATCCTTAACCTTAAACCCTAAACCCTACACCCTAAAGCCATAAATTGTAAATCTTAAACACTATACCCTAAACCCTTAACCCAAAAACCCTAAACCCTAAACCTTAAATCTGAAACCCTAAACCCTAAACCCTAAATCCTAAACCCTAAACCCTAAAACCCTAAACCCTAAACCCTAAACCTTAAACCCTAAACCCTAAACCCTAAAAACATAAATTTTAATTCCTAAACCCTAAAAGTTAAACCCTAAACCCTAAACCCTAAAAACCCTAAACCCTAAACACTAAAACCCATAACCGTAAACCCTAACCCCCAAACCCTATGCCCTAAAGCCTAAACCCTAAACCCTAAACCCAAACCCCTAAACCCTAAATCTTAAAGCTTAAACCCTAAACCCTAAACCATAAAAAACCTAACCCTAAACCCTAAACTCTAAATGCTAAACCCTAAACCGTAAACCCTAAACTCTAAATCCTAAACCCTAAACCCTCAACACTAAAATCCTAAACCTTAAACCCTAAACCATAAACCCTAAACCCTAAACCCTTAACCTTAAACCCTAAACCCTAAACACTAAAAATCATAAACCCTAAATTCTAAACCGTAAACCCTTAACCATAAACCATAAACCATAAACTCTAAAACACTAAACCCTAAACCGTAAATCCTAAACCCTAAAAATCCTAAACCCTACACCCTAAACCCAAAAAACCTTAAACCGTAAACCCTAAACCCTAAACCTGAAATCTGAAACCCTAAACCCTAAACCTTAAACCCTAAATCCTAAACCCTAAACCCTAAAACCCTAAACCCTAAACCCTAAACCTTAAACCCTAAACCCTAAACCCTAAAAACCATAAATCTTAACTCCTAAACCCTAAAAGTTAAACTTTAAACCCTAAATCCTAAAAACCCTAAACCCTAAACACTAAAACCCATAACCGTAAACCCTAACCCCAAAACCCTATGCCCTAAAGCCTAAAGCCTAAACCCTAAACCCAAACCCCTAAACCCTAAACCTTAAAGCCTAAACCCTAAACCCTAAACCATAAAAAACTTAACCCTAAACCCTAAACTCAAAATGCTAAACCCTAAACCGTAAACCCTAAACTCTAAATCCTAAACCCTAAACCCTCAACACTAAAATCCTAAACCTTAAACCCTAAACCATAAACCCTAAACCCTAAACCCTTAACCTTAAACCCTAAACCCTAAACACTAAAAATCATAAACCCTAAATTCTAAACCGTAAACCCTTAACCATAAACCATAAACCATACACTCTAAAACACTAAACCCTAAACCCTAAACCCTAAAAACCTTAAACCCTACACCCTAAACCCAAAAAACCTTAAACCGTAAACCCTAAACCCTAAACCCTAAACCCTAACCCCTAAACCCCAAGCCCTAAACCCTAAGCCCTAAAACCCTAAACCCAAAACCCTAAACCCTAAAAACCACAAACCCTAAACCCTAAACCCTAAACCCTAAACCCTAAAACCCTAAACCCTAAACCATAAACCCTAAAGCGTAAACCCTAAATTGTAAACCCTAAAACCCTAAACCCTAAACCGTAAACCTTAAACCCTAAACCCTAAAAACCCTAAACTCTAAACCCTAAATTCATAGAACCTTAAACCCTAAACCATAAATCCTAAAACCTAAACCCTAAACCATAAACCCTAAACCCTAAACCCTAAACACTTAACCCTAAACCCTAAACATTAAAAATCCTAAACCCTAAACCCTAAACCGTAAACCCAAAACCCTAAACTCTAAAACCCTAAACCCTAAACCCTAGAAACCCTATACCCTATACTATAAACCCTAAAAACCATAAATCCTAAACCCTAAACCCTAAACCATAAACCCTAAACACTAAACCCTAAACCGCATACCCTAAACCCTAAACCCAAAATCCTAAACCCTAAAATCGTAAACCTTAAACCCTAGAATCCTAAAACTTAAACCCTAAACCCTAAAAACCTTAAATACTAAATCATAAATCTTAAACCCTAAACCCTAATCCCTAAACCCTTAACCCAAAAAATCCTAAACCCTAAACCCTAAATCCGAAACCCTAAACACTAAACCTTAAACCCTAAACCCTAAACCCTAAACCCTAAAACCCTAAACCCTAAACCCTCAACCTTAAACACTAAACCCTAAACCCTAAACCTTTAAAACCCTAAATCCTAAATCCTAAACCATAAACCTTAAACCCTAAACCCTAAAAACCCTAAGCCCTAAATCCTAAACCCTAAAACACTAAACCCTAAACCCTAAACCCTAACCCCTACACCCTAAACCCTAAACATAAACCCTAAACACTAAAAAACCTAAAGCCTAAACCGTAAACCTTAAACCCTAAACTATAAACCCTAACCGCTAAACCCAAAGCCCTAAACCCTAAACCCTAAACCCTAAACCATACCCTAAATCCTAAACCCTAAACGCTAAACCCTAAATCCTAAACACTAAACACTAAACCCAAAATCCTAAACCCTAAACCCTACACACTAAAATCCTAAACCTTAGACCCTAAACCATAAACCCTAAATACTTAACCCAAAAAACCCTAAACCCTAAACCTTAAATCTGAAACCCTAAACCCTAAACCCTTAAATACCCTAAACCCTAAACCCTAAACCGTAAACCCTAAACCCAAAACCATAAACCATAAACTCTAAAACACTTAACCCTAAACCCTAAACCCTAAACCCTAAACCCTAAGCCCTAAAAACCCTAAACCCTAAAAACCTTAAAACCTAAACCCTAAACCCTAAACTGTAAACCCTAAACCCTAAACCCTAACCCCTGAACCCCAAGCCCTAAACCCTAAACTCTAAAACCCTAAACCCTAAACCCTAAAAACCCTAAACCCTAGACCCTAAACCCTAAACCCTAAACCCTAAACCCTAAAACCTAAACCGTAAACCCTAAAACCCCTAAACTGTAAACCTAAACCGTAAACCTAAAGCGTAAACCCTAAACTGTAAATCGTAAACCCTAAAGCGTAAACCCTAAATTGTAAACCCTAAAACCCTAAACCCTAAACCATATACCCTAAACCTTAAACCCTAAACCCGAAAAACCCTAAACTCTAAACCCTAATCCCAAAATACCCTAAATTCTAAACCGTAAATCCCAAAACCTAAGCCCTAAATCATAAACCCTAAACCCTAAACACTTAAAATCCTAAACCCTAAACCCTAAACCATAAACCCAAAACCCTAAACCCTAAACCCTAAACCCTATACCCTAAACCCTAAAAACCATAAATCCTAAACCCTAAACCCTAAACCATTAACCCTAAACCCTAAACCCTAAAACCTAAACCCTAAACCATAAACACTAAACCCTAAACCCTAAATCCTAAACCCTAAAATCGTAAACCTTAAACCATACAATCCTAAAACTTAAACCCAAAACCCTGAAAAACCTAAATTCTAAATCCTAAACCCTAAACCCTTAACCCTTAACCCAAAAAATCCTACACCCCAAACACTAAACCCTAAACCCTAAACCCTAAACCCTAAAACCCTAAACCCTAAACCATAAACCTTAAACCCTAAACCATAAACCCTAAACACTAAACCCTAAACCCTAAACCCTAAACGCTAAACCTTAAATCGTAAACCCTAAACTCTAAATCCTAAAGCCTAAACCCTCAAAACTAAAATCCTAAACCTTAAACCCTAAACCCTAAACCCTAAACCCTAAACCCTTAACCTTAAACCCTAAAACCTAAACACTAGAAACCATAAACCCTAAATTCTAAATCGTAAACCCTAAACCGTAAACCATAAACCATAAACTCTATAACACTAAACCCTAAACCCTAAACCCTAAAAATCCTAAACCCTACACCCTAAACCCTAAAGACCTTAAACCATAAACCCTAAACCCTAAACCATAAACCCTAAACCCTAAACCCTAACCCCTAAACCCCAAGCCCTAAACCCTAAACCCTAAAACCCTAAACCCTACACCTAAACCCTAAAAACCCCAAACCCTAAATCTTAAACCCTAAACCCTAAACCTTAAATCCTAAACCCTAAAAACCCTAAACTGTAAACCCTAAACCGTAAACCTAAACCGTAAACACTAAACCGTAAATCATAAACCCTAAAGCGTAAACCCTAAACTGTAAACTGTAAAACCCTAAACTCTAAATCCTAATCCCTAAACCTTAAACCTGTTGAAATCCAGGATCCCGAGCACTTAATTTTGATAGTGACAATTAATACTTACTGAATCCATATGGACTTCCTTAAGATTACAAATGTTTATCCTTGTATATGAGCACTAATATTTTAGGTCAGATGCACACTGCTCAAGGTTACTGGAGAGTCAAACCGGGTAGAATAGGATGTTAAAAATTCTGTAATCTTTATTTTCTTTATTTTTTATTTTTTTTAGTTTGCCACAGAAGCATGTATGTGAAAGGAGTAACCATGCACACACACAGGGGGAGATTTGTTTTTATGTTTAAATTTATTTTTAAAAATATTGTACTGTACAATTTTACATCGTACTGTATAATTAATTAATAATACTCAGGCTAACGGCTATTTTTCCAGATGATTAACATTATAATCTAATCATACTGTACGATCATTATCGTACTGTATGATGAGATTCAATTGAAAAATCCTAGCCGCCAGAATAAGTTTGGTAAGTTCATAATTTTTATTTCTTGAACTGTTCGTACTATACGATCATGATCGTACAGTATGATTAATTGAATACTTACCAAAATTTTCTCCCGTAATCAGGAAATAAATGTTGGTTTCTTATTTTAAGTCGATCGTACTATACGATGATATATCATACCGTACGATAGATAGAGACGAATACATTCATCCCTTCGATCGTACCAGACAAAACTAAAGTTTTTTGTTCTATTCATCCTGGACGATATTCCTATCGTACAGGATGATATTCGAAAATGAACTAATCGTACTGGACGACTAGTGGAGTGCTGGATGACTGACAGAGACGATTTTATTCGTCCCTTCGATCGTACCAGATGAAATCAAGATTTTTTGTTCTATTCATCCTGGACGATATTCGTATCGTACAGAATGATATCCTGAAAATAACTAATCGTACTGTACGACTAGTGGAGTGCTGGACGACTGGCAGAGACAAATTTTTTCATCCCAGGGATCGTCCCACAGATCATCCTGTATGAATAGTAGAAATTAAGATGATCGTCCTATATGATATACATATCGTACAGTATGATATGTATAAAATTTGATAACTATTCGTCTATGATTGTACTTGACAGATCTGTACTTGAACTGATCGTATTGTATGATTATATATCATACTGTACGAACAAAAATGCAAAAGTTGAAATCTTTAGGGTTTTCTGAAGCCTGATATAAAAAACAACTTAAAATTTTTTATGAGCATTGTTAATCTATTTTTCCTGCTGTGAGAAGCTTTGAGGGAGAAAGGGGATGCTTGAAGGAGAAGTTTTTCTTCGGACAGATCCAGGACTTGTGAGAGGAAGGTGAAGGTGAGCTTGAGCGTGAGGGAGAAGTAGTGTGAGGGGATCACACGATGGCTCCAAGCGAGCTGCATGCTTTGCTCCTCTTATGGCTTTGGGGAGTCTCAGAAAAGTTCTCGAGAGAAGAGTCACTTCAAGATCAACATCGTCAAGGTACTCTGCCATCTCCAGGAAGAAGAAAAAGGAGAAGGTCCGCTGCCGTCACCAGGAGGGTGACATAACGTTTGGTATTCCGCAGCACCGAGGGAGGTGAAAGTGAGTATTGTAAAGGCTTCTCCGCCTTGCTATGGGAGCAAAAGGAGAGTCAACTTTTTCTTGTGCAAATCCCGGAGTAGAGGACTCTGAGGAGTGGACGTAGGTCAACTGATCGAACCACTATAAAAATATCTAGTGTGCTTTTTCCATTTTACCGTACTTTATTTTTCATGCTTTTAATTAGTACTTTAAATTGCTTGGTGAAAAATCATATTTAAATCTGATATTATGTAAGGTACAATTGTATCATCAATATTATCATTGTGAACGTTTTACTTGCTTCCATACTTTACTCGTTAAGTTATCCTTTAAAAAATTACAAAAAGTAGAACTCTTGTTTAGGGTTGATTTTTTAAAATACCAATTCACCCCCCTCTTGGCGCATCTCGTACTTTTAAGTGGTATCAAAGCGGGGTTTCAAAATAGTGTTTTAGAAAACCTAGAAACGTAAGATCCATGGCTCAATTTGGTAACTGTAACACTGCAGAGGGTTATTCTATAACCCGTCCACCTTTATTTGACAATATACCGTTTGATTTCTAGAAAATACGCATGTCTACATTTTTACAGTCTCTAGACTATCGCATGTGGATGTTGGTCCAAGAAGGTTATTCTACACCATTTCGTATGTTGAATGGAATTAAAACTAAAATATCATTTAATGAATGGAGCATTGAGGATAGAGAACTTGCACAATTAAATGCTAAATGTGTAAATTGTTTCTTTTGCGCATTAAAATCTGAAGACTATATGCGAGTATCAACTTGTACTACTGGTAAGCAAATTTGGGACAAACTGTACGAAGGAACTAGTGAGGTCAAACAATCTAGGTTGAACTTACTTTTACATGATTACGAACTATTCTGCATGAAACCTAGTGAAACTATATCTGACATGTACACTAGATTCACCCATATTGTAATATATCAGCATGCTTTAGGAAGAGAGTTGTCTAACTCTGAAAAAGTTAATAAAATACTGCGATGTTTGTCTAACTCGTATGATGCTAAAATCACTGTAATAACTGAGTTAAAAGACATGAACATTTATTCTATTGATAATTTACTTGGGTCACTCATTGCCTACGAGCAAGGAGTGAGTCAACGACAAAGTGATGCAGGTGAAAAGAAGAAGAAGTGAACGGTGGCTTTAAAAGCAAACAATTCTGAAAGTGATAGCTCAACAATAGAGGAAGATGACGACATCGCCTTGATGACTTGTCAGTTCAAAAATTTTTTGAAAAGAAAGCAGCGTCGCAACAAAGAAATTGGAAGAAAGGTAAAAGCTCAAAGCATACTAAAGTTGCATCTGACATGATTTGCTTTGAGTGCAGGAAACCTGGACATCTCCAAGCTGATTTCCCCAACATTAAGACTCATCAAACCAAGGAAAAGGGTGAGGAAAGATCAAAGTTCAAGAAGGGCAAGTTTAAGACACAAAAAGCGTTTTGGGCCGACTCTGCCTCAGAGACATCGGAAGAAGAAGCAGAGAAGGAGGTAACGAATCTGTGTCTTATGACTAATGATAATCTTGATCAATCATATCAAGATGAGGTATGTCAACTGTCTTACGATGAACTGCTTATTATTTCTAAAAAAATTCATGACTCATATAAAAAGTTAAAGAAAATGCATGTGAATCTTAACACTGAGTTTATTACTTTACAGAAAGAGCATGCTAGTGTAGTTAAGAATTTTTCTGATTTGGATAAAGATCATATGTCTTTGCTTGATGAATATGATGCATTAAATAAGAAGCATATTGAGTTAACCACTGCACACGATACCTTGAAATCATCACATGTTGAACTAGAGAATGCATTTAAGGAACTAGAAGAACTTGGAGAGGAACTAAGTAGGAGTGAGCATGCATTGAGATTTGAATATGCAAGTCTCAATCAAAGTAATAAATTTTTAAAAGAAAAACTTCATGCATTTGAAAATAATAAAACACCTCCCACGGTTGTTGAGTTTTTTCAACCTCCACCATGTGAACCATCTCATTCAAAACCTGCACGGCATGCATCATCCAAACCCAGAAATAGACACTACTACCACCCCCGTAGATTAGTGAACCCATTTCCCGGTGTTAGGTGTTACTCTTGTGGCATGCTAGGTCACATCACCCGTACTTGCACAATTCACCATAGGATACATCTAGTGTGGAGACCAAAATCGCATTCATCACAGCATACCATGTATACATTTTATTCATATAAGCATAGGGTGGAACCCAAACTCACTTGGGTTCCCAAAGCTAATCTGTGATTGACATTGTAGGGATGCTCTCACAAAAGATCTAGTGAGAGCATGTGGTACCTGGACAGTGGCTGCTTGAGACACATGACTGGAGACATGAAGCAGTTTCTGACACTGGAGACCAGGTCAGGAGGCAAGGTAACTCTAGGAGACAACACCACCAGAAAAGTGGTGGGCTCAGGTATTATTGGAAACTCTAAGAATTTAATAATTAAAAATGTATTGTTAGTTGATGGTTTAAAGCATAATCTTTTAAGTATTAGTCAACTATGTGATAAGGGCTTTGACATTAAGTTTATGTCTAACAAATGCATGATTAGGCTAAATGATACACTTGTGTTAGATGGAAAATACATAAATAATGTCTACATGTTAGATTTAAACTGCATTGAAAACTCAAATTTTTTGTGTCTGAAAACAATAGTTGATGACTCTTGGCTATGTCATAGGAGACTATGCCATGCTAGTATGAAAACACTTAGAAACATCACTCAGAAAGATTTAGTTAGAGGCATACCTAAGTTAGACTTTACCAAGGACCATCTATGTGATGTCTGCCAACTAGGAAAATAGGTGAAATCATCATTTCATTCAATTAAGGATATCAATACCACTAGGCCTCTAGAAATTTTACACATGGACCTATTTGGACATGTTAGTACCGCTAGCCTAGGAGGAAATTCTTATGGATTTGTAATAGTGGATGACTTCTCTAGGTTTACTTGGGTAAAATTCCTAGCTCATAAGAGTGAGTAATTTGAAGAATTTAGGACGTTCTCCACTTGGATTCAAAGAAAATTAGGATGTGAAATTAAGACAGTTCATAGTGATCACGGTGGAGAATTTGAGAATGATAAGTTTGAATCATTTTGTCAAGAGATAGGAATAGAACATAATATTTTTGCCCTGAGAACTCCTCAACAAAATGGAATAGAGGAAAGGAAGAATAGAACTTTAGTTGAAGCTACTAGGGCAATGCTAGCTGAATACACTTTACCTAGATACTTTTGGGCAGAAGCTGTCAATACTGCTTGTTATGTTCTAAATAGGGTAAATGTTAGATCAAAACTTAATAAGATACCCTATGAATTGTATAAGGGTAGGACACCTAATCTATCTCACTTACATGTTTTTAGTTGCAAATGTTTCATTTTAATCAATGGCAAGTCACCCATAGGAAAGTTCGATCCTAAATCTGATGAAGGGGTTTTTCTAGGCTACTCATCTGTTCGTAAAGCCTATAGAATCTTTAATAAGAGGACCCTAGTAGTAGAAGAATCTACCCATGTGGTATTTGATGAATCCAATAAGACCTCTGAATCTAATCATGAAGAAGAAGAAGTTGAGATTATACGGGGAGTAGAAACCATTACCATAGAGACTAGAGCGGAACCTCAGGAACATCTGCCTAGAGATTGGAAATTTTCCTCTAATCATTCTAGAGAACTGATCTTAGGAGACCCATCAGAAGGGGTAAAAACTAGGCATGGACTTAGGAAAGAGGTTAGTCATTCTGCATTTATATCTATGATTGAACCCACGAACATAGATCAAGCCTTAGGAGATGAATTCTGGATCCTAGCAATGCAAGAAGAATTGAGCCAATTCGTTAGGAATGATGTATGGGAATTAGTCAAGAGACCTAAAGAACAAAGTGTGGTTGGAACTAAATGGGTCTTTAAAAATAAGATGAAATACTCTGGAATAGTAGTGAGAAATAAGGCTAGGTTAGTAGCAAAGGGGTATAACCAAATTGAAGGAATAGATTTTGAAGAGACCTTTGCTCCGGCAGCTAGACTAGAAGCCATCAGGGTACTGTTAGCCTTTGCTTGTTTTAGGGATTTTAAGCTGTATCAAATGGATGTCAAGAGTGCTTTCCTGAACGGGGTAATCAAGGAAGATGTTTATGTGGAGAAACCCCCGGGGTTTGAAAGCTCACAATTTCCAAACCATGTGTTCAAACTGAAAAAGGTACTATACGGGTTAAAACAAGCACCTAGGGCCTGGTATGAAAGACTTAGTACATTCCTACTAGATAGAGGCTTTATTAAGGGTAGTGTGGACACCACCTTATTCTTGAAGAAGGTAGGAGTTGAGATACTCATCGTTCAGATTTATGTAGATGACATCTTGTTCGGATCGACGGAGAAAAACTTATGTAATGAATTTTCAAAAATAATGAGTGATGAGTTTGAAATGAGTATGATGGGAGAACTTAGTTACTTCCTTGGGTTTAGTGTAAAACAGATTAAAGGTGGAATGTTCCTTAGCCAATCTAAGTACATAAATGATATTTTGAAAACATATGAAATGGACAATGCTAAGGCTATGAATACACCCATGAGCTCTAACATTCAATTGGATAAAGATCCCAGTGGGAAGTTTGTAGATTAAAAGAGGTATAGGGGAATAATTGGATCACTTCTCTACTTGACTGCCAGTAGACAAGACATAATGTTTAGTGTGTGTCTCTATGCCCGCTTCCAAGCTGACTCGAAAGAATCTCACATGAATGCTGTCAAAAGAATTCTTAGATATCTACTAGGCACCCCGAACTTAGGAATTTGGTATCCTAGACACAGCACTACTTTTGAGATCTTAGGGTACTCAGATTCAGACTTTGCAGGATGTAGGGTAGATAGAAAAAGCACTTTTGGTACTTATCAATTCATTGGACAATCGTTAGTTTCATGTTCCAGTAGAAAATAGAATTTAGTAGCCCTATCAATAGCCGAAGCAGAATATATAGCGGTAGGTAGCTGTGTTGCACAAGTTTTGTGGTTAAAACAACAACTTGTAGATCTAGGACTAGAGAGGGAGTTGCACAAGATTGTGCGAATTATAGAGGAATTAAGTTAATGTGTCATACTTTAAAACTATGGGAACGAGTTATGGAGCATAGGTTGCGGCGTGATACTAATGTTTCTCAAAATCAATTTGGATTCATGCCGGGTAGGTCTACTATGGAAGCCATACATTTATTAAGAGGTTTGATGGAGAAATATAGAGAGAATAAGGAGGATTTACATATGATATTTATTGATTTAGAAAAAGTATATGATAAAGTTCCAAGAGAAGTGCTATGGAGAGTTCTTGAAAAGAAAAGAGTTAATAACGCTTATATTCAAATCATTAAAGATATGTATGCAGGAGCTATTACATGTGTTCAAACACAAGGTGGTTTGACCAAGTATTTCCCTATTTCGGTTGGATTACATCAAGGATCAGCCTTAAGCCCATATCTTTTTGCTTTAGTCATGGATGTTCTCACTAGACATTTGCAAGAGGATGTACCTTGGTGTATGCTTTTTGCTGATGATATTCTTCTTGTTGATAAGACTAGAGAGGGAGTTGAAGGTAAACTAGAATTGTGGAGGTCAACTTTAGAGTCTAAAGGTTTTCGCTTGAGTAGATCTAAAACAGAATATATGGAGTGTAATTTTAGTAATAATAGACCTAGTGAGGGCATTGTGACTTTGGCCGATCAAGTCATTAATAAGAGTACACGTTTTAGATATCTTGGATCTATTGTTCAGAGTGATGGTGATATAGATGGGGATATTATCAGCAGAATCCAAGTTGGATGGTTGAAGTGGAGGAATGCATCAGGCTTATTGTGTGATAGAAAAGTACCTCTCAAACTTAAGGGAAAATTCTATAAGATGGTGGTGGGACCTGCAATGCTTTATGGTGCCAAATGTTGGCCATTAAAAGAGAAGCATAATTCTAAGTTAAGTGTTGTATAGATGAGGACGCTCAGGTGGATGAGTGGCTTTACCCTTAGAGATAGGATACGAAATGAGCATATTCGTGAAAAGGTTGGAGTAGCTCCAGTGGAAGATAAGATTAGATAGAGTCGCCTTAGATGGTTTGGTCACGTAAAACGGCGGCCTCCCGATGACCCGGTTAGGAAAGTAGAGGTCTTAGATTTGACTTATGTTAAGAAAGGTAGAGGTAGACCTAAAAAGACTTGGTTAGAAAATATTAAAAATGATCTTTCTTTATTAGATTTAAACGAGAATTTGACTTTTAACAGGACACAATGGAGAAAAAGGATTCATGTAGCCGACCCCACGTAGTGGGATAAAGGCTTGATGTTGTTGTTGTTGTTGTTGTTGTAGATCTAGGACTACCTGTAGGAACCATTTCGATCATGTGTGACAACACTAGTGCTATTTGCATATCCAAAAATCTAATTCAACATTCACGAACAAAACATATAGACATTAGACATCATTTCATAAGAGATCACGTAGTCAAAGGAGATATTGAACTGCACCACGTTGCTACTGAAGATCAATTGGCTGACATTTTCACAAAACTATTAGATTATGACACATTTAGCACCTTAAGAACAAAATTAAGTGTCATAGACATTCCAGCATAAAACAAAAAAAAAGTGTGTGTTTGTTATGATCGTTTTATTTATAAAAAAAAAAAGAAACTGGTTTCCTGATTCTCTTACCTTGCTAATGACAACCCTTGAATTTCTCTGCACATCGTACTGTATGATACTGAATCGTACTATACGATTGTCCCAAAATCACTCAAATCTCAGCCGTCCACTCCCATTCACGGTCCAGATCTCTCCTGGCTTACACATATCATACTGTACGACGCACCACTCATATTGTACGATACACATTATTGGCCATCGTAATGTATGAAACACACATCATACTGTACGATACACGTGGCAAATGGATTAGGATGAATTTAAACCCGGCAGGTATGAAAATTATTGCCTTTCGTACTATATGAACACCTGTTCGTACGGTACGAGTCTTTTTGCCAAAGGTCATTCAGACGGCTTCTCGGGACGAACGCCTCTCACTAACGTTCGTAGAGTACGATTCTGATCGTACTGTATGATTTGACTCTCCTTTTTGAATGGTCGTCCAGATGATATTATTGCACCTATCGTACTGTACGATCCTCAATCGTACTGTACGATAGTTCACAAATTCTATAAAATGGAGGGATTCTTTGACAACACTCACTCACTCTCACTCACTCCAAATTTCCTCCCTTTCTCAATTCCCTTCTTCAACCATGTCTGGTGCAAGTAAGCGCGGTCGAATGATCGTCGGGAGTTCTTCCTCCTCTCGGCGATTCGATGATCATTTTCTCTCCGCTGCAGACGAGAAAGCTTACACTAAGTTCAAAGAGGCAAAAATTACCCCATCTTGAATGTTGAATCAAGCCGCTCTGAATTTCGAGGTGATGAACCTTTTCGCCTCGACCACTCTTTAATTCCTGTTGACTCTAGCATTTCCTTTCCACTCCGAACTCCTTTTTGAGTTTCTTGCCAATTTAAAAATCGACCTAGAGAACACCACTTTCACGTCCTATGTTTGCAAACAGCATGTCATTATCACCGTCAACGACATAGCTGCACACATTAGGCTGTCCACTGACGACCCTCGTCCCCAATCTATGATCTCACATAATTATGATTGGACCTCTGTAAACATGACCCTTAGAGGTGTCCCCTCCAATCAACACCTGCCCCTTGTCCAAACCCTGAATCAAAATGCACGCGTTATCCAACATGTTCTTCGCACGTCCATCATACCCAAAGCTGGAGACCGCATCCATATCACTCCACTACTGTCTGTGGTCACCTATCTAATAATGTCTGGAACCAAATTTAATGAAGCCCAAATGGTTTTTGATTATATCCATACACTGTCTGCATACCGATATCCCGGTGCCCGCCACAAACTGAACCTTGCTTTAGGACATGTCATAGGTTACATCTTAGATGCTAAGTATCAAATCCATTATCCGCTACGTCCAGATCATCTTCCTATCTTCTACTCAGCTATCTCTTTTCATATCTTATTCCATCGGGGGGCCACTCCCGCCGATCCCGATTTTGATGACAAAGAGGCTGTTGCTCCTGCTGATGCCCCTCCACCACCACCGATCCACCCACCTGGTCTTGCTCATCCTGACTACCCTCACGATGACATCATTCAACGACTTGATCGATTGGAGACTAGGTTGGATTCCCACATAGCTCAACAACATCAGGAACATGAAAGTGATATGAAATGGTTTAGGGGAGTCTCGGGAAAGTTCTCGAGAGAAGAGTCACTTCAAGATCAACATCGTCAAGGTACTCTGCCATCTACGGGAGGGAGAAAAAGGAGAAGGTCCGCTACCGTCACCAGGAGGGTGACATAGCGTTTGGTATTCTGCTGCACCGAGGGAGGTGAAAGTGAGTATTGTAAAGGCTTCTCTGCCTTGCTGTGGGAGAAAAAGGAGATTCAACTTTTTCTAGTGCAAATCCAAGAGTAGAGGCTCCGAGGAGTGGACATAGGTCAAGTGATCGAACCACTATAAAAATCTCTGGTGTGCTTTTTCCATTTTACCGTACTTTATTTTTCATGCTTTTCATTAGTACTTTAAATTGCTTGGTGAAAAATCATATTTAAATCTGGTATTGTGTAAGGTACAATTTTATCATCAATATTATCATTGTGAACGTTTTACTTGCTTCCGCACTTTACTCGTTAAGTTATCCTTTAAAAAATTATAAAAAGTAGAACTCTTATTTACGGTTGATTTTTTAAAATACCAATTCACCCCTCCTCTTTGCGCATCTCATACTTTCAAAACCCTAAACCCTAAAAACCCTAAACTCTATACCCTAAATCCAAAAAACCCTAAACCCTAAACCATAAATCCTAATACCTAAACCCTAAACCATAAAACCTAAACACTAAACCCTAAACTCTTAACCCTAAACCCTAAACACTAAAAATCCTAAACCCTAAACCCTAAACACTAAACCCTATACCTTAAACCCGAAACCCGAAACCCTAAAATCATAAACATTAACCCCTAAACCCTAAACCCTAATCTCTTAACCGTAAACCCAAAACCCTAATATATAAACCCTAAACTCTAAACCCTAAACCCTAAACCCAAAACCCTAAACCCTAGAAACCCTAAACCTTAAACCCGAAACCATAAACCGTAAACCCTAAACCCTAAACACTAAACCCTAAAACCCTAAACCATAAACCCTAAACCCTAAACTCTAAACCCTAAAAACCATAAATCCTAAATCCTAAACCCTAAACCCTAAACTCTAAACCCTAAACCCTAAGACCTAAACCCTAAAAATCCTAAACCCTAAACCCTAAACCCGAAACTGCAAACCTTAACCCCTTAACCGTAAGCCCTAATTCCTAAACCCTAAAAACCTAAACCATAAACCTTAAGCCCTAACCCCAAGACCCTACGCCCTATATCCTAAACCCTAAAAACCCTAAACCTTGAACCCTAATCCCTAAACCCTTAAAACCCTAAAATCCTAAACCATAGAGCCTAAACCCTAAACACTAAACCGTAAACCGTAATCCCTAAACCCCAAGCACTAAACCTGAAACCCTAACCCCTAAACCCCAAGTCATAAACCCTAAACCCCAAACCGTAAACACTAAACCGTAAACCCTAAACCATAAACCCTGAAACCCTAAACCCTAAACCCTAAACCCTAAACCTTAAACCCTAAACCCTAAACCGTAAACCCTTAAAACCCTAAACCCTAAACCCTAAACCGTAAACCCAAAATCCTAAACCCTAAACCATAAACCCTAAACCCTAAACCCTAAACACTTAACCCTGAATCCTAAACACTAAAAACCCTAAACCCTAAAACCTAAACCCTAAACTCTAAAACCCTAAACCCTAAACCCTAAACCCTAAACCCTAAACCCTATACCGTAAACCCGAAACCCGAAACCATAAAATCATAAACATTAAACCCTAAACCCTAAACCCTAAACCCTAAACTCCTAACCGTAAACCCAAAACCCTAATCTATAAACCCTAAACTCTAAACCCTAAACCCTAAACCCAAACCCTAAACCCTAAAAACCCTAAACCTTAAACCCGAAACCATAACCTATAAACCCTAAACCCTAAACACTAAACCCTAAAACCCTAAACCCTAATCCCTAAACCCTAAACTCTAAACCCTAAAAACCATAAATCCTAAATCCTAAACCCTAAACCCTAAACTCTAAACCCTAAACCCTAAGGCCTAAACCCTAAAAATCCTAAACCCAAAACCCTAAACCCGAAACTGCAAACCTTAACCCCTTGACCGTAAGCCCTAAATCCTAAACCCTAAAAACCTAAACCATAAACCTTAAGCCCTAACCCCAAAACCCTACGCCCTATATCCTAAACCCTAAAAACCCTAAACCTTAAACCCTAATCCCTAAACTCTAAACCCTAAAAATCCTAAACCCTAGCGCCTAAACCCTAAACACTAAATCGTAAACCCTAATCCCAAAACCCCAAGCCCTAAACCTTAAACCCTAACCCCTAAACCCCAAGCCCTAAACCCTAAAACCCAAACCGTAAACCCTAAATCGTAAACCCTAAACCATAAACCATAAAATCCTAAACCCTAAAACCTAAACCGTAAACCTTAAACCCTAAACCCTAAACTGAAAACCCTAAACCCTAAACTCTAAACTGTAAACCCAAAACCCTAAACCCTAAATCGTAAACCTTAAACACTAAATGCTAAACACTTAGCCCTGAATCCTAAACACTAAAAACCTTAAACCCTAAACCCTAAACCCTAAACTCTAAAACCCTAAACCCTATACCCTAAACCTGAAACTTGAAAGCCTAAAATCATAAATATTAACCCCTAAACCCTAAACCCTAAACCCTAAACACTTAACCGTAAACCCAAAACCCTAAACTATAAACCCTAAACCCCAAATCCTAAACCCTAAACCCAAAACCCTAAACCCTAGAAACCATAAACCTTAATCCCTAAACCATAAACTGTAAACCCTAAACCCTAAACACTAAATCCTAAAACCCTAAACCTTAGACCCTAAACCCTAAACCCTAAAATCCTAAACATTAAACCCTGATCCCCAAAAACCCTAAATCTTAAACCCTAAATCCTAAACCCTAAACCCTAAATCATAAACCCTATACCCTAAGCCCTAAACCGAAAACCATAAAATCATAAACCTTATGCCCTAAACCTTAAAATCCCTAAATCCTAAACCCTAAACCCTAAACCCTAAACACTAAACCCCAAACTCTAAAAACCCTAAACCCTAAACCTTAAAGCCTAACTTGTAATCCCTAAAATCCTAAACCTTAAACCCTGAACCCTAAACCGAAAACCCTAAATCCTATACCCTAAACCCTAAAAACCCTAAACCCTAGACCCTAAACCCTAAACCCTACACCCTAAAAACCCTAAACCAAAAACCCTAAACCGTAAACCTAAACCCAAAATCCTAAACCGTAAACAATAAAGCCTAAACCATAAACCCTAAACCATAAAGCCTAAAACCCTGATCCCTAAACCCTAAACCTTAAACCCTAAACCCTAAAAACCCTAAACTATAAACCCTAAATACTTAAAATCATAAACCCTAAACCCGAAATCGTAAAACCTAAACCCTAAACCTTAAACCATAAACCCTAAACCCTAAACCTTAAACACTTAACCCTGAATCCTAAACACTAAAAAATCTAAACCCTAAACCCCAAACCGTAAACCAAACACGCCTAAACTCTAAGACCCTAAACCCTAAACCCTAAACCAGACACCCTAAACCCAAAACCCTAAACCGTAAACCGTAAACCCTAAACTGTAAACCATAAAACCCTAAACCCTAAACCCTAAACCCTAAACCCTAAACCCTAAACCCTAAACCCTAAACCTTAAAAACCCTAAACCCTTCAAATTCTAAACCCTAAACCCAAAACCGTAAACCGTAAAACCTAAGCCCTAAACTATAAACCCTAAACCCTAAACCCTAAACACTTAACCCTAAATCCTAAACTCTAAAACCCTAAACCCTAAACCCTAAACACTAAACCAAAAACCCTAAACCCAAAACCCTAAACCGTAAACTCTAAACCCTAAACCGTAAACCCTAAACCCTAAACACTAAACCCTAAAACCCTAAACCCTAAACCCTAAAATCCTAAATATTAAGCCCTAAACCCTAAACCCGCTAAATCCTAAACCCTAAATCCTAAACCCTAAACCCTAAACCCTAAACCCTAAATCCTAAAAACCTTAAACCCGAAACCCTAAACACTAAATCCTGAACCCTAAACCCTGAATCCTAAACCCTAAATTATTGCAAATCTGGTTTTGATGATGACAACTATGTGGATATTATCTTTTGCTTGGCTAACCCATTTCAGGCACAAAAGATCACGAGCAAATCAAGCCAACTCAAGATCGGGTCCAAGTGTGTCCAATGTATGATTTTTCTTTTTATTGAGTCAATTGTAATGTAACTGATCCCCTAGCTAAGTAACCTTGCACACACACACAATCAGGAGGAGAGCTTGAGTGAACTAGAGTTTTTGTTTAAGTTATTATTCAGATCGTCCTGGATGATAGGCACATCATCCTGGACGATCAGGTAAAATAGAAACCCTAATTAGGGCGACCAAGTTAAGAGGGTCTGATTAAGCAGATCATCCTGGACGATCTTTGGATCATACAGGACGATATGCTCAAATACAAAATTCTCAGCTGCCAGATCAAGTTAGGCAAGTTCTTATTTTTAGATACTTGGTCTGATCGTCCTGGATGATACGTGTATCATCTTGGATGATCCAGTACAATCATGCATAAATTAGTCTGGTAATTAAGGAAAGTAATTAATACTTGATTGAGACAATCATATCGTCCCGGATGATCGTAGGATCATCCCGGATGATCATGATCGTCTAGTGCATTTCAGCTGTATGACCCAAACTATGTTCAGGATGATTAGGGGGCTTTTTGAACTAATCGTACAGGATGATATTCATATCATCCTGGACGATCAAGTCATTATTGAGTCGTCCAGTACAAGTTTCTCTAAACGACCTGAATTGTCTCCTGGACGATATTCCTCGATTTACACTAATCATCCCGGACGATCGCAGGATCGTACGGGACGATATGAATAACTTTTTAAACTAATCGTCTAGAAGAGCTAAATTGACCAGACTGAATCAGCTGATTTTGAACTGATCGTATAGGACGATATATAGATCATCCTGGATGATCTAGGCCGACTAGTTGAGATTTAGGGCTGGTTTTGAGCACTCATATAAAAGATCTTTTTCTTTGATTAGAAAATATCTTTTGCCACTTTCCTTCCTAGAGAAACCCTAGAGAGAGAGAGAGTTGGGAGAGACAGAGAGGATCTTGTGAGGGGGAGTTAGTGAGGGATTCACTAAGGTTGCTCCAAGCAAGGATCAGAGTCGTCTTCTCCGCTCGTCGTCTTCCGTCTAGTTGGTGTTTGTTGTGGGAGGATCGTTCGCAAGAAGATCTGGGTTCTCTTCCCGCTTCAGGAGGAAGCAAAAGGAGTCCAGGGTTCTCTGCCCGCTTCAGGTGTAAGCAAAAGGAGGTCGGGTTCACTGCCTCACCGTCTGGTGAAAAGGAGATCTTGTACAGGCTTCTCCGCCTTGCTGTGGGAGCAAAAAAAGAGATAATTTTGTTTAGTGCAATACCCGGAGGGGAGGCTCCGGGGAGTGGACGTAGGTCAAGTTGACCGAACCACTATAAAATCTGGTTTGCTTTTTTGATTCAGTTCTGTATTTTACTTTTTGGTATTAACTACGTGGGTGAATATCTGAGATTGATCCTTTCATTCTTGTTTAATTATTTCTGTTGCTAAGTATCGAAAATATTTTTTATTGTTGTTGTGAAATTTTTAAATAACCAATTCACCCCCCCTCTTGGTTAGCCTCGGGACTAGTTCACTAGGGCTTAACATCTCTATCGAACTTTCAAGTGGTATTAGAGCGGGATTCAAAATTTCTGTTTAAAAACTTTTGAATTTGATCCATGGTAAACTGTAATAATCATAATACTGCTCAAGGTTATTCTATTTCTAGACCACCGTTGTTTGATAACATTCCTTTTGATTTTTGGAAAACACGCATGTCTACTTTTCTGCAATCTATTGATTATCGTATGTGGATGATAGTTTAGGATGGCTATGAAGCACCACATAGAACTTTTAATGGTATTAAAACTGAACTGCCCTTTGTAGATTGGACTTTTGATGATCGTGATTTAGCACAGTTAAATGCAATATGTTTGAACTTTTTCTTTTGTGCTTTAAAATCTGAAGACTATATGCGTGTTTCAACTTGTACAACGGGAAAAGAAATCTGGGATAGATTATGTATAACATACGAAGGTACAACTGAAGTCAAACAGTCTAGGTTAAATATCTTGTTACATGATTATAAACTTTTTCACATGAAACCTAGTGAGACTATTTCAGAAATGTACACAAGGTTCACTCAGATTGTTACCTCTTTGCATGCTTTAGGTAGAGAACTTACTAACTACGAAAGAGTGAACAAGATTCTTAGATGTTTGCCTTCTTTATACGATGCTAAGATTACTGCGATCACTGAATCTAAAGATTTAAATACTTACTCTATTGACAGTTTACTTGGATCACTCATTGCTTATGAGCAAGGGGTGAACCAAAGGCAACTTGATGCATGTAAACGAAAGAAGGAGAAGACAGTGGCACTAAAGGCTAAAGATTCAGATGAAAGCACTTCCAGGTCTGATAGCGATGATGTTGCCTTGATCACAAGGCAGTTCAAGAGCTTTATAAGGAAGAAGAATATGAATTTTTACAAGTGGAACAAAGGTAAGACCAGTAAAAATTTTAAAGGTTCATCTGAATTTGTTTGTTTTGAATGTAGGAAGCCTGGACACATTAAGGCTGATTGTCCTACACTCAAAGCTCATCCAAGCAAGGAGAAGGGTGAGGAGAAACCAAAGTTCAGAAAGGACAAGAAGCAGATTCAGAAGGCGTTCTGGGCAGACCCTGCATCCGACTCTTCTGAGACTGAAGCTGAAGAGGAGGAAACAAACTTGTGTTTGATGGCTGATGATCACCCTGGTCAGTCTGACCAAGAAGAGGTATGTGAGCTTACTTACGATCAGTTATTTGAAGTTTTTGAAAAAATTCATACATCATATAGGAAGCTTAAGAAAACCCATGCTAGTTTTAAACTGGATTATTTGACTTTGCAAAAGGAGCATGATGTGTTGATTAAGGATCATTCCACTATTGATAGTAATCACATGTCTTTACTAGATGAGTTTGATGAACTAAATAGAAAGTATTTTGATTGAATTGTTGAGTATGATTTGTTAAAAACATCGCATGTTGAATTAGAACTTGTTTTCAAGAAAGTGAATGACATGGCATGTGATTTAGAAAGTAATGAAAGTGCAAGAACATTTGAAATTATAAGTTTAAATAAACATATTGAGTTTTTGAAAGTGAAAATCACTGCTTTTAAAAAGAACAAAACACCGCCTACTTTTGAACAGTTTTATGCACCGCCACTTTTTGAAAAATCTGTTGTAAGTTCATCAAAGCATGTTTCATACACTTCTAGAAACAAGCACTATCACTCATGACGTTTAGTTAATCCTTTTCTTGGTGTTAGATATTTTTCATGTGACATGTTAGGACATATCTCGCACACTTGCACTGTTCACCATAGTACACATTGGGTGTGGAGACCTAAACTGCCTATTTCACAGCACAACACACATGCATTGCATTCTTCTTTTCATAAGAAGGAACCCAAACCTGTTTGGGTTCCTAAGACTGATATTTGATGATTTTGTAGGTGTGCTCTCACACAAGACCTCGTGAGAGCATATGGTACCTGGATAGCGGATTTTCTAGACATATGACTGAAGATGCAAATCAGTTCATTTCGCTGGAGGCCAGAGCTGGAGGCAAGGTTACACTTGGAGATAACACCACCAGGAAGGTGGTAGGCACATGTATAATTGGTGATTCAAAGAATTTTATGAATGACAATGTTTTGCTTGTAGATGGACTGAAACACAACTTGCTGAGCATCAGTCAACTTTATGACAAAGGATACAGCATCAAATTCCTGCCCACTGGCTGGATTTTAAGCTTAAATGATAAAGTTGTTTTACAGGGGCAAAGGATCAACAACGTCTACAAGCTGGATGTAAGTAGCATTAAATCTGAGAATTCAATTTGCTTAAAAATTGCTGCTGATAAGTCCTGATTATGGCATAGGAGATTGTGTCATGCCAGTATGAAAACCCTTAGGAGAGTTACCCAAAAGGACTTAATTAGAGGTGTGCCCAAGCTTAAGTTCACTAAGGATCACCTGTGTGATGCTTGTCAGTTAGGGAAGCAAGTCCAGTCCTCCTTTCACTCTGTTAAGGACATTAGCACCTCTAGACCTTTAGAAGTTCTTCATATGGACCTCTTTGGACCCATTAGCATTGACAGCTTAGGGGGGAGAGTCTATGGGTTTGTGATTATAGATGATTATTCAAGGTTCACTTGGGTTAAATTTTTGTCACATAAATCTGAGTCGTTTGATGAGTTTAGATCTTTCTCTACTTGGATTCAGAAGAAGTTAGGATGTGAGATTATTACCATCCATAGTGATCACGGAGGGGAGTTTGAAAATAAAAGATTTGGAAGTTTTTGTGAGGATCAAGGAACTAGTCATAATTTTTCAGCTCCTAGGACCCCTCAGCAGAACGGGATAGCTGAAAGGAAGAACATGACCATAATGGAAGCTGCTAGAGCCATACTTGCCGAGTATTCACTTCCTAAATACTTTTGGGCTGAAGCGGTGAACACTGCCTGTTATGTGCTGAATAGGGTGAATGTGAGAGTCAAACTGAACAAGACACCTTATGAGATCATTAAGGGTAGAACTCCAAACCTGTCCCACCTCCATGTCTTTGGCTGTAAGGTTTTCATTCTGTATAACGGGAAGTCACCCTTAGGAAAATTTGACCCCAAATCTAATGAAGGAGTGTTCTTAGGATATTCAAGTGCGGGGAAATCCTTTAGGGTGTTCAATAAGAGGACTTTGGTGGTGGAAGAAATAACCCATGTAGTGTTTGATGAATCTGATCCTAAGGAGTCTAGATCTGAAGTAGAAGATGAAGAGATTGTTGAGGTTACCCAAGGGGTTGGAAGTACAAATTTGGAGGAAAGGGTAGAACCTCAAACCATATTGCCTAGAGATTGGAGATATTCTTCGAGTCATCCTAAAGAACTGATCTTAGGAGACCCTTCTGAAGGTGTTAGGACTAGGCTTGGACTTAGGAAGGAAGTAAACCATTCTGCCTTTATCTCAATTACTGAACCCACTAACATCAATCAAGCCTTGTCGGATGTGTTTTGGATTTTAGCTATGTAAGAAGAATTGAATCAGTTTGTAAAGAATGATGTTTGGGAGTTAGTAGAAAGACCTAGAAATCAAAGTATTGTGGGAACCAAGTGGGTCTTTAAGGATAAGACAAATGATTCTGGTGTGGTGGTGAGAAATAAGGCAAGATTGGTGGCTAAGGGGTATAATCAGATAGAAGGGATTGATTTTGAGGAGACCTTTGCCCCTGTAGCTAGATTGGAAGCCATTAGAGTGCTACTAGCCTTTGCCTGTTATAAAGGATTTAAGCTGTTTCAAATGGATGTCAAGAGTGCCTTTTTGAATGGGGTAATAAAAGAGGATATTTTTGTAGAACAACCCCCAGGTTTTGAGAGTTCCTAATATCCAAATCATGTTTATAAATTAAAAAAGGCCTTATATGAATTGAAACAGGCACCCAAATCTTGGTATGAGAGGCTTAGCACATTCCTATTAGAAAGAGAGTTTGTTAAGGGGAGTGTAGACACCACCCTTTTTCTGAGGAGATTAGGAGATGACTTACTCATTGTCCAGATTTATGTTGATGATATAATTTTTGGATCTTCTGATAAATATTTATGTGATGAGTTTTCTAAAACAATGAGTAAAGAGTTTGAGATGAGTATGATGGGAGAATTATCCTACTTTTTGGGGTTTAGCATAAGGCAAACGGATGATGGAACCTTTCTCAATCAATCTAAATACACTAAGGACATCTTGAAGAAGTATGACATGGACAAAGCCAAGCCAATCAATACTCCCATGACCTCCTCAGTTCAGTTAGAAAAGGGTTCAAGTGGAAAATCTGTTGATCAAAAGAAGTACAGAGGAATAATAGGATCACTGCTTTACCTGACTGCTAGCCGACCTGATATCATGTTTAGTGTCTGTCTTTGTGCAAGGATTCAGGCTGATCCTAACGAGTCCAACCTGACTACTATTAAGAAAATTCTTAGACATCTTTTAGGGACCCCAAACCTAGGAATCTGGTACCCTAGGCACAGCACCTCTTTTGAGATCATTGGATATTCTGATTCTGACTTTGCGGGGTGTAGGATGGATAGAAAGAGCACTTCTGGGACTTGTCAATTCATAGGACAGTCGTTAGTCTCCTGGTCCAGTAGAAAATAGAACTCAGTTGCACTTTCCACTGCTGAAGCTGAGTACATTACCTTAGGGAGTTGTGTGGCCCAAGTTCTTTGATTAAAACAACAAGTTTTGGATTTAGGTTTACCTGTTGGCACAATTTCTGTTCTGTGTGATAATACTAGTGCCATCTGCATCACTAAGAATCTAATCCAACATTCTAGGACCAAACACATTGATATAAGACATCACTTCATTAGGGACCATGTTATAAAAGGGGACATTGAGCTACATCATGTAGCAACTGAAAATCAGCTGGCAGACATATTCACTAAGCCACTGGCCTTTGACTCATTCAGCATTTTGAGAACCAGATTTGGAGTGATTGATATAAATGCTTGATTCTGATGACTGCTGATTTCTGATTGTTTTGATTGGTATTCTATTTTCTATTAGTTAGTTTTTGGTTTTGTTATTTGCTTTCAATTGATTTTATTTCTTCTGTTGATTTCTGTTTTAGCCTTACTGTTAGTTTGATTCGAGTATTTACTTTGATGTGATTTTCTACCTATTTTTATTCACTGGTTCATATCTTGCACTTACTGTTTTATGCTTTTTAAAATCTGATCACCGCTCACTACTTCTGATAATCTGAATTTCTGACTGGGAGTTTTTACCTTGTTTTGATTTGGAAGCTGGTAAGCAGTGATTGACTCCACTGAATCTGTTAAAGGGAAGAAACATTGATGATTGTTTCTCTTCCTCTAACTCCTTTACTGATGTATTGTTTCTTTTGGATAAAAATCTTTTTCAAAATTAAAATATTAGTTTTTGAAATAGAGATTTGTTTTATCTTCCTACAGTAATCTATCTCATATGAATAGTGTTTTCAAAGTCTTGACTCATTATTATGATTTTCTAAACCAAGTGATTGCACTTATCATACGATATATGGCTTTTGTTTTGTGAATTACTCTTCCTTATTGTGGAGAGCATTTCCTATATCTGGAAGATAATTTCACAGCTAGGACTCTTTAACGATTATGAATAGAAAAAAGCTTACAAAAGATGCGCAGTGCGCCAACCAAATTGAAAAAGAGGCATAAAATGAGCCCAAAACTGAAAAGATGCGAAAATGCCAAATACACAAAGTGTATCAAAAATCAAAAGATGCGCAGTGCGCCAAACAAATGGAAAAAGAGGCATAAAATAAGTCCAACCAAGCTTTCTCTTCTTTGCAATCGTTAAATGTCTTAAAAAAATCCGTGTGCCACTTAATATTTTCAAAAGCTTGTGTTTGAAAATCCTGATTTCTAATTTTTTACTTTGTAACACTATTATATCAGATATTTTTCTGGAACGAGGCTTGAAAGGATCTCTTTTCAAATCTAATGTCTTTTCTTCTGAATTGGATTTTTGTTTTGAAAAAGGTTTGCATCGATAAGGTGCCAGGGGTCGGAGTTACGAAAGTTGATTTTTCCAACCTTTTCTGGATTTCAGCGCTGTCAATCATCTTCTTATTGGTTTTTGAATCTAAAATCAAGGAAAAATTCTGATTTACTCGAGCAGCTTGATCAAAAAAAAAAACTTTGCTTGTGCGTGTTTTTTCTGTTTTGTAGTTATTTTTTTATGTTCTATACTTAGATTTCCGTGTTCTGTTTTATCCTCCTCCTTTTTGTGATGTCAAAAGGGGGAGTCAGTTGTAGTCATTTCTGTGTTTGTTGTGTGTTATGTTTCCTGTATTAGTTTGATTGTTAAATAAAAATTTGGAAAAAATATTTGTTTTTTGATTTCCTGTTCATTTTTATTTTCAAATTACTGTATAAATGTTTGCCATCATAAAAAAGGGGAAGATTATTGCAAATCTGGTTTTGATGATGGCAAACATGTGTCTATTGTGTTTTGCTTGGCTAACCCGTTTCAGGCACAAAAGATCACGAGCAAATCAAGCCAACTCAAGATCGGGTCCAAGTGTGTCCAATGTATGATTTTTCTTTTTATTGAGTCAATTGTAATGTAACTGATCCCCTAGCTAAGTAACCTTACACACACACATTCAGGGGGAGAGCTTGAGTGAATTAGAGTTTCTGTTCAAGTTTTTGTTCAGATCGTCCTGGATGATAGGCACATCGTCCTGGATGATCAGGTAAAAATAGAAACCCTAATTAGGGCGACCAAGTTAAGAGAGTCTGATTAAGCAGATCATCCTGGACGATCTTTGGATCGTACGGGACGATATGCTCAAATCAAAAATTCTCAGCCGCCAGATCAAGTTAGGCAAGTTCTTATTTTTAGATACTTGGTCTGATCGTCCCGGACGATACGTGTATCATCCTGGATGATCCAGTACAATCATGCCTAAATTAGTCTGGTAATAAAGGAAAGCAATTAATACTTGATTGATATGATCTTATCGTCCTGGATGATCGTAGGATCGTCCCGGACGATCATGATCGTCTAGTGCATTTCAGCTGTACGACCCGAAATATGTTCAGGATGATTTGGGGGCTTTTTGAACTAATCGTACAGGACGATATTCATATCGTCCTGGACGATCAAGTCATTTTTGAGTCGTCCAGCACAAGTTTATCTGGACGACCCGAACTGTCTCCTGGATGACATTCCTCGATTTACACTAATCGTCCCGGACGATCGCAGGATCGTACGGGACGATATGAACAACTTTTTGAACTAATCGTCCAGACTGAATCAGCTGATTTTGAACTGATCGTACAGGACGAAATATAGATCGTCCTAGACGATCTAGGCCGACCAGTTGAGATTTAGGGCTGGTTTTGAGCCCTCATATAAAAGATCTTTTTCTTTGATTAGAAAATATCTTTTGCCACTTTCCTTCCCAGAGAAACCCTAGAGAGAGAGAGAGAGTTGGGAGAGAGAGAGAGGATCTTGTGAGGGGGAGTTAGTGAGGGATTCACTAAGGTTGCTCCAAGCAAGGATCAGAGTCGTCTTCTCCGCTCGTCGTCTTCCGTCTAGTTGGTGTTCGTCGTGGGAGGATCGTTCGCAAGAAGATCTGGGTTTTCTGCCCGCTTCAGGAGGAAGCAAAAGGAGTCCTGGGTTCTCTGCCCGCTTCAGGTGGAAGCAAAAGGAGGTCGGGTTCTCTGCCTCACCGTGTGGTGAAAAGGAGGTTTTGTACAGGCTTCTCCGCCTTGCTGTGGGAGCAAAAGGAGAGACACTTTTGTTTAGTGCAATACCCAGAGGGGAGGCTCCGGGGAGTGGACGTAGGTCAAGTTGACCGAACCACTATAAAATCTGGTTTGCTTTTCTGATTCAGTTCTGCATTTTACTTTTTGGTATTAACTGTGTGGGTGAATATCTGAGATTGATCTTTTTGTTCTTGTTTAATTGTTTCCGCTGCTAAGTATCGAAAAGATTTTTCATTGTTGTTGTGAAATTTTTAAATAACCAATTCACCCCCCCCCCTCTTGGTTAGCCTCGGGACTAGTTCACTAGGGCTTAACATCCCTATCGAACTTTCATAAACCCTAAACCCTAAAACCATAAACCCTAAACCCTAAACCCTAAACCCTTAAAACCATAAATTCTAAATCCTAAACCTTAAACCCTAAACCCTAAACCCTAAACCCTAATACCTAAACTTTAAAAATCCTAAACCCTAAACCCGAAACCGCAAACCTTAACCCCTAAACCGTAAGCCCTAAATCCTAAACCCTAAAAACCTAAACCATAAACCCTAAACCCTAACCCCAAAACCCTAAGCCCTATATCATAAACCCTAAAAACCATAAACCTTAAACCCTAATCCCTAAACTCTAAACCATAAAAATCCTAAACCCTAGAGCCTAAACCCTAAACACTAAACCGTAAACCTTAATCCCTAAACCCCAAGCCCTAAACCCTAAACCATAACCCCTAAACCCCAAGTTCTAAACCCTAAACCCCAAACCGTAAACCCTAAACCGTAAACCCTAAACCGTAAACCCTAAAACCCTAAACCCTAAACCCTAAACCCTAAACCCTAAACCTTAAACCCTAAACCCTAAACAGAAAACCCTAAACCCTAGTCCCTAGACCCTAAACTGTAAACCTAAAACCCTAAACCCTAAACCATAAATCCTAAACCCTAAACCCTAAACACTTAACCCTAAATCCCAAACACTAAAAACCCTAAACCCTAAACGCCAAACCCTAAACCTAAAACCCTAAACCCTAGAAATCGTAAACCTTAAACCCTAAACCATAAACCGTAAACCCTCAACCCTAGAACCCTAAACTTTAGACCATAAACCCTAAACCCTAAACCCTAATATCCTAAACATTAAACCCTAATTCCAAAAAACACTAAATCCTAAACCCTAAATACTAAACCCTAAACCCTAAACCGTAAACCCTATACCCTAAACCCGAAACCCGAAACCCTAAAATCATAAACATTAACCCCTAAAACCTAAACCCTAAACCCTAAACTCTTAACCGTAAACCCAAAACACTAAACTATAAACCCTAAACTCTAAACCGAAAACCCTAAACCCTAGAAACCCTAAACCTTAAACCCTAAACCATAAACCGTAAACTCTAAACCCTAAACACTAAACCCTAAAACCTTAAACCTTAGACCCTAAACCCAAAACCCTAAACCCTAAACCCTAAAATCCTAAACGTTAAACCCTGATCCCCAAAAACCCTAAATCCTAAACCCTAAATCCTAAACCCTAAACCCTAGACCATAAACCCTATACCCTGAGCACTATACCCAAAACCCTAAAATCATAAACCTTAAGCCCTAAACCTTAAAATCCCTAAATCCTAAACCCTAAACCCTAAACCCTAAACCCTAAACCCTAAACTCTAAAAACCCTAAACCCTAAACCTTAAAGCCTAACTTGTAAACCCTAAAATCCTAAACCTTAAACCCTGAACCGTAAACCCTAAACCCTATACCCTATATTCTAAACCCTAAAAACCCTAAACATTACACCCTAAACCCTAAACCCTAAACCCTAAAAACCCTAAACCGAAAACCCGAAACCATAAACCTAAACCCAAAATCCTAAACTGTAAACCATAAAGCCTAAATCGTAAACCCTAAAACCCTGATCCCTATACCCTAAACCTTAAACCCTAAACCCTAAAAACCCTAAACTCTAAACCCTAAACCCTTAAAACTGTAAACCGTAAACCCTAAAACCGAAACCTTAAAACCTAAACCCTAAACCCTAAACTATAAACCCTAAACCTTAAACACTTAACCCTGAATCCTAAACACTAAAAAATCTGAACCCTAAACCCCAAACCGTAAACCCAACACGCCTAAACTCTAAGACCCTAAACCCTAAACCCTAAACCATAAACCCGACACCCTAAACCCAAAATCCTAAACCATAAACCGTAAACCCTAAACTGTAAACCCTAAAACCCTAAACCCTAAACCCTAAACCCTAAACCTTAAAAACCCTAAACACTTCAAATTCTAAACCCTAAACCCAAAATCGTAAACCGTAAAACCTAAACCCTAAACTATAAACCCAAAACCCTAAACCCTAAACTCTAAAACCCTAAACCCTAAACCCTAAACCCTAAACCCAAAACCCTAAACCCTAAACCCTAAACCCTAGAAACCCTAAACCTTAAACCCTAAACCATAAACCGTAAACCCTAAACACTAAACCCTAAAACCCTAAACCTTAGACCCTAAACCCTAAACCCTAAACCCTAAACCCTAAACCCTAAACCATAAAATTCTAAATGTTAAACCCTAATCCTTAAAAACCCTAAATCCTAAACCCTAAATCCTAAACCCTAAGCCCTAAACCATAAGCCCTATACCCTAAACCCTAAACCCAAAACCCTAAAATTACAAACCTTAAACCCTAAACCTTTAAAGCCTTAAATCTTAAACCCTAAAACCTAAACCCTAAACCCCAAACTCTAAAAACCCTAAACTCTAAACCTTAAAGCCTAAACTGTAAACCCTAAAATCCTAAACCTTAAACCCTGAACCCTAAACCCCAAACCC